>ML788811.1:331025-354597 GCA_009831015.1 Picea engelmannii
TGTTAAGGCCACACTAAATCCCCCCCCCCTTTTCTAGAAGGTCCTTGGCTTAGGTTTTAGATTCTGAGCTAGGCGACGATTGGTTAAGGGAATTGCTTAAGGTTTTAATCAGGTGCTGATGAATTAGGGTTATTTAGGCTGACCCTTCCTCCACTATAATGCGACGTTCCCTTTAGGACGCACCACGTGCTCCAAGGGTGCCACTCGCCTCTGGAATTTCTTTTGGGCGACGTTCCCTTCAGGATGCACCATGTGCTCCAAGGGTGCCACTCGCCAACTGAGTTTCTTTTGTGCGACGTGCCCTTCAGGATGCACCACGTGCTCCAAGGGTGCCACTCGCCGACTGAACTGATTGGTAGACCTCTATAACCCCGGGAGTCAACACTCCGCCAGGTGAACTTGTAGGAGACTAAGGGTTCTAAGGAATAAGGCCCCCGCCTTATTGCGCGCCCCTCAGAATCATCGTGAGCGACTGTCGCAGTCGGCCCTCATGGCATCGTGGGTCCTCTCGAACTAGGTAATCGTTAACCTACAGTTCGAGCCACGGTGGGAGTGCTAGCAGGCGGTGGCAGGGTTGTTGTCCACCCCTCTCCCTCAACCTCTCTGTAAATCGTGTGTGGCCCCTTTACTCCATATGTGAGTCTGGTCGGAAAATTATCGTCAGCCTGCATCATCAAAAATCATGTCAGAAAGGTCAACATCCAATCATCAAATCAAATGAAACATCATAGTAAACATATCAAACCCAAAAGCACACTCCCTGACTCAGTTCAGAGTCCAAGGGGGTTCTACCGATGCCTCTGCATCCTCAGGGTCAAAAACCCTGCACACTCAATGAAACTGAGTCAATAGCATCTGTCGACATCAAATAGTAACACATCATGCCATCTGTCAATCGCATCCTAATCAAGTATAAATGGTCTAATATCATAAAAGTCCAGATCACTTGCGAGCAAGTGTCCTCAAATAATAAGTGTTCTTAGTGCGCCAGAGCGGGATGTTACACAAAGTGGAAGTAAATAGATTTAGTTTCTAGGGTTCGTAGGTATAGTCATATCCTCTACACAGGAAATCAAGCTCGAATAAGAACGTGTTAGGGTCCTCTGAGATCAATCCATTGAAGGTTGGAAGATTATGTAGTGGAATGGATTTCATTGGGGCATTAGAAACTAGATCAACTATAGGATATTACAAAGTTGAATTCTAGTGTGGAGGCTGATTTTTTTGTGCCATTTGGTCGAAAACGTGCCAATAACCTTCAGGGATTTCTCGGTTTTGGGTGTTATACTTGGGGTCGTTGATTACTTAGTCCCTTAGGATATTTCGTAACACTACCTATGTCTAGGATTTCAGGTTTTCCTTCTCCTGCCAGAATCGTAGGAGATCCAAGTTCAAGTGGTTGTAGGTTTTCCTCGGCAATTCCACTGGTTTTCCCTTCTCAAATTACAAGAATTTCCCTCACCTAAAGGACTGAAAAGTGGAGTGTGTGTATTTTGAAAGCTTCTTTTAGTTCCTTCAGTTATGTTATGAACGTCAGCGTGAGCTGCAGTTGGTGAATTTTTTGCTTGAGGGACTTGGGTAGAACCTTTTCAAGGTCCAAACGTGGCTTGAGATTCAACTTTTCGGATAATTTTGTCTACAAAAGTTCTCCTTACAGGGGGCATTGGGCCCTAGTATTTTGTAGTTGTTGGTAAAGGTTTTTTTTTCAATTTCTTTCTTCTTAGTCATACACACCGACACAAATTCTATGCACCTATGTAACCTCTATGCATCAGCTGAAGGTAGGTATTGGCACATGAATTTTACTTGTTTCCTCCATAGGTTCTTACCTTCTGTTTTCAATACCTCATCCTTTCAGAGATGCTACCTATACTATCTTTGATATTCTCCCTGGCAGCAGTGCCAAAATGTTGGGCTCTAAAGATGTCCTAAAAACAGCCTTAGTTCGACATTAATTTTATCAACCGAGGATTCATCTTTTCTCTCAAGAATGTTAGCAAAGTCTATGGAGATAGTTGTAGAGGTTTAAATCATGTAGATATTTCAGTTACAACAAATTTGAGTCTATCTAAATTATTGAAATAATCAAGTTCTTCACACATTCACTACAAACTTCTGAAACTAATAACTCAATCAACAGAAATATATTCTAAGAAATAACACACCATGAATCAAAACATCAATCAATTACTAAATTCATTCATCTATCTAAGAAAAAACAATTTAATCTACAAAAACACTTTAATGAATCAATCTCTCAATGATTAATAAATCTATTGGAAAAGAGCAACGATCTACTGAATATTTAAGAAGGAATAAAAAATGTGAATTAAACGAAAGGAAAAACAAATGCGAATTTAATGAAAGGAACAACAAATGCGAATTTAAATGAAAGGAACTCACAAGCGATAAATTGATAGCAAATGGGAATGGAACAACAATTGATAATCTCCAAATAGAACATCTACTCTCTTTGAATGGGACAACACAACCAATTCACAAAAGAATCAACACATTACCGAGTCTATTCTAATTGTTGAAGGAAACATCAAATCACAGATTTATAACAAAATTGATAAGATTAAATATAATATAGTAGCTCCTGTCGACTAGGCCCACTGTCTTCAGAATATACTGTTAAGAAAAATCAGTACGCGGAAATGATCAAAACGCGTGAAGCTTCCATTAATTCTATAATTGATAAGTCATTTACAATGGGATTGTTCTACAGAGTGTCAACAATTAAGAGATCTGAATTTTGGTATCCCTCTCTATCGTTCACTCTTCTTTATATATTACAATGATATAAGTAAATTAAGTTATCTTGAGGATCGAGAGACCCTCAGGATTGCTTTTACTATTTATGAAGATTTCAAGATAAAAATTCAACCTTCCTTTGAACCGTTTTGTGCCTGATTTCTTCGATCTTCAATGGCATGTGTGTCTTCATGATCTTCTTAATTATCTTCAGTTAACAACAATTGTCCATTTCTGCATAAAATCAAAACAATTCAAACCAAAGTTCAGAAAATATCTAATATCATTTAATATTGTTTCCTAAAAGATTCTTGACCATTTTCTTTCCTAATTACTTCAAACTAATAGAAAAGTCAATAAAGAATATATCCTAAACCAGATTAACAAGGAGAATATTTATACTTCTCACCCAAACAGAGGTAGAAAAAGGATGGAGGTAAAGAGTGAGTGTGTTAAAGTGTGGGAGGGAGAGAGAGGAAGACATAGAGGGGGGATAGAAAATGTGTGTGTGAGAATGTGGGAGGGAGATAGAGGAAGACATAGAGGGGGGATAGAAAGTTTATGTGTGAGAGTGTAAGAGGGAGAGAGAGGAAGACAAAGAGGGGAGGTAGAGAGTGAGTGTGTTAGAGTGTCAGAGGGAGAGAGAGGAAGACATATAGGCGATGTAGAAAGTGTGTGTGGGAGGGAGAGAGAGAAAGGCATAGTAAGGAATTAGAGAGAGTGTGTGAGAGTGTGAGAGGGAGAGAGAGTAAAATAAAAAGGTGGGTAGAGAGAGAGGTAAACATAGGAGAGAGGGGTATATGTACGAGAGATAGATGATAGATAGCGGTACGGGGGGGAGGGTGAGAGAGGGATGAGGGGGGGAGAGAGAGAGTGTGTGAGAGTGTGATAGGGGGGGAGAGAGAGTGTGTGTGAGAGTGTGATAGGGGGGAAGATAAAGAAAAATAGGATCGGTGTTGGGCTCTAAATATCTCCTAAAAACAACCTCTATGCATCAGCCGAAGGTAGGCACTGGCACAAGCATTTTACTTGCTGCCTATGTAGGTTATTACCTTCTGTTTTCAATACCTCATCCTCTATGGATGCAACACCTGTAAAGGAACAACAATCATAAAGGGAACGACAGTTGTTCTACTCAAATGAACGACACTTTCTGTAAAGGGAACAACAATCGTAACAAGAGAATGGCAGTCGTTACATTGGGCCAAACTAATGTTGAATTAGTTGCATTGTATTACTTGCCCAACTATCTAGTTTTTCAATCCGAGGTTTGTAAACTTATGAAGCACACACAAAGTATATGCAGGATTGAATAAGAACTAATCTAATCTAATGTTTAAGCTACAAATGAAATTGAATCATTAATCTAATGCAGGAAGTTGAAACACACGACTTGGAATTGAATTGCTACAACACACGACTGAAATGAAATTGCATAAATAAAATTAATCTAGGATTGGAGAACTACATGAAGAAAAAACAATACAACATGTGAAGAGTTGAATGACACAACAATATGTTTGAGCTCACACCAATGAAGCAATCTTACATTACAATAATCAAATCAATCTTCATAACATAATAATGAAAGCATGGAAACCAAAACTATGAATCAAAGATAAAAATCCCCTTCTCTTTCAAATCCTAAGGACTACTCAATGACTACTGACTGACTACCAAATTGTTCCTCAATTATTCCTCAATTATTACTACTCCCTTCATGAAAAGAGAGAACTCTCTTTTATACATGAGAGCCTTGAAGATAAGATAACCATCTCATAATTACAGATCCACTATTCTCTCAACTATTTTCCCATTATTACAAAATATGATGCCTTAAAATCCTCACACATATCTCTCACAAATCCTAGATAATATATACCAACCAAATCTCCATGATCTTCTCCTTGGAATAGACTTGAATTATCTCCTCAAATATTGAAATGGCGGAGGAAGTATTTGAGAATTATTTTTGAATTAATCCTTCACATATTTCTACACATTACAAAGATCACACTTTTTTGAGATATATATGAAAACATGTCGATTTTCTAATATTTAATCACAAATCCTCTTTTAACACTAAAATGAATAAAGTGGAGAATAATAAGGTGAAACCCAAATATATTTATGAAAAGGATATCATGAAATTTTAATGGGGCAATGAAATTTTAATAACGATGAAGGGAAAGGTGGATAAAAATATGACATTTATGAGCCTCAACATACCCCCCAACTGAACTTTTTGCATGTCCACATGCAACTATGCATGGATCTTCTCAAGAAATTTTGGCATCTGAATTTCGACTTTGAGTGATGATAGTGAATGTCTCCAGGATGGGATTTACATGAGTAACAACTGTCATTTTATTATGGTTGGTTCTTGTGTAACAACCATGAATATAAAGAATGATGGTTCTCGTGTTAACAACATTCATTTCATTATTTGTTCTCTTGATGTTATGATAATAATTTACCCATACTCTTACTGGAAAAAAATATATGCTATCGATGTGCATAAGGAAACATCACTGAGTATAAGAAAGCCCTTTTTCATATTTGTGAATCATGCCAATATGTATATCAATTCTTTTGAAGAAAAGTGAAATAAAGTATTGTTGGAAAAAAAATGTTGGAAAAAAAATGTTGGTAAATGGTAAATGAGACGAAAAATGGAATGATGGTAGTGGAAAAATGGAGTGATGATAGTGAATAAAGTCCCCTACCCCCCAACTGAACTCGTTGCATGTCTGGATGCAATGTGGCATAAGTCATAGAAGTGAAAAGGAAAGGGAGCTTGGTGAGGGAATTTTCCAAATTATCCATTGCTAGCAGTTGAGGAATTACATGATTAATGTTTAGAAAATAACACACCTCCACTTACCCAAAATGTTGATGAACTATGCAATAGGAATATGGTTCATGCAGTTGCTGGAGCATGGAATATGTCACTGCTACAGGATCATGTGAAGTGGAGGAATCTGAACTGTTGTTGATGAATCATGGAAAAGAGGAAGTATGAAAGTGGAACTATGGTACTCTCATATAGCTGAAAAATACTGTTGCAACTGTTGATGGAGTCATGAAAAAGTGTATAGTCTTCACCTGCTACAACCTGATGGTACAATTCTAATCATGTGAATGGATGTGTCGATGTCGAGCATGAAGAGACTTCATTGGATCAACGACCATTGATGAATGTCGTTAACCAATGTGAGGAAACTCACCATTGATGTCAATGAGTGCCAAGGTACCCGAGTACATCTTGCGAAGTGAAAATGAATGAGTTGATGTCGAGCCACTTGCAATATCTAATGATCAAGGGACATTGATGTATTCCCATGATTGTTAGTGAGAGAACTTGCCATTAAGGCATGCAAGCCTCTAGGTACTCAAAATGAACTCTAGTCTATATCCCAGATAAGGTGTTGAGTTCGATGGGGCAAGACTTGTTGAAAGGTGGGCCTTAAGGAATCCCATATCAGTCAATGCGAGTTTGATAAAAATATCTGTAGGACTATAGGAAAGATCTCAGTAGAAACATTGTTTATGGAAAGGCAATGTAGTCATGGAAAGGGACCTGGATAGTTTAATTGACAAGGTAAAATTAACTGGAAAAGATAGAGAGGTGTATGTGATTCAGAAAGATAGGTGTGTGCGAAGTCATGAAGGATAATTCAATGGAAGATGGGCTTCAACACAAGGATGACCAGTCTGCTTTGAAGGAGAAATGTGAGGAAATAATTCATGACACAAAATGGTGTTTATTATATGGGTTTGGTGTAACATAAAACATCATGATATGTGCGATAAGAATCAACTCCTTCAAGCTTGCAACAAGCATGTTTTTCAGAAAAAATTTGCATTTCCTGAAAATCATTGTGGCATGGAATGCGAGCATCTTCATTCATGCAATCAAACTTAGAACTAACCCTACATGAAAACTTGTGAGATGTTCGAAGAAAAACATAACATGCAGAAAGAAGTACAAATGCGGCAAAGTAAAATAAATAAAATGTGTTTTTATACCTGTTGTCGTGGTTGTTGCACGCATGCTTGTTTCATCGTTGATTTCTTGTTAAAGTGACTCCAAGAAACAACTTAGCGTAAAAAATCATTACTTCGATATCATTTTCAAGAATATTTTGAAATGTCCATTTGCTAAAGTATATATTTTTTTCTTTTTTTTTATGTTTGACCTAAATTTTTTTTTTATGATTATATATATATATATATATATATATATATCATAACAAACTGAAATAAAATTCTATAATAAAACAAACAGATAAATAAAATTGTTTTTATAATTTTTTGTAATAAATAAAATAAAATTCTTTTTATTATTATAATGAAACAAACAAATAAAATTCTTTTTATAATTTTTTTATAATAAATAAAATAAAATTATTTTTATTATTATAATAAAACAAACAAATAAAATAAATTTAGTTATATTATTACAATTTTTTTTTATAATAAAACAAACAAACAAAAATAAAAATAAAAAATCTTTGTGTATATATATATATATATATATATATATATATATATATATTATAACAAATAAAAGAAAATCAATTTTTGTTTATATTTTTATATTTTTTTTATTTTTTTTATTTTTTATAATTATTTTTTTTGTTTGGCAAGCTGATTATTGATGCTTCCATTAGCTACAACTTCAAGCCACATTTCACTGAGGTTTTGATCACTTGATCGTGGAAATCATTTGTTTGATGCCCAAGTAATCCATAGGTTGCGTGCAGGTAATCCACAGGTCGCATGAAAGAGAGAAGTCGGGTCTAAAGCTTGGAACGAGGTGAAATAAGGTACATCCCTGTAGTCAAGGACTTATAACATCGAGATTTCCTTTGCCTACATGTGCTTCAACTTCTTCCATGATAGATGCCTCTTTTGGCAAGATAGATAATTCATTTGCGCAAGAAGTTCTAGAAATTCTTTCACGCAATATTTTCTGCTTCTCAAGCTCGTGACTCAAGATCTGTCGCATAGTAGATGAAATAACACAATGCCTCGGAGTATAATCCTTGAAATTGACAAAATCATGGATTGGTGGGTCAAATAAAAGTCCAAGGGAGTCTGAAGTTGAATCTTGTATCTGAGTCCCATTTGGCGATATGACTTTTGCTTTCCTGTAAATTATTGCATAATCAATTATTGTGTTTACTAGTTCAATTATTTCTTCATGTTACTTTTATAATAATAGTTGTGATGCCATGGGCCTCAAAGCTGGTGGTGAAAATATGTACAGCAATGAAGAAACAACGTCTGCCACAATAGAATCAAGTGAAATATATCTTGAAATAGTTGGTGAAATTCTATTCAGCCATGATTTCAATAAATCCTTCTTTCCAGTGAACGTTGCCCTGTACCTTTGATGTGATTTTGGCCACTCAATATTTGGATTTTCTACTTGGGCTATTAGACATTGGATAGAAGTTTTACCTTTCCAACTATATCGGACCCAAATTGTTTCTGCCAGGCAATCGACACCAAAGAGATAAAATCTTACTCGCCCAAAATTGTTTCTACCAGGCAATCGACACCAAAGAGCTAAAATCTTACTCTCCCAAAATTGTTTCTTCCAAGCAACCAATCTCAACTGAAGAGTATTTTTGGGGGAAAGGCCAGAGACAGAGGGATTTGGTCCATTGGCCATACAAGATCCACAACAAACATATCCCAATCAATCAGGCATTGATAACACTCGTGCCCTCGTGGAAAACTCGTAACCCCATTTCCAATCGAAATCCCTACATTCTGTTAGAAACACACTCAATATTTACGAGTAGCATATCGTTTTCAATTTTTGGGACTGTAGAAAACCTGACATGGAGGCTGACAGCTTGGAAATAATATCGTTAAATATGGAAGAATATTTCCACAAATCAATCAAATCGGATTTGTTATAGCAACCTCCGACATAAAGGTTTTTTAATGCATGGCATTGTTATTAAACCAGAAGTCGAGAAAACCAAATTCCTTCTTAATGTTACAGTGTCATCAACTTCTTTGATTTCCTTGATGATTGAATCTGGAATCGTAACACAATTTTTGTCCACCTCGTAAACAAGCTTAAGTTTTGTTTGTTGCTTCAATTCCCTTAGCACAACACTATCATAAGATTTTATCATGATCCTATTGACCATGTCATTGTAGTCACTCATACTTAGAATTGAAATGGTGGGCTCTATGATATTGATCTTCCATGCCAATGTTATGGCTCGTGCGTACTATATGTTGATGTGCTAAACATGAGGCCAAATCCAGACGTACGGTGGAACATGGAATACTTGAAGCATATGGATCCAATTTAAGAGACTGGGAACCCTTCTTGCTTGACAAATAGGCAAAGAGAGAAACCAAATCAACTGGATGACCTCTACAAATCTCTCTAACTGCTTTATAAACAAGATTTGTGACTGGGCCAGTTTTTGCAATGAACAAGGCTCTCATGAAATTACAAATTGCTTATTTGTTCGATCAAGATTATGCAGTGGTTTCTATGCATTTAAAATTCATGATATTTTATTTGTTTGCAGGGTTATTTCCATGCATCTACAGGATAAGGGCGAGAGCAAAAACATGGCATGGAAACAAAAAATAAACCAGGCCGAAGTTTAAAAACGAGATTGGATCTTGGGAGGGCTATTGCGTGAGAATTATCTGTCACCTGCCTTTTATCTTGCATAAATTGCAAACCTTCTTATTCATTTTTTATATTCTTTTTCTAACGTACTTACTGTTTTATTGTTTTTGATTAGCAGACAAAACTGCAAATTATTATTTATGTATTTATCTTAAAAAATAAAAAATGATTTTGCAAACTTATTACAAATTTGTGAGCAAATGGAAACAAACTGTAGATAAAAAATAGATTAGGAAATTTTTCCGTCAGTCAATTAATTTTCCTGAAACCAATCAGTCATCCTACTTTCTGATCCTCGTGATCACATGACATGTGGAGGAGAGCATACTTATTATAATAAATAAAAATAAAAACTTGAAAAAAACTCCTACCTACACTATTCGAATTAAAAATGAGAGATTAGTTATGTGTAGTCAAATAACCAATGTAGCCATGCACGCAACAATAAAATAATATGTTATCTTTCAATTTCTCAAATGACAATAAAAAATATGTATGAATGTGTGAAATTAGCGGTTGAAGCTGTAAATTAAGAAAATAAAAAGAAAAACTAAAAGGAACTAACCTAGTACTCGCTTGAAACCATCGTTTGATCAAGCTTTTGTAGGCACAATTTGTCTTTCTCAGATCATGTTGCAACTCCTCGCTATCCTCCTCGACCTCCTGCTCTCCTAATGGTTCTTCATTAAATATGAAAGATTCTTCATATGTTGATTCTTTGTTTGCCTCAAGAGGAGTAAATAAGATTTCGGCTATTGTCAATATCTCCTCTTCCAGAGAAGAGGATATCCTGACTTTTGCTAGGATCTGAGTGAGTTGTTCCAAGATTAAATTCATTGTTAAACCATCTTGTTAGAGAGATTCTTACAGCACCCAAAACTAAAATCTAAATGAAGAAAACTTAAATAAAAGCACTCTTACTGAAACATAAAACAATTACTCTTCACAGTTGTGGAAATTAAACTCTCTTGATAGTTGGTAGGGACAATGAGGAGTCTCCACTGTAGTAGCTTCTATGACCCTTAGCAAAAACACATGTAGATCACACATGCATAAATTAAACACTCTTGCATAAATTGAAATTCACACTTGCAGGAATTGAAACACTATTTGCAAAAATTGAAATTACTCTTGCGGAAATTGAAACACTCTTTGTAGAAATTGAAATTCACACTTACGTAGTTGGTAGGGAGAACATGAGGAGTCTCCACTCAAGTAGCTTCTATGACCCCTTACCAACACATATAGATCACACTTGCATGAATTGAAATGAAAAAGAAACTAATACCTCAATCCATCGTCCTTCCCCGGCATCGATGCCAAAATGTTGGGCTCTAAAGATGTCCTAAAAACAACCTCTATGCATCAGTTGAAGGTAGGTGCTGGCACAATCATTTTACTTGTTTCCTACATAGGTTCTTACCTTTTTTTTTCAATACCTCATCCTCCAGAGATGCAACACCTGTAAATGAACATTAATCATAAAGGGAACAACAATTGTTCTATTCAAATGAACGACACTTCCTATAAAGGGAACAACAATCATAACAAGGGAATGAAATTCATTACATTGGGTCGAACTAATGTTGAATTAATTGCATTGTAGTACTTGCCCAACTATCTAATTTGTCAATCTGAGGTTTGTAAACTTACGAATCACACGCAAAGTATATGCAGGATTGACGCAAAACTAATCTAATCTAATGTTTAAGCTACCACTGAAATTGAATCATTAATATAATGCAGGAAGTTGAAACACACGACTGAAATGAAATTAATCTAGGAATGGAGAGCTACATGAAGAAAAAGCAATATAACATGTGAAGAGTTGAATGACACAACAACATATGTGATATCACACCAATGAATCAATCTTACATTACAATAATCAAATTGATCTTCATAACATAATAATGAAAGAAAGGAAACCAAAACTATGAATCAAAGATAAAAATCTCATTCTCTTTCAAATCCTAAGGACTACTCAATGATTATTGACTGACTACCAAATTATTCCTCAATTATTACTACTCCCCTCATGAAGAGAGAGCACTCTATTTTATACATGAGAGCCTTGAAGATAAGATAACCATCTCATAATTATAGATTCACTATTCTCTCAACTATTTTCCCATTATTACAAAATATGATCCCTTCAAATCCTCACACATATCTCTCACAATTCCTAGATAATATATGCCAACCAAATCTCCATGATCTTCTCCTTGAAATAGGCTTGAATTATATCATCAAATATTGAAATGGTGGAGGAATTATTCGAGAAGTCTTTTTGAATTAATCCTTCACGTATTCCTACACATTACAAATCTCACACATGTTTTAGATATATATGAAAACATGTTGATTTTCTAATATTTAGTCACAAATTCTCTTTTAATACTAAAATGAATAAAGTGGAGAATAATAAGGTGAAACCCAAATATATTTATGAAAATGATATCATGAAAGGTTGATGGGGCACTGAAATGTGAATAATGATGAAGGGAAAGGTGGATCAAAATATGACATTTTTGAGCCCCAACAATGGGTAGAGGAAGAGAGGGAGGAAGGGGGGCAGAAAGAGAAAGACAAAGAGGACAGGTAGAGACAAAGTGTGAGAGGGATGAGATGGATAAAGATAGGGGCATAGAGAGAGGGATAGTGAAAGTAAGGGAAGCAGAGAGGGATACATAGAAGGGGGTAGAGAGAGACTGAGAGGAAGGGGCGGATACAGAGGGAGACAGAGAGGGGGGATAGAGAGAGAAACAGGGACAGAGAGAGTGATATTGAGACTAACAATGAGAAGAGAGAGAAAGGGTGGAATATATGTGGAAGAGAGAGGGGAGTGAGGGAAAATGGGGAAAAGAGAGAGAGAGAGAGAGAGAGAGGAAGAAGGCAGGGGGTAGAGAGGGAGTAGGTGTGAGAGTCTGAGGCATGTCAAGGTAAGATCTAGCTCTAGATCTTTCCATGCCTTGTGATGTCAGAATGTTTCCATGTCTAGGTCTTACCATGTATAGGAGTGTGAGGGAGAGAGAGGGAGATATATAAGGGGGGTAGAGAGGGAGAGTGAGAGTGATATAGAGAGGGGGGGAAGATTTAGGAGATAGAGGACAAATATAGAGAAGGAAGGAAATGATTTTTTTAGGAATGCACACGCATTCTAAAGCACATGCACACTCCTAGAGTGCATTCCCATTTGTTTGAATTCATTTTTTTTGGGTGGGATTAACAAGGTGTACGCTGACTTGGTTGGCTCAGATTTAGGTTCAGGATGACAAACCTAGTGGTTCAATCTGCAAATTCATAAAAACCTCTATTTTTGTGATACCCCTCTATATTTATGTCTTTAATGTTATTTGTCTTCACATATATCAAAATCCTAGAATACATACCTCTCTTACTTCTACTATAACATTTTATCAGCTTAACCATTTCTCAAATGAGTTATATGTGGCACTAAAGGAAATCGGTACCTATGATATAAAAAATAAAAAAAAATGGTTTGATCATGTTAAGACCCTTTTAGCCTGTACGAACAAAAGACGTTGTAGTTTCAAGCATATGTTGACTTTGATAATTTAAAAAATATATAAAATTAATATTAAAGAAATTGAAAAAATACACAACATAAGAAAAACCAGTTTTCTACAAGTATACAAGTTTTTGGAATGAAATTCCATCGTTAAGACACTCAACCACTTGCACGAACGAAAACATATACCTTATATTTTGTTGGAAAAATAAGATACCATGGTTATAAAAAATCAAACTTGACCTAGTTATTCATAATGTCTATGAATAAAATTTGTATATTCATAAAGCTAATTCAATTTCTTATGTTTCATGTTGTTACACCATATTCAAATTCATTGTAAAAGTACTTTGAATAATGCATCATGAGAGACCACCATTAGCTTGCACTCGCCTGTGAGTGTGGCATTAAAAATATAAAGTATGTAAACTAAATACGATGTCAATTCTCATATTGACAAAAATTGACAAAGCTCATAACACTTGAATTCACACTGGGGTTCACAAAGACAAGGTGTCTAAGCTTATTTGGGACGCTTTCATTAAGTAACACATAAAATGGTATATACACCAATACAATGATATGATATTTATTTAGGTGTGAGCTATGTGATGGATTTAATGCTACGAAAGGACACACTGTGGGAAGATACACCTTATCAAGGAAAATATAAGAGCCAACTAAAATAAAAATTATTTTAGTCTTTAGACGCCATAGACAAGTATTGTGTGATGAACCAATGCTCATTCACCAACCAATCATTGAAAATGGAGATATTGATAGGTTATTGAAAATCTAACCCTTCTTTTGTTATTTTATGATACTTGTCATGATTTGTTGTTCGTGATTTCAAAAGTTTATATCTTTTCTTAATTAATTATATATATATATATATATATATATATATATATATATATATATATATATATATATATATATATATATATATAACATTGATCTCATTGAAAGTGATAAGAAAGGCTTCAATTTTTATCGTTAGGTGTGGAGTAGATATATGTGAACGAAAATTGATTATTTTCTTTCATAAAAGGATTTATAAGATTTTCTCTTTGTAGTTGTTTTTATTTTGTTAATTTTTTAATTTTTACTTTTAGTTTTTATTTAAGGTAATGATTATATTTTTTTATTTAAGATAATGATTATTGTATTTTATTTTTCCATTTATTAATTATATGAATTATAAAAGTTTTATTTAAATTTTATGAGATTTTTAATAATTTATTATTAATACTTTTTTAAATATTAAAAATAATATTAATATTTAACTATCTTATAAATAAATTGAAAAATTGATGTAATATGTTTTTTGCTTTATGATTAAAATGTATTTTTTTATTAAAATAAAATAAAATTACAATATATAATATATAATATTGTATTTTTTACTAACATTAACATTAATATAAAAGTTGAAAAGTATATCCTTTATTCAAAAAGGCTTTGAAAATTTCATTCTCTTCTAAATTTGATAAGCAAGCAAATAATCCAAAGTTGACATAGTTGTTGGTTGTTTAAGGAATTTTTTGAGGTTTTGGATACCCTTAAAACATTAATATAAAAGTTGAAAAGTATATCCTTTATTCAAAAAGGCTTTGAAAATTTCATTCTCTTCTAAATTTGATCAAGCAAGCAAATAATCCAAAGTTGACATAGTTGTTGGTTGTTTAAGGAATTTTTTGAGGTTTTGGATACCCTTAAAACCTTTGGAGGCTCATAAGAACTATGTTTTTAGCACTTTGATCTTAACCATACCTAGAACTCAATTTTCTTAGAATTTTTAACTTGAAATTTCATTTTAAAATAGTAAATTCTATGCATTTTATTTTCTGTTAATTGCCATAAGCGAGCAATGATATCATGCCATATTGGTAAAACCTCGAACATCTACATTCTCCCTATTATCTTGCCTTTCCTTCCAATTTAATACCATACATTGGAATAACCTAACCCACATTGCATCGCAAATTAGACCTTATCATTAACATTGCAAATTTGACCTAATAATAACCTTGCAGCTTAGACATCATCCCGAACCGTTCAATTAAACAATAGTAGCATTGCAAATCACCCATCATCATTGACCTTGCAAATTAAAACGACCCTTATTATTTCAAATTGACAAGTAATATCATGGCAATTAAACAAATATTAAAATTGTGAATCAATCATCATCAATTCCCTGGCAATTAAAACAACCTTATCATTGCAAATTAACAAGTAATATCATGGCAATTAAACAACTATTAAAGTTGTGAATCAACCATCATCAATTCCCTGGCAAATTAAAACAACCTTATCATTGCAAGTTAACAAGTAATATCATGGCAATTAAACAAATATTATTTTTTTGTGAATCAAACATCATCATTTCCCTGGCAAATTAAACAACCCTATTATTGCGAATTAAACGAGTATACCAAGGCAATAAAACAATTATTAATATTGTGAATCAGCATCAACATTGCCCTGGCAAATTAAACAACCCTATTATTGCAAATTAAACGAGTATACCAAGGCAATAAAACAATTATTAGTTTTGCGAATCAACAACATCATTTCCCCGGCAAATTAAACAATCCTACTATTGCAAATTAAACGAGTATACCAAGGCAATAAAACAATTATTAATATTGCGAATCAACATATATTAACATTGCAGCTTGCGCGTCATCATTAATATTGCATTCTAAATAATAATGACTTTAAATAAAACAAGGTTAACAAGGACGGCTTACGCATCATCATGATATAGCATTTTAAACAGTAATAACATTAAATAAAACAGGGTTATCTTGGCAATTTAAGCATCAGCAGTATATTGGAATTTAACGATAATAACATTAATTTAAACAGGGTTAGCGTAGTTGCTTACGCATCATCCCTATATTGCATTTTAGACAACAATAACATTAAGTAAACTAGGTTAACATGAGCATCATCATTTATTGCATTTAAAACCCTAATTTAAATAAAACAAGGTTATCCTGGCCACTTAAGCATCATTCTTAAACTCAGAAATTAAAAACTTAGAATCTAGGGTTCTCAAGATCCTCGGCCAGCCCGCAAGTCAGATCAGCATCAACGCAGAGGTAAGGAAGGAGGGAACGCGTGTGCCACCGTCTGCTACAGGTGTGCTTTTCAAAGGGACAAGGGGAACACGCAAGTGAGGGAAACGTCGGTCAACTGGCAATGCCGCTGAAGGTAAATTAGCACGCAGGGTTATGGAAGGCAGAAGGAAGGTTATAGAAATGACCATATATAATAAATACAATTTTTAATTAATTTTTTAATATATGATTTACCAAATTTAAAATAAAAGTAATAATTTAAAAAGAAAATACACAAGTTATGAAATTGAATTGATAATTAGATATTATTCAATTGATAAATGATCAAAACAATTAATAATAATAATTCAATATGAATATTTTCAATTTAATTAAAAACATTAAAACAAAAAATTTTGTAGGTTTATTAATAGTTTATAATTCAATGTCAATTGGGTCTAGTTTTGGTGGTCATGAGATGGAGTGGTTTCTCCTCCACCTAGATTCTATTCATGTAAAAGTTGGTTGGGAGAAATGTTTTTAAATCTTTACTGTTTGTTTGCTGTCAAAAAAATTGTATTACATCTTTAAAAATCATTGTAATATTAGGCTATTTTATTTTCTCTATGACCATAACATCTTCCATATCAACTACTTGCAATGGCCCACACAATTTCTTGATCCAACACATAAAAAAGAACTTCCTAAATATGTAGCAAGAATATCAAAACATGCTTTTGTTCTCTTTAATTTTTTTTCATTCAAATGATGCTCAAGTTATGACTATGGCATTCAACAAATAGGAATGTATATCTATATATTAGAATTAACCTTTAAAAAAAGAAAAAAGAAAAACAATCTTGAAAAAGGATACCTTGTTTTTGTCTTTGTTTATCTTTGAGTCATTTTCCATATATAAAGATTTTAATATAGGTCTTATCCAATTTTCTCCACCGTTGAAAAAGGAAAAATATGAACCAAGCACTCAATTTTTTCGCATATGTGATGCACATCAAGAATATGCCATTCAATGATTTGATCCAACAACAGAGTTGATAAAAGACAACTAGTTTTTCTTAAACAACCCACTGATGCCAATGCAAGTTTGAATAAAACCATGTAACTATACTATGCATACAACACACACTATGATTAAATTCTATGCTCTGGGACCAAATGACATGCATCTAGAAGCGATGTGAAGAAAATGTGTTTCTTATCTGTAATTTGCTCCATGTTCTAACTGATATATGCGTAAAACATAGTTCCACATACTCACATCTTTCTCTTGGTTATCAGGTAATCTTAGGTCCGTGATCTATTTTTCTTGGATACTTTTCTACTCAAAAGCATTCTTACTTCGCTTCTTTTGACGTTGGACGAGGATTTTGCAACAACTCCTCTAAAATCGCACAATAATAAGTGCCATGAATTTTTGCCACTTCCAAAGTGCACAATACATTCCTACACCTAGTGCTACAACATCTCCATACTTATACCTGGTCTACCTAAGAAAACCTATGTTTAATTGTTGTGCAGTGAACACACACCACTCATCTTTCTGCATTGCTACACTTTCACACTTTCACCCTTCCGACAATTCTGCATCCCTGATTGTGACAAGAAATGTAATTTGATATATAGGTCATTGATTTATCATAATTTGATTTTTTCCAATCTAGTACACAATGCCACACATCTAGAACCACTACAAAGAAAATTCTAATGAAAAATTGAATAAACCAAGTAATTGTCCTATGCATAAAACACACACTATCAAACATGATGCAAGATGCAGAACTGTGAAACTGCATGAAGAACAAATCTAATTGTTATTTTCATAGGATTTGAATATAGACCAAGTGCTAAATAGACAAAGCATCTCGTTTGCACACTATACATCTATGGGGAAGCAGTGGTCACATCGTTCTTCCAATCGCACAAGCGTCTATGCAACCAAATTTGAAAATGCAAAACCATAAGCGACATGAATTCTCAGCCCAAGGCTCGAAACTCCAGAATTATGCACAAGAACTGAAAATAAAAGAAACATTTGCTCAGTCTATTTTGAATCCTCATCTAGTTCACAAAGCGATACTCGGTGTACTGAACACCCTATGTTTTCAAGCGTTGTGTGGACAATTTGCATCAAACATCCTCACAGTTTTCTATACTTTGGAAATTTCACTTTCATAGCACTCTCACATCTTCCATTGTGACAAGCAATGCAATTCACAAACTAGGTCATTGATATATGATAAATTCACTACCCCCCCTTTAGGATGGAAGGCCATGCATCTAGAAACACTAGTATGCAAATGAAATTATTATCTGTAGATTGCTCGATGTTTTTTTATTGTGCTTATTCCTATTCTATAGGTAGTTGATATATGTCTGAAAGACATTTTACCCGATTGACATATTGCTTTTGGATTTTGGGTAATACTAGCTTTGTGATCTATTAAGTTTCTACTCAAAATCATTCTTACTTCACCACTTTTGATGTTGGATAAAACTTTTGCAATAGCAATTTCCAAACCGCACAAAAATAAGTGGCATGAATTATTTGCACAAACATTGAAAATACACAATGCTAGTTATTCTAGCCATATTCCTTATTCAGTGCCAACCTGAATCGGAAATTGTTGAACGTAGTTCTTCCATATTTTCATAGATATACTTGGTGCACTTAAGGTAGTCTATATTTTAATCCTTGTGTGGAGACCCAACACCGTCCACTCTCCTGTATTGCCAAACCTCTACCCTTCCGCATTTTCAATAGCTTCACATCCTTGATTGTCACAAGCAACGTCATTTGCAACACAGGTCCCCAATTTATCGTAAATTGATTTACTCTGATCCAAGATGGAAGCGCACTCATCTAGAAACACTATAAATAAAATGTGTTTCTTATATGTACATTGTTACATGGGTTTGTATTACTGTCATTGTTACTGGAAACGTAGCCGATATATGTGTAAAATACATTTTGGACGATGTGAATCTTGTTATTAGCCTTGACGCGATGACAACTCTGCGACCCATATATCTTTGGAAAATATGCAACAATTTATTTTATTTTTATATAATGCACATCAAGAATATCTCATTCAACCATTTGTTCTAGCAACACAACTCATAAGTGAGAACTAGTTTGCTTAAATACCACACCAATGTCAATGCAAATATGAATGAATCCTAGTAACTTCACTGTGCATACAACACCCACCATCAAGAATCATACCAGATGCATGATTGGAGAAATGAACGAACATCAAACCTATCAGTTCTCTACAAAAGATTTGAATATAAACCAGGTGTTAAATAGACAATGTACAGACTTTGTATAGAATACACCTATGTGAAAGTACTGATGGCATTTCTTTGCCAATTGCACAAGTCTCTATGTAACCAACTCTTCCATTGCCAGACAATAAGTTGCATGAATTCTAGGGCAAGGGTCGAAACTCTTCAACCCCACACAATTATACTTTGCATACTTAAGACTATGTATTTATAAGCCTTGTGCGGAGAAATTGCATAGGCCACCCTCCCGCACCTCAACATTTCCAATAGTTATGCACCTGCCATTTTTACAAGAGACGTAATTTGCAAAATAGATGTATGATTTACAATAAAATAATTTTCTCCAATTTAGGATGAAATGCCAGACATCTAGAAGCAGTATCAAGTAAATATGTTGCCTATCAGTAAAATGCTCCATGGTTTTGTATTATGGCTATTGCTACTCGAAAGGTATCCTATATTTGTAAAAGACATTTTATCAAATTGGCATACTTCTCCTTGACTTGTTGTAATCCTAGGTCTTCCAACTATTACAACAATTTACTTCTCACGAGCCTTCTACTTGCCAATTCTGAGGTTGAATGGAGGTTTTGAAATAACCATATCTTCACATTATACACAACTATTCCTCTCACATAGCACCAATTCTCGAAATGACTGGCCTTTCCTTACAAATCCGTCAAAGTCCAAATTGCATCCCCTATTACATCCAAATTACATCCCCTATCACAATTTTCCCTGCATATGCAAGGGACAACACGACCATAAATGGCATGAACTCTCTGCACAAGCATTGCAAACAAACAGCATTGGTTGTATCAACAATGCCCATCTGAGACTGCCTAGATTCCCAACACATAGCCGGACAAACTGTCTACATCTATCCATAGAAAAATCTTTCAGGAAAACTGCAAAATGCCCATCTTTCCAAAATATATTTTCCTATACTACAATTAAAGCCCCAACAAAAGAAGAACATATGAAACATAGTCCAATCCACCAACCTAAAAACAAAAATGCATTATAACACATGGAAAACAATGCACTTCTACCTAACTTAGACCATAAGTTGCATGAATAATCAACAGGAGGGTCTAAAGTCTACAATCATCATCCACCCTGCATTGTTATTCTTGGTGTACTTCAAACAATGTTGTTTTTACACCTTTTGTTGAGAACCTTCATAGGTCACCTTCCCACACCTTAGCATTTCCAATAGTTCTGCATTCTTCATTGTGACTATTAGTCTCTAATTTTTTCTTCATTTAGTGAGAAACCCTTATTCTAAACCCTTCTTACCTACACTTCAATTTCTATTTCCAGTTGATTTCGATCTTTATTTTTAGTGTCTTATGGTTTGCATTTCAGTTTTTTTGGACTAGTTTATTCAAGTTTGAAATTGAAAGACATGGTTTTGAACGAGGTGTCACCTTATATGCCTATTTGAACTTCATAAATTCAAATTTCACTAAGTCATTAATAGCGCTATGGGAATAAGGTTATTCCCGTAGCACCAAAATAATCATGCCTTGATACGTGCATGTCATCCAAATTTCGTTATGATGACACGAATCATGGTCTGAGAGTTTTCATGTGTCCACAATAGCTTGGAATCATTTACTGAATCAAACCATTTCATAATCTGATTGCTTTGTACCCACGAAGGTCTCATTTTAAAATTGCCCAATTCTCAATGATAATTATATTATACCTGTCTGATTTTCTGAATTTAGGCACAGCTATTTGCTCAGAGGAACGTTATACACTAACAGATTGCAGGCGGCAAATTCGAAACCCGAGGGTGATAGTTACAAAAGCCTTGGAGTTGGCTCATGCAATCTTTAAACCCTAAAACACATATCAATATTAGAAAAATTGTTGAGCCCAATCCTTGAAGGAACCCTTATGCTCTACACGTCAAGACTACTAGCAAGCAATATATAAACATGTGTTGCGTTCTCTTAGTATCTGGGAAATGACTATGGTAATCCAGTAGAACATTTTTCTATCTAAAGTTGTTCTCGCAATTAACGTTGGAGCCAACGATATCACAGGAAATTACATGGTGAATGATTCTCTGGAGGTGACAGTTGGCCCTCGATTGATTGCAGAGTCACTGTGGAAAGATTATGAAAACTATTTCCTGAAGATGTACGAGACTGGAGGTAATAAATCTGTTGTGTTTGGCATTTCGCCACTGGGGTGCAGTCCCAGGATGAGATTTTTAGGGATGAGCATGTGAAAAGAAGAATGCAATTGTTTTAGCAATTCAGTTCCAGACTGTAGAAAATTGTTACTCATCTTAACAAAAATATGAAGGGAGGAGTTTTCATCTATGTGAATAACTACAATTTCATCCTCAACATAATCAACAATGGAAAGGCCTTAGGTTTTACTGAGATGATTTTGGCGTGTTGTGGAGATGGCCCGTACAATGGTCGTGTGGGTTGCGGGTTGGACGTAGGATGGTCAACTTGCAAGGATCCACATGAATATGTTTATTGGGATAGATTTCATCCAACCAAGAGAGCCCAGACGTGTACCATTTGTTAATCAGGTTCCTCAAGTTCCATTATATCGACCTGTCACAGTATTGCCTCAGTGTGCACCATATGTTGATGCCTATTCTTTGCAAGCATCAGATCCTTATGTCTCTATGTATTATAGGAAGGCTCTACCACCTTCAGATCCATTTCCTGTTAGAAAGGGGTTGGTATCGAATTTTGATTAGCATGGTGTGGATCCAAGGTTTGAATATTTACATTGTCAAAGAATAAGAGAGAAAATTTACCTTGATGAGATCAATAGGGATTATGTGCCAAGAGAAGCCGACTATGGTGGAGCTTCACTATGTAGAGATGAATTTACATCTCTGCCTGGGCGTTCATATTCTTCACTGATTGGGTCATCTTCACTGTATCGATCCTGATTGAAATTTTATGATTTCTGGATGATTTGGTTGCTTACAATTTTAAATTGTTAATATTTGGAGATCTGTTTCATGATCTATTTCAGTTTTTTAGGTTGCCAGCAAGGTGAAAGAAATCAATCAAATCTCCTATTTCAAGCCAAAAAACTACATGTCTGCCAAAGTGGCTTTTTAGACTTTATCGAGGCAGCTCTTGAGGGGTAATGTCAAATTTTCAGGCATATAATCAACAACTTCAAGCTCAAAGAATAGCTAAAGGACACCTAACAACAGTAACCTTCTAGCCAACAATAGACCCCAGCAATTCAACATACAAATCCAACAGTTAAACATTGTAAATTTCATCGAAGGATTTGATCAATCTAAATCAACATATCCAGGCAACAACTCAAGTGATAGATTTTATGGAGGAAGCAGAGCACATGCTAGTTAGATATTAAAGAAGAATGTTGTTGTTAAAAGGAAAAAGGATAAATGTGTGCCTGTGCCTCAAGACCCTAGGAGGAAATCTACAAGAGTCACCAACAAGTACAGGCTAAGGCCCAAAGCCATGTTCGATTCTTCAATCAAAAGAGAAGATGTCATAGTGATAGAATACCATTCTGAAGATGCAAAATTAGATATCAAAAAAAATACAAGAATGTCCCTAATACATAAAGAATCATTAAAAGAAGAACCAGAAAAACTACAGGAAATACTTTGTTTTTTACCTGTTATAGTCTTTATCTTCAAGAGAGGTTATAGAACATATGGAGAGGAATTTGATGAAACAAAAAGAGGTTTTTGTTGGGAACATTCCCCTTCACAAAAACCTCTCTCATTTTTTACACATATATCACCATTTAATATATTCAAATTGATCTTTGAGGACTAATTTTCTGATAAGCTACAAGAAATACTCTGTTATTTTTTCCTGTTTTAGTCTTCTTCAAGAGAGAGGTTTCAAAACAACTAGAGATGAATTTGATGAAACCAAAAGAGGTTTTTATTGGGAACATGCCCCTTCACAAAAACCTCTCTCAGTTTTTTCACAGCTATCACCATTTAAGATATTCGAATTGATTGTTGGACTCTATTTTTCAGGAATTTACCAGATTTGTTTTCCTGAAAAATCTCATGGACAACAGTTGACAAGCCACCTCATCAATTTGAATTGGAGATTAGATTGGATATTCTCCTTGATTATTTGAAACAAGAAAATAAACATAGATGAGGAGGTTTTCAGATCCATTTCTTTTGGATCTTGATTATTATCTATTGTTTCTATATAAACTCTGTAGAATGAGAGGAACATTGGGGGGGGGGGGGGG
>ML788811.1:354647-385517 GCA_009831015.1 Picea engelmannii
GTAAAGATTATTTTTCAAGTTTGATATCAAGCTGAACATCTTGTTTCTTTATGATATTTTGAGGCAAGAATTCTGGTGAAGTTGACAAATTGAAGGCTTCACCTTCCTTTTTCTTAATTGGTTTAATCCATCTTTGTGTTTACATATTATTCACTCAATGGGATATACTATGTTTTAATCTTGTTTTTCATATAGTGTTGTTACCCTGAAACCAGTTTCAAATCACCTTACTCAAAAAACCCAATCACAAAACCCTAAAAACACTTTTTCAATAAATCATTGATGCCCTAGCTTTCCCTTAGCAGTTGAGTGCAACTTTAGGGACTAACAGTGACAAGGGACGTAATTTGAAAAAAAGATTACTAATTTATAATAAATTGATTTGCTCCAATTTAGGAGAAAATGACACACATCAATACTATAAATGGACAGAATTTATGGCGCCCTGTTTTCGTACCCCCGACCTTTGACGTCGCTCAACTGCCACTTATGAGGGCTCAATAGGCCTCAAAAAATCTCCCGTGGTTTTTCCGACGTTGGACTATCGTTGGTATTCTGACATCCCTAACGTCTGATGGCCGACGACCTTTAAAAATTTAATTTCAAAGGACAACCGGAAAACTACCGATGACATCTGTCAGTCTACCAATGAATATTCCAATGTTATCCTATCGACGTAACCGATGAGCGTGTTGTAGTTCCAATGCTTTGTTGGGAGCGTTTCCCATCGGAAGTCCGACCTATAGTAGTTGGAAGACCGATGGACCTGAATATTTTAAAAAAAAAAATTGTTGAAAACAGGCAAGGCATTATTTTTATCAAGTTCATAAAAGGCACAAAAGGTTTCTTCAACACTGACCAGCCCATTCTGGTTGCCAAATTCTACAATATCCTGGAGAAAATCATCGATTGGCTCAAGCTTCAGCAAAGGCGGAGATGGATTGGTTGTTGCAATTGGAAATGGGGCAAAGAAATGGCATGGAATTTATCAAAAGATGATTCTATCAAGTAATAGGGCAAAGAAATGGCATGGAATTTATCAACATTAGTCCCTCATGGCCGCATAAATGTATTGTCCATGTTCATACCAAACCAAAATTTATTCACTTGTAGCACCTATGGGATTCACAAAATGGTTTTAGTAACTCTAATCATCTAGTCATACCATTTGTTGAAAGTGGCCTCATTGAATGCAAAATTCTTAGTGTCCTTCCAACTCTTCCAAGCATCAAATTGCAATGAAATAATTTGTTGATTGGGCATGGGATGAAGTTATCTTCCCGACAGGGGATTCCATTTCCACATCCCAAAAGAAACCAATGGATGGCCAAAGATGAATTAGGTGGATTATGTGTGGGGATTAGCACATGCCTAAAAGACTTCATCTATTAATAACTTAAACCATTTCAATTTAGTTCACTGCACACAAAATTTAGTGACAAATTGGGCATCCAGGTTGAATTATTCCTTGGTGTATTTACACATGAGATGGATTGCAATCAACTAGCAAGCAAAATTTCCCTTGGGGTTAGTAATCAATGAGATGATGGCACCGAAACCTCCCCTATATGTACCATACTTGTGATATAGGCTAGGTTCATCCTTATTGTGGCCATGCTTCCTCATAACTTGAAATGCATGGGAGACGTATTCCCCCTCCATAGACAACCTTGTTAAAATGTGTGCATCTTGCACATGTATAGGGTATTCCCATTCAATCCATATGTAATGCCAAAGACCAACAAGTCATGCAACACCACAAAATTATATTTATAGAGAGGTTCAAACATAGGCTTCCAAACTATGGCAATGCCACTAGACTAAAATGGAATGTAATCAAGATAGGCTTCATGTCTAGGAACAAGTAATCATTAATGAAGTTTTTGTTGACCAGACTCATTTTCTCAACCTTCCAATGCAAATCCTATAAAAATTCAACTCTCAAATCATAGAAATCTATTGGAACTGCTTCTTTTTTTCACAATGTATCTTTCAGAGCCAAAACCCTTCTTGTTAATGCCTTACAAATCTAATAAAAATAAAACTAGATTTTATCACTCTAAACTCTACAAACTCTCGTCAATGCCTTACCCTTCTTGTCAATGCCTTACCATTTAGCTTTTGCCAAGAACAATCTGTTATACCAAGAAACATTCTTCAGAAAGATCCTCTTCTAATTTCTCAGGCAAAAAATCAATTGGTTTTGGTTGGAGAATTCCCTTGTCTTGTATAGGTCTTAGCCATGGACACTTTTATTTTATGCCTGAGAAAATAGAAGAGGATCTTTTTGGGAAAAATCACTTGTCTTGTATAGGTCTTAGCCATGGACTCTTAGGCTTAAAGTGCTTTGAAACCTGCATACAACAATGACCATATTACTTCAATTGTCACTAAACAACTTCAATAGCTAAATATTGTCTAACCTTCAATAGCTAATTAAACAACTTATAAGTATTTAGAAAAATATATATCGATCCTTATGGGTATGGGGAACAATATCACATCCCAAAAATTGTACAAAAAATTGCAATGGAGGCCAGTTCAGATTTTGTCAGAATTACATATTTAGCCCCAAGAGAATCAAAACAATGTTTAGTATAAAATAGAAATAGATGCACTGCAACTTGATAACCTTTTGATCCCAAATCCACTTTTCTGTGAGTCGATATTAAAAATCTTGGAAGAGACTGCCAATGACAAACATAAGAGGATTTAAAAGATAAATAAAAATAAGGGCCATAACCATACTCTAGATACAAACACAAAAATTGCAATAGCTACCAACTCTGAAGTATATATTTACCCTGAGGCGAATCAAAACAATCTTGAGAATAAACCATTGTAACAATCATTGATTTTTATCAACACAAAATTAAATCACAAATTCATTTACAAAAGCCAAATGCCACTTATAGCTCAACTTCGGTGTAGAAAATAGAAATCAACGTGCTACAACTTGATAGCCTTTGAGCACATTGAATAGGGCCGCTATTAAAAAATATATATATGGTTTTAAAAGAAGAAAGGAGAAACAAGGAAAATTATATAACTAGACCATATAATAGAATAAGCTTTGCAATTTCAACATATAGCCAACATATACAATTGAAAACCAGCTAATCATTAAATATTCTCTAACCTTCAATAGCTAATTAAGAAATTATATAACTATGCGATTTATGAAACATTACTTTGGAGATTATAAAAGAAAAATACACCCTTCAAAACAATGATGCATCATATATATATTTAAAACTTCTAGACCAAACCCCTTATTTGTGCTAGTTTCACCTCCGAGTTACAGTGCCATGAGTTGCTTCATGCTCAATAGTTTTTCCATCAGGACAAACCTGGACAAGACAACAAAATCCAAGATTATTCAATGGACATATTTAACCTCCAGGATATTCTTACTCAAGGTAATAGATCGGCGCTACATTGGACAATCTAGAATATTAAATAAAATGTGTATTTTTTTAAAAATATTCAACTGCAATTATTTACTATACGTTAAGATGCACTAAATTGAGAATGTCAGAACATACCTTGACAATGCTTACAAACACCTTATCAACATTTTTTTGGAGTAGCCCCTCATCATCCTAGATTCAAACATCGACTTACTCACTAAGAATAAACTACAAACGTGATAGTTATAGAACTAGAAATAACTCCTGAATGGGCTCCTCTTGATTTCAAGAATAATTTATTGGAGCCATCTAATCTTGCAGAAAACCTCCCTCGATCTGATGGAGAAGCAACGAAGTCAACATTGGCTTTGTTGTTGCTTCGGTGGATCGAGAGAGGTTTGGTCTGAGATTAGCCAATTCCTAATTTATTCTCTACTAAACAGGGCCAACCACATGAAGGTGGAAGCTCTTATGGCCCCTCTCCCCCCTCACATCACTCTCAATTCTCCAATACCCAATCTAACTGATATATTTAGGGTAAAAACTGAAGTAGACAGAAATTCAATATTTTTTCTCACAATATGCTTACTACAGATCGGATCTAAACATAAGGGTAAAAAGAAGATAATAAAAATATAACAAAAAATTTCAGATCACGTCAAGAAGATAACCATTGATAGCAATTGAATATCAATTAATAATATGAACATAATTTATACCTTCTGGTCTAATCCAAGGGTCAAATGGTCAAAGGAAAAGAAAAATAACACTATCTACTAGATAATATGCATTAACAATATTCAAAAAATGTCACGGAAAAGTAAATTTATCAAGAAATCATTGAAAGGCAAAGCAAAAAAAAAGGTATGCAAGACCTTAATATTGACAAGCATATGTGAATTTTTTTTTATTATAAATGATCGGTATTATAATATTATACATCAATACTAGGGTTTGTTTTTTTCTTTGCACGACTTGCTGCTAATTTCCTAAGTATTTCATAAATATGTGTGTCATCTTCTTTTATTGCATGCTCTTCTATTGTTGATTTTCCTTGCATTCTTGCATGCATTGCATTCCTTGTCATGTACTCATAGTGTTGAGGCACCAGATGAGGGTCATCGCCTACATCGACAAAAAATATTAAATTTATAGGGTAGGTTATTAAATACGATTGATTTAGTTCATTAATAAGAAAAAATACGTATGCAATGTAATAATTTACCTGCCTTGTGCTCCTCTTCTGTTAGAGTATCTCGATGTATGTCGTCTAGCTCTACCACTGAAACCACAAAATTTATAAGTAGACAATCATAATTGAATTAGTAAAAAGAAAAAATAGAATCACAAAATTCATAAGTACGAAATTATTAAGTTATATATGATTAATATACAACCATATTACCATCGTGGCTCTCATGTGCAGCAACATCATGGGGCTGCACCAACCCAGTTATGTTAGGATCAGGTTGCACCTCACTGTCAGGAGGCTGCACCTCACTTTCATGGGGTTGCACAAAAGCACCATCTTGTGGTTACTCTCTACTATCAACAAACTGTTCTGCAGTACTATTGATGGGCTCGGTAATATTGTTGCTCCCCTGCTATAAATAACAAATCAAAATATAAAATTATTGGACGATATCAAACGAGAATGTATTTTAAAGGTAATGAACCGTGTTATTGTGGTTAGATTTTTATAATATACCATCTCATGCACACTGCATCTTGGCGACTGTCCCAAACTTTTTCAGTGATCAATAACAGCTTGGTATCCATACTTGTAACCAAGTTGGAGGTCTTCCGTAGTGGTTTTGGTACCAAAATCATCCCCCTACATTGCATAAGAGTATTTATTTTTGTTATTGGTTGCCCCGTGAATTACCAGAAACCTGGAAGGTGATATAACTAATAATATTGTTAAAATGTTTGATTACTTACAATTCGTGCATGTAACTTGAAATAGCCACCTTGGCCTAGTCTGTGTTGGCCATGTTTCTCAACCCTTGCCTTGGTGGCTTTCGAAGTGTTAGGGAGCCTATGAAAAATTTCAAGTATGCTATATACCGCAATTGTATTTAAAAATAAAGAAAGATAAAAGTATTGAATTCAAATTGTAATTTACCTTCCTGGACCAAGTGGATTTCTTCTTTCTTTTGTCAATCTCTTCTCCTTTTAATCCTCAATGAACGCCTTCCATTCCCTCTCAGGAATAACGGGTGGACGCTCATACCTAGGGTTCTTTTGCAAGTTAACCCTATACATGTCACGTATATATTTTAAATATAGGCCCACTTCTTTGGAGACCTCACTTTTGTCAAAGGTATCTACCCCAAACATAGGTTCAAATTAGTCCAAGATTTCTTTTTTGAGGTGAATACTCTGAGAATTCCACCTCGTGCATAACATGGGACCAAAAATTTCCAACGATTGGTCATGCAAGTGTTTATAAAACAAGTTGTTTCTTACATGCAAAAATAAATGATCATTAATTAGAAAATAATAATATATAAGATGATTATATTCTTCAGATATACAACAACAAATGGTTAAAACAATTAAAAAACACCTGGAATTTTTACTGTCTTTATTAGAACTCCTTTCTCATTCACCAAAAAAGTGCATGAAATTGTTCCCATGCTGGCAAAGTGTGACGATCCAGGAAATGAACTGATAGTGTCATCACTGCCACTGCCACTAGCTCCTATGTGTGGCTCTGCCACCTCCAGCTGAAGGGGTATGTCATGCTCACGGTCCCCAGCTATAGGTGTGGACCCAGTCTAAGTATGATTGGGATCGATCGCAGGTGGAGTTTTGAATAGCCTAGCCAATATATGTTGGCTCGTGTTGGCTGGACGTTGTGGTGTACTCTCTGCAACATGACTACTACCAACATCTACTGCAGGAGTCGACTGAATCGGAGCCAAACAATCCTATATAAGAAAGAAAAAGTTTTTTTGATTAGAAAATGTAAAAGTTATAAACATGAAACATTCATAATTGAACTTACGACCAAAAAAAATCACTTTAAGATATGGTTATTACCTTATATTTTTTAAGGTCTTCCTTCAACTGCTCTATCCTTTCTTTAGTTTCTTGATTTTGATCTTTACTTACAATCAAGCGAAGGATTTCTCTGTTTGTTTTTCTGATGATTTTGTTGATTGTTACCACTATGTTGGGGTCATCCAACAAGTTTTCGTCGACCCAATCATCACAACCATGGCTTGTGGGCTACATATTTCAAGAAAGAAAAGTTATTTTCAATTATATAAACAAATAATAAATTTCACATTAAATGTAATTCGAAAATGTTAATCATATGCCTATTCTGGAGGGTTGGAGATTTTCCATGATCATCCTGCTAAGAATTAGGTGTTAGAAGTCCATAACAAATGAAATGATTCATGCAAACTCACAGAGTATGATGTGCATTATAGTGAAGTGCATTGCCTGTAATTTACCTGTTTTGAAGGGTCGCCTAGTGCTTTTCCATGATCATCCTACCAAGAATTGGGCATTAGAAATCTATAACAAATGAAATGACTCATGCAAACACTAAGAGTATGATGTGCATAATATTTAGGTGTTAGAAATCCATAACAAATAAACATCATGAACAACGATAAATTTACAAACAATGGGAATACAAATTTACAAATTGCACCACATCACATCATGATAAGTAAACATAAGAGATTTCAAATTACCACCCCCATAATATCAGTGTTCGTATGTATTCGATTCAAGTTGTAATCAATCAACAACTCCTCCCCTGCAATTATTGATTTTATTGCACATACGAATACACGATTTCATTCCTGCCCCTCAAATATGCAATTGGGTTGCTTATTTGTTTTCCCGGGTCGTGTACTATTTATAAACCCCACAATATTCCTCGATGCCTCTGACCTTCCGTCAATATACATAGACCCTCCTTTTTTTCTATCATTGTCTCTTAGCTGTATATAATTTGCAGCCACTCTGTATATTTGCATACCACACGTATATTGGACTAGCTTCATCCAATCTCTATAATTGTAACAAGGCCCGACATAATCCATCAATTCAGTTATTTTTCCATCAAAAACCTTTATGCCATCCATGGAAAATATCCCCAAGCCATGTAACAATGATGGAGCAATGCGATACATCCTCTCGACCAGACAAAAATTAGTGTTTACTTGAGGAAGTTCCTTGGGTACCCATCGTTTCACTAAATTTTTGTACCTCAAGGGCACCTCAATGTCATCTATGCTCTCAGCATCATAAGAGCAAGACCCCCCTTCAGTAAAAAAAATTTCCATGCGTCTATGGAATTTTCTTCTGATCTTCTCACCTCTAGTTGCTCTCCGTCTACCTGAACTTTCCTCGCTCGATGAAGACAGATCTAACAAATACCTATTTGGTTGTACCTATAGTCCATTGAATGAGAGAGCAGTTAAGAAGACTACCCCTTTCGATTCTAGTAATGATAATTGTGTAGGATACAAGGATGACAAAAGGAAAACAACAAATATGCATTCTTCTTAAATGGCAGATTGATCAACTCATATTATAAGGGGAAGATTGATCAACTCGTATTTGTGATGTAGAGAGACCAAGTGACATATCAAGTTGGTTCAACAAAAATCAATGACTTCTCACAAAAGCAGGCCACAATTAATAATAAGCCTCGAGTATGGTCTTGTTACTCATCACTGAGCTTGTTTGGATTCTATGGGTTGTTGGAGTTGGGAGTTTGAGGCACATTTGGTATATATCTTGTACATATATGTGTTTAAGGTAGGAACCCATATCGATATTTCATTTGAATTGGAGAATTCTTGGTTTCTTGTGCTTTGTCTTGGGTTACTATTGTGGTAAAATTGGGATTGTGTATCTCTTCCATACTCTATGTTTCTTGCTGTGAAATTATTTAAAACTATCCTCGACCCTTTTCTAGGTTTTCCTCTTCCTTATTCTGGACACACCTTTGTTGTGATTTTGAGCTCCTTATATGGGCAATTATAAAGCCCCATATTAGCCATTACTTATGTTTACACCTAGCTCAGGTCCTAGCTTACTATGGTTTCCTCTAGGAATTACTTGAAGTTTACGAATTGACCCATGGGTTGCTTAACTATGGTTTGGTTTAAAGTTTCATTCTACCTATTGAATACTCATCTCTTGTAAATGTTTGGTTCTACCTACATGTGTTAATTACCCTACCTCAAATACTTTCTACTATTATGGATATGGTTGGGATATCATTCTCATGACCTCTTGGCCATGTGTTATGTTCATTGTTATATTTAGTTTTAGACACTATCTATTTCGCATTGGCCCTATCTCTTACTACATGGAAAACAATATTTTGGGTAGTTTGTGCATGTGATCTAACCTAGGAACACATTTTTATTCTTATTTATACTTGTTGATTCCTAGATATATTGATTCTCACTTTATTTTGATGTCATTTATGTAGGCCTGAATTTTATTTTCAAATGGGAATTATTAGTGTCAAACCCTTAACTCGACTAGTTTTTGTGAATATTGTTTGTGTTTGGGTTCTCTCATTGCATCACTATTTTGAGATGGTCGTGTTTATGTGTTTTAGTTGAGCTTGTAGTCACAATTAACCTATGGGTAAGACTAGAAATGATAGGATAATAAAGGTATGATAGACTATGATTAGGTGACTAGAAAAATGGAAGGTGGGAAGAAAACATGGAGAGTAGGTGTTACCCTAAGAATATCAAGGTGATAATGGAGGATAAAGATATGGGTAAGACTACCCATAAAGAACCATTAAATGGACAGGTAGTAGGATGGAGTTCCCTACGAATAAGGATAAGAATTCCAGCCTAAGGGATCTTGGATGAAAAAGAGAAAGAAGGGATACATTCCATTGGTTAAGGAGGAGTGGAAGGAGGAAGAATCTATTGTAAAGGAAGAGGTTCCAACATGGGAAAAAGACAAGGAAGAATGTCACTTGTTCATTGAGGGATTGTGTGAGGAGGAGAAGGCGTCGATGTAATATTGGTAACCAAATGTATACCACCCATTGTAGTCAAAGTGTGCTAGAAAGGGATCATTATATAATGTTTTAGAGGCCATGCTAATACTACCTATGAAATGGGATGAAGTCTTGATGGGATCAAGAGGCACATCCTCCTACTACTGGGTTGGGGAAATACTCCAAATGTATCTAATTTAGACTCATATTTGGGTTAAGAAGGAAAAATGTTAAGTTGAGAACATACATTTTGTTTGATAGAAGTGTCTTGTTGATATGAAATATATTGTATTAGGGAAGTGCCATGTGGAGAGGTAGAATCTTGGATTTGGATTATAGATGGTGAACCTCATTGGTAAGCAGAATGATTATTCTATTGGTAACTTGAAGGATTCTCTCTTCAAGTTATTGCATTTATGGCATGAGTTTATTGCATGTCCTACATGGGGTAGTGGGTTGTATGTTATGGGTTTGTATGTTATCATTTTTAACTTCCCTCTCGAGGGATGAGTAAGTCCTGGAACTTGTAACTACCAATCAGGAACATCACAATGCAAGATCTCAACATTCAGGTGTCTTATGCTATGCATAAAGACAATAAAACCCAATTCAAATCCGACCATTGGGAGTGCTCTACAATCGATTTATACTTCTGGAAGGAATTACATACCGATTTTTCAACCATTTTTGGTGATCCCCTGAGCGTCTTTGTCTTCTAAGGGTCTTCAAGTATCCTCTTTTGCTTACGTTGTGGTGTAGGGCCTCCTTGCCTCCTTGCCGAGTTGGACTACCCAAACCTCATAGAGAAAACCCATGACAATAGGGAGCCTCGTCCAAACCTCATAGAATAAACCCGTGGCAACAGGGAGCCTCGTCCAAACCCAAAAGAAGACTGAGAAAATTGATCGCAACCAAAACTCAAATGATGAGAAAATACCTCACAGGGATTCACTATCTCGTCCAAACCCGAACCTGCAAGAATATGGCTGTCTCCACGCACGGGGGCTCGAATATGGAATAATTTGTGTTTTGGGTTTTGGTCTTCAAGTCGCGCGCGCTCAAATTTGATTATGCTAGCACAAGAATTGTATTATTGGAGTGTAGATTTAACCTATTTTGGGAGATATTAATGAAGTTTTGATAATTCTTTCTTATTTTGTCTTCATCCACCAAAAATATAATGCACACGTTGTTATTACAATGGTTCAAAAATTGGCATTAAAACTATTAGAACACCCTTTATATGGAATATTTGGTCCAAGAATGGGATGTTGTCCTTGCTAAAAGTCTTTCCACACCAACAATGGGTCTCTTATCCCAATCCATGTTTTTATGTCTAAAATCAATGGCTTCTAATGCACTATAAATTTCTTCTAGGTCATGGTGTGGGCCAAAAACCTAACTTTTTAGTCCATAGAATATAGTTCTATGTACCAACTATTTACTGTGAAGTAGATGGGTCTCAGTTATTCAACACATGGGCATCATTAAAATGTCATAGGCATCATGGATGGGTTTTGGGTCATTAATCGTAGCTAAAGGGGGGAAACAAGAGCCTTCAGCCCTAAACCTTAATTAGAAAGCTCAAGCACCAAGTATGAGTCCTCAAACCACCACATATTACCTTTATAGGGTATCATTAATGTCCAAATGGGATATGGGATCCATGCCTAGGTTATTAATTATGAACCAATAATTAGTATTAAGGTCTAACCAATGTCAAGTGAGAGAAATAATGGCCTTATGTCCTAAATGAAGAGTCTCGAGTCAAGCACCAAAAAGAAAAACCGTGAAGATTCTCAAGTTATGTCATTGAAATCATCCTTGAACCATGACATTGAACCTTCATATGGTATCTTGGGCCTACTAGAGGGATATGGGTGCCATGATTAAACCACAACAAAGACCATAAAAAAGAACATGTCTCAGTTGCACATATGGCATAGTTATTGGGTACATGGTTACGGTTTTGTAGAACTTGAGTGGGATATGAGGGCCCTCAATGTCACTTCTTAGGCTCAATCATCATGAAAAACACCTAGAAACCACAACACAATCCCTCTCTAGGGGGTCCTTGGCATCAGATTTGGATAAGGAACAACACCTAGAACTATGACATGAACCCTCACTAACATCATTATGCATTGTTAGTGAAGGTTCATAGTTTTGATGATGTTTTTGAACTATGGTTATATTAGTGATTCTTAGAAATATCAATGAAGTTGTGACCATTTTAAGTTGTACCCTCAAAACCATAATGAAAAAAGGATATCTACCAAATATTTTTTCATTATAAATTGTGATATTTTGGAATCCTCCAAGTCCCAATCATTTCCACCCAAAATAAAATAACTATGATGGGGGATAATAGTAGGAGGGCAAAAATTCCAAGAAAGAATTCAAACACTAATGATAGTTCAAGTCTATCTTCCAAAGTGGTGCAATCAACAATCAATAGTGTAAAAAATCAATGTACGTACTTCTTTATCAAGTGAGTCCAAGGACTTGAAGATCAATTCAAAAAAAAAATGCAAGATTTGAATATCCAAATCATAGAATCTAATGTTCATGTTTCCATAGAGCTCATTGAAAGTGAAAATAATCTTCTAGAGATATTGCAAGCAATAGAGAAAAAAAATTCTAGTAAATCAAGTCCATCTATTAATGATGGGCATAATTTAGTTCCTATTTAGGCTCCAACAACACCAACTAGGGTCCACGGTTTACATTACCAAAAATTGAACTTAGGACGTTTGATGCAAATGATGTACAATCATGGATCAACCAAATGGATCAATATTTTGAGCTCCACCAAGTTCCTTAAGATGGATGTGTGACTCCTACTTTATTTTATCTTAAACAAGGGGCCTATCAATGGTACAAATGGGTGCTCAAAATAAGATCGTGAGGAAGGACGTACTCATGGGAAGAATTTGTTGGTGACATGATGCCTCATTAAGAAAATATATGGACCAAGGATTGTTTTAGCCAAGTAAATAAGTTACACCATGTGTGTTCAGTTATCGAATACAATATGCAACACCATTGTCTATCTACATGAGTCAATAAGTCGAATGTGGATCAACTTATAAATTGCATATTAGAGGCTTGAGGGATGTGATTTATCAAAAGGTCAAAGTTCACCACCTAAAAACATGAATCAAGCCATCTAAATGTCTAAATGCATTGAGGTAAAACTCTTGGATACCTACAAATTCTAAGGATGTTCATTAGGGTCATGAGAAACAAGGATAACCATTACTATTGCATCATCACACATGACTCATTTTTCTCTGCAACAAGCAATTCCAAAATGTTGAACCAAGGGATTTTACAAATTTTATGATAGCAAGTGGTCCTAGGATCACAAATGTAAGGAAAATCATCTCATGGTAATTGAAGATAACACAAATGAATATTTCGAAGAGGAGAGAACCTTCAAAATCATTCCACAGAAAAAGCCACAAGCACCATATCACTACATGCCCTAGCAGGTATCAACACCCTTCAAATACTCAAAATTTAAGGAGACATAAAGAAGACAATGTGGTTATGTTGATTGACACAAGAAGTAATCAAAACTTCATTGATAGGATGTTGGTGGAACCCTTGAATTAATTTATTTTCCCCGTATCTACCTTTCAAATTACGAGCTCAGATGGGAATGTTGTAACTAGCAAATTTGGATGGTCTATTTCATAGATCATAAATAACCCTACCTAGGTTTCACATGGGTTTCCATTCTGCCTGAGATATATTTTACTACGACCTCATGGATACCATCTCGAAATTAACATTTATGGTCATTTTCAAGGAAAAAAAAGAATCATTTTAAGGATTCACATAGTCTTGTGCCCTCCATGAATAGAAATAAAGAAATTAGTAAAAAACTCATAGAATATTGGAGAGCTTGTAACTATGAAATTACCGATTTTGGCGGCATGATATTAACCCCTAGGTATCTCCACTCCACAATCGTTGTTGAGTTTGGACGGATAGGGATGATCCTATTCTTTTGTCGATGTCCAAATTTGTTGGATAAGGCCTCCTTCAACTCTCTCTGTCATTGGTGAGGGGATTTGATATGCTCATTGTAGGGTTTATCTTCTCTACTAGTCGCATCCAGAATGGGCGTGACCACTCCCTCTCTGCGGGTTTATCTTCTCTACTAGTCGCAGCCAGAATGGGCGTGACCACTCCCTCTCTTCTCATCTTGGAATGGATGGGGTTTTGCTTCCATATTTACTATTCTTGGCCCACGGAATGGGCATTGGCTTCTGCTCTGCTAGTATGAATATTAGGCGTGCAGGAATTTATTGAAATTTCGTTTTAGTTTTAGTTGTTTTAGTTTTTATGTTTTATTGTATTAAATATAATTAATATATATATTATATATATATATATATATATATATATATATATATATATTAAATACAATGAAAACTTAATATCTATTAAACCTTAATATTAATATTAAACCTTAATAGCAATATATTAAATCACATCCTAATATGGGAAGGAGCTACCAATTATATTCTTTAATCAATGATTTTTCCTACCATGACTAAACCTGCAACAATTAACAAAATTTACCTCCTTTTTGAGATCCCAAATCTATAATGAGCAAATGATGGTTGGGTATAGGAAGAGTTGATGTTTAAGTTGGTATGATGATTTCCTTCCCATGACCTATCGCATCTCCCTACCATAACATATTTTCTTGAATATTTACCTCGACAATTAACTTTAAGGAAACAAATATTTTTATGGTGTTGATTAAACAATGAATGAACAGAGGGATTGATTGATTAATTGCATATAAACATTAATGGATGGACTAAAGTTTTTAAAAAGGGGGATATCCACTAGGACAAAATTTTTGGATCCATTTCTTAACCCTAGAAGAATAGCTTAGCTCCATAGCCATCGTAGGTTTTATCCAAGAGAAGATTGCTAGCCTTAATAGTGTGTTTGGGGATCAAACTAGCATTTCTTAACCCGTTGTTCAATAAAGGAGTGGGGGAAGTTATCCACCCCAAAATTTGGTTTATTTTCAAACATCAAACCTTAAACATTTAAGGTTTGATTGTGTCTTTATGTCAAAGTAGTATAGGATGTGGAAATGACAACATGTTTTGTACGGTAGATCTGTAATGCATGTACTTTGATTCTCTTCAAGTAAATTTTTGGACAATTGTGGGCCATTCAATTTATGGGAAATTTTTGAACCTGTTTTGCACATTTTGTAATAATTTTATGAATTATATTTAATATTTTATCAATGGAAATAGTTATCGTCTATTAGAAGTTTGATGTGACCTCTTCTATGACCATTATTGGTCCTTGCACCACTATTGGTGTACCTCCCCTATTTTTTGTACAAATGTTTACACAAAGGGACATTCAAGGAATGAATGTCTAGTTATTGTGCCATTTGCAATGTTAAAACCCATGATATCAAATATTGTGTGTCTAACAAAGCAATAAAATGGCATTATAGAAATGAGAAGGGGATCAACCAATTGTATTCACATTGTGATAAATACCAAATAGTGGAGGATACAATAATCAATGTCAAAATAATAATAATAGAATATCTTATAATAAAAACAAAAGAATCATGTATGATACAAAGGGAAGTCCCCATGTGTAAGATGACAAATCTATAATGAATGCTAATATTTTTCTGAGAATTGTACACACAAATAAACAATAATAATGTGTAAAATATGTAGAGTTAGATATCATGACAACTAGTGTTTTAGAAGTCAATCCAACATGATCATAATAAAACTGAAAATCATGGTGGTGATGAGAAATGGCTAAAACATGAAGCTCCCGACATGAAAATGAAAAACAAAAGGATGATAGAAACAATACAACTATTAAAAAACAAGGGGATGGTAGAAACAACATAACTATTTAATGAGGAAACAAAAAAACAAAATATGTGATGCAATAAGGTAACTATGATGCGATGAGATAAAGGAAAAGGGGTCATGCTAACCAACATAGAAAATACAATAGAAAGGAAACATGGCCCTACAATATCGAGAATACAAAGGTCATGGCTATGTCAATTAACATAGGTGAAAAGGAAGATGTGTCTAGTGACACCAAACTAACAGGAGAATCATTAGTAGAGAATTTTAAATTCATTGTATTAAGAAAACAATTAAGTAGAATGTGTTTGTTGACACAAAAACAAAAGAATCTATGTCAAGCAGCACACACTAGAGAAATGAGGAACCAAATGCAAAGAATGTTCAAACTAGCACAAGAGAGAGAATTCATGTTGATTTCCATAAGACATGGAAGGCATGATACAAATAAGAAAACTCTAGAATTCATGTTGACCTACACATAATTGAACAATGAGTTGATAGATGCTAAAAGCTATAACTAGGGCTTCAACAAGGTGATCAATGAGAAACTTGGGAAGAATTAATTCTACATATTGAGAGGGCTATCATGGCAATCAACTAGACTATTAATGACATCAATACCAAAAATTTATTGATACAATGAAACAAGGAGTATAGGTTACAAACATTATGATCTTAGACAAGTGTGGAGCACAAAGATACATATGGAAATAGGAGATCTCTCTCTAATAAATATGTTGTCCTTTGAAATTAAATTTTTAAAGGCCGTCGGTCAACAGACGTTAGGGGAGTTGGAATATCGACGATAGTCCAACGTTGGAAAAACCACATGAGATTTTCCGACACCTGTTAAGCCCTCAGAAGTGGTGGTTGAGCGACGTCAAATGTTGGGGGTACGACAATAGGGCGTCAAAAATTATATGCATTTATAGTAGTGTTGGATGATAGTGAGCCCATTGTTAATACCTTCACGACATTGATGAAGCATAAAATAAATTCAATAAAATAAAAACTCATAACATTACATATACAATATTACATAAACAAATTGCAATATACCATCTTGATGACTTTTGTTATATTCCAACTTCCATAGGTGAGGTACTTCAGACAATCTTATAAAGTGTCAAAATGGGGCATCGTACTTCCAACGACCTTACAACACGTCAGAAATCTGACATTACCGGGACTAATTTATAAAAAAACAGTAAAATTTCATTTTTTTTTTATTTTTTTCGACAAAAAAATTGATTTTATCACAATCGTCGTAATAGTTCGTCGACTTTTTAGCCTATATGTAATAGTGCATGTAGAAGAAGTCCCAAGAAAATATGTTTCCTATATGTAAATTGCTCCATGTTGGAGTTACTTCAACACACACCTAGGATTTATTTTTCCTAAGGTTTTTCATTGTTTATTAGTCATTATTAGTCATTTATCCAGTCTCCTATTTTTTAGGAGAGAATATTCCACCTGGAGAATATTCTCTTCAGTTGGCACTTCAGTTTGACTAGTTGAGTTGAGTCTAGATGATGCATTGGTTTTATCACCATGCAACATTGGGATCATCTTCATGTTAATGTGCACTTTCCTTGGGATCATCACCATACTGGCACATTACCTTTGATTCCTTGATCTACTCCTCACTACACTTTGTTCACTCAGTTAACTAGATACTGGTTGACTAGTTAACTCAGCTAGGTGGAAGTTCACTCCCGTAACTGCCTAAGAGACTAGACTAGGTGGCATTTCACTCCCGTAACTGCTGGCGTGTGTCCATGTCACTCTATAACACCACTATGGCACATTGGTTATCCTTCGGTGTGCATTCATTGAGTTATACAGAGTATATCATGTGTAAATTATTCATTATTCATAACGGTTAATGAAAATTCTTCCATTCTTTATCTCCTTCTTCTTCTTCCTCAATTTCTCTTTGCAAATGTGTGTATTATTTTCTAGATAGATCTATTTTGTGCAAGCTCAACACATTTACATGGTATCAGAGCCGACAGACTTCTAAGAAAAAGCTACACCAAAGTTTTTGTAGGTACAAAAGATTGAAGACAGCGGAAAGATGGATTTCCAAAAAGAATTCATTCTTACACCTTACAACTACTTTGCATGGAAGGAGAAAATATCCATACATCTCTAAACTAGAGGATTGTACAGGTTAAACTTGAATACAGATACAAAATCGACATCATCCATAGAAAAATCCAAGTACTTAAATCGAATGGATGAAGCACTCAGAACAATTTGTAGTCTTATTTCTCTCGATCTTCTTTTTCACATATATTCCTATAAGAATCCCAATGAAGCCTGAACCACCTTGGAAGGGATCTTTGGAAAACATGATGAGATGAGGGGACACATGCTGGAAGTGGATTTTCTCACATTGGATCCAACAAGCTTCGAAAATATCCAATATTTCTTTACAAAATTCAAGGATTTACTGTCGCAACTCAAAGCTTGTGGGGTTGATAAATCTAAGGAGGAAAAACAAATGGTTCTCACCCTTCTCTCCAAACTTGGTTCTGAATTATATTTATTTGTATCCACATTCCATTATGTTATATTCACCTCTAGAGCCACCTAGAAGATGCCTTCTCTTGAGGAATTTATCGAATCTCTGACACAAGAGCAAACCAAGCTCATCAACATGGGAAAAATCAAAGTCCCAAAAGCGCATGCACTCACTGTGCAAGATGGAAACCATAAATATCATAAATTTAAAGATAAATACAAAATGAAAGATCATGCACATCCTAAGAAGGAAGGGTACACAAAACCCTTCACTGATGCCTCCGGATCCAAAGGGGAAAAGGGAAGAAAAGGGGATAAATGTACGTACTGTCACAAAGGATTCCATCCAAAATATGCATGCATGCAAAAAAAAATAGATCTAATGACTCAAATACTTCAGCAAAAAAACCTTGGAGATCGCATCCCTGAGGGTGCCAAGAAGAAGAAGACAGACGATCAAAATCCCAAGAAAGTCAATTCTAGCCATGCCTTGATTGCCATCAACTCCTCTCCCGATGCTTGGATCGTAGATTCAGGAGAATCACGTCACATGGTTGCCTCAAAAGCAGTCTATTCTTCATTAGATGCATGCAAAGGTCCTCCTATTATGATGTGGGACAACTCTTTTGTCAAAGTCACCGGAAAAGGAAGGATTGAACTCACCAACGGAAGCTTCGAGAATGTGTTGCATGTTCCCAAAATTTCCATCAACCTTCTCTCCGTGTATCATATGATGAATTTCGGCACTGGAAAGAAATTCATATTCACACCAAATTCCATGGACATCTATTACATGCAAACCAAATCTAGGGTTGCAACTGGTGAGGTAAATCATCACTCTAGATTGTATACTTTTTTTTAATTCATTGAACTTGATTTTGCTTTACTTCTTACTCATGCTAATGAAAGTAGTAGGATATGGCATGAAAGGTTTGGACATTTGAATTTTAGATACATGCAACAACTTACAAATAAAATATTGGTTGATGGTCTACTAGACATCCATTTCTCCAAGGGAGTATGTGAGGGAATCTGTTCTCGAAAAACACCCTCAAGAGAAATTCGACAAAGGAAAGTCTCATAGAGACTCCATGCCTTTAGATCTGATCCACAATGACCTTATGGGTCCTTTTTCGCATCCATTTATCAGCAAAGAGAGGTGTGTTCTCATTTTGTTTGATGATTTCTCATGTTTTACATGGATCTACTTTCTCAAGCAAAAATCTGAGGTCTTTCAACACCTCAAATATTTCAAAGCCCTGGTTGAGACACAATCCAGATAGAATATCAGATTCCTTTGAATAGATAATGAGGGAGAATATGTAAAAAATGAGATCCATAATATTTTCCATGAGGAAAGGATTCATTTGTAGCACACATTTCCCTATACTCCACAACAAAACATAGTTGGTGAGCAAAAAAACAGATCTCTAAAGGAGACGACATCTTGCATGTTGCATGCAAAGTCACTACCACAAAGACTATGGCCCGAAGAACTTAATTGTGAAACATGCATCCAAAATAGATCTCCCCATAGATATGTCAAGGATAAGACCCCCTATGAGGCTTGGAGCAGCCTCAAACTGGAAGTGACCCACTTTCACATTTTCGATTCATGTGCATGGGCCTGGATTCCTTTTGAAAAGAAAAAGGCACTTAATCCACAAAGAACTGAGTGTATTTTTGTTGGATACCACAATGTGTGAAGGGATATAGGCTTATTGATCTTTCCTTGGACCAGCTCATCATTGAGCATAGTGTCCAATTCGAGGAAAGTGTCTCGCATGTACCTTATCATCCACATGAAAACGCCTTCATTCTTCCACATGTTCGAGATCATGAGCATGCACATGATAAATATTATTCAAACGAGAGTTATGATTCAAAGGACTAAGATGATTCAAATTTAGAGTCAGTATATTCAGATGCAGAGTAAGAGCATCCAAATGCAGTTGCAGAGCCAAAGCAGAGGCCCAAGTGGGAACATACTACTCTTCACGATGTAGGGGATTGCGTTGGTGATACAACAGATACTAGGAGGACTCATTCTGATTTCAAGGATCCTCCTATTGCACTCACTGCCACAGAACCATTTCCCTCCAGGCATATTTTCTTGGTTCAGTATTCAGATACACAATCTTATGGCGAGGCTGTTGGAAATCACTTTTGGGAATCCCCCATGCAGGAGGAGTACAAATCCCTCCTCGAGAACCAGACTTGGGATCTAGTTCCCCTTCCTTCTGGGAGGAAACTTGTCATATGAAAATGGGCATACAGGACCAAGAGCGCAACGGATGGACAAATTAGCAGATACAAAGCCAGGATTGTTGCCAAAGTCTTTCAGCAGGTGCATGGGATTGACTATGATGATACCTTCGCTCCAATAGAAAAGATGGATTCCATATGATTGACACTTGCCATTGCGGTAGACAAGGGATGGAAATTCCATCAGATGGACGTGAAGAATTCATTTCTTCAAGGTGATCTCTCTGAGGAGATCTATATGGAGAAGCCTCAGGGATTTATGCAGGACTCATTTTTGGTCTGTCAACTAAAGAAGTCCCTTTATGTCCAAAACAAGGCTCTGAGGGCATGGTATGACAAGATGGATTCCTACCTGTTGTCACGAAACTTTGTACATTGTAAATCAGACATGAATGTCTACATGCTTAGGATGGCTTATTCACTTCTACTCTTAGTTTTGTACGTTGATGATTTGTTGATCATCGGGTGCTCGACTTCAATGATTGTTGTAGTCAAGAGGATTCTACATGAATTTTTTTTTATGATGAACAGGGGTCCACTACACTTCTTCCTTGGACTCGAGATCAGTCAGGATGCATCAAGCATCAAACTGTCTCAAGCCAAGTATGCACGAGATCTCCTTGAGATATTTCACATGACAGACTGCAAGTCTTCTTTGAATCCTTTCCTATCAGGAAAAAAACTTCAGGATGGCGGAGAGAATCCACTGGTTGAAAATACACTATACAAACAGCTAGTGGGGATCTTGTTGTATCTCACACACTCCAGAATAGACCTCTCCTATGCAGTTGGCGCAGTTTCCAGTTTCATGCAGGAGCCGCATGAGATACATTGGAAGGATGCAAACTGTATCCTTCGATACATACAAGGAACCATCACCTTTGGGATTCATTATGCAACAGACTCTACATTAGATCTCATTGGGTTTCTGATTCTAAATGGGCTGGCGATAGCATTGATCACAAATCCACATCTAGTTACTCACTTAAACTTGGTTCTAGGCCTATATGTTGCTCGAGAAAGACACAATATTCCATTGCTCTATCTTCAGCCGAGGTAGAGTACAAATGGGTAGTTAACATAACCATTCAGGCTATGTGGCTACAACATTTTCTCACTGAGTTGGGCATTCAGTTTCATAGATAAATCATCATCTGGTGTGACAACTAGAGCACTCTGAAGTTCTGCAAAGATCTATTTCAGAGGCAGTTGATGAAGCACATCGAGATCCACATGCACTACATATGGGACTTAGTACACGAAGGGATCATCAACCTACATTTTTTTCCTCCATCAGAATAGACAACAGATATCTTCACCAATACCTTCACTGAGCAGAAGTTCCATTCTCTGTGAAGTCGTCCTAGAGTGAAGACCATAGTTTCCTAGCAACTATCATTTCTTGTTTTTACATACATTGTACCTTTAGGGGGGGGGGGTTCCCAGGAGGTTTTCCCTCTTTCCTCACTTTATTTCAGTGTATCTTTTGTATCTGGGTACTTAACATGGCCTCGTTGTTGGGACCCATTCTTTATTTTCACCATAGTGATGTTCAGGGGGGGTGTTGGAGTTACTCCAACACACACCTAGGATTTATTTTTTCTAATTTTTTACCTTGTTTATTAGTCATTTATCTATTCTCCTATTTTTTAGGATAGAATATTCCACCTGGAGAATATTCTCTTCAGTTGACAGTTCAGCTTGACTAGTTGAGTTGAGTCTAAATGTTGCATTGGTTTTATCACAATGCAACATTGGGATCATCACCATGCTAATACACACTTGTCTTGGGATCATCACCAAACTGGTGAATTACCCTTCATTCCTTGATCTACTTCTCACTACACTTTGTTTAGTCAGTTAATTGAAGACTGGTTGACTAGTTAACTCAGCTAGGTGGCAATTCACTCCTGTAACTGCTTGAGAGACTAGACTAGGTGGAAGTTCACTCTCGTAACTGTTGATGTGTTTCCAGATCACTCTAGAACACCAATATGGCACATTGGCTCTCCTCCAGTGTGCATTCATTGAGTTATACAGAGTATATCAAGTGTAAATTATTCATTATTCATAATTGTTAATGAGAATTCTTCCATTCTTTCTCTCCTTCTTCTTCTTTCTCAATTTCTCTCAACAAATGTGTGTAATATTTTCTAGCTAGATCTATTTTGTGAAGGTTCAACACATTTACACTCCATGGTTTTTTGTTATTGTCATTGTTATCTGAAATTTATCTGATATCTATAAAAGACATCTTAGCAAATTGGCATATTTCTCTTTGCCTTCTCGTAAACCTAGATCAACGAGTTATTTGAACAATTTGTTGTCATGATGCTTTTTAATTGACCATTGTTGAGGCTAGACAAAAAAATTTCATTACTCATATGTGCGCCCTCTACATAGATATGAATCTCACATAGCAAAAGCCTCTGGGAAAATTACAAAATCCCCGCCTTTCTGAAATATAATTGTCTATACTACAATCAAAATCCCAACAAAAGAAGAACAAATGAAACATAGTCCACTGCAAAAAACCTAAAAAACAACAGTTCACCACAACACATGGAAAATAATGCAGTGCTCCCTAAACTTATACCCACACCATCTTCATATCATCTATCAACTGCAAAACAAGATGAAAAATACAAGCCAATAACAAAGAAACACTTGTGATGAATTCTCTATACAAGCATTGAAAATACACAGTAATCTCTATAATGATGATACTCATCTACCACTGCTAAGATGCACAAGACATAGACAGATACATTTCCACCGTATGTTCATGGAAAAAGCCTCTCAACAAACTATAAAATGACCATGTCTTTGAACTATATCTGATTACACTTTAACTAAATCCCCAACAAAAAGAGAACAAATGCAACATAGTGAAATGCACCAACCTAAAAGAAACATTGCTTCATAACACATTCAAAATAATGCAATTTGATGCAGACCCCCTACCTTGGCAAGGTCCGTTGACCTCCCAGTCACTGGATCATTCTAAATCTATGAGCTGGATCAACTCTTTTGGGTCCCTGCTAGAACCTCTACTAAAAAAGTCCATAGGTCCAAATATGAAACTCAACATGTGTGTACCAGCATCAGGCATGAGCTTCACCTCCACACAACCACAGGCCGTAACCGCACGCCTAGTCAAAAGGTGAGTTACGGTTTTGCATGTTGGGACTTTGCGAATGAACTAACCCTGGCTTCTCGACTTTCGAAACTCTGAAAAGAGCTTATCAAATTCTAACTTCTCCTTTATCTCCACTCATGTGAACATTAACCACAACCTGGGGCTCATCCTTTGAGCGCATCAGGATTTCGTGAATCGGGGATTTACGGTACAACTTATCTCCCGTTGCCTGATACCCGAAAGGTCGATATCCCTTTGCCATGGATCAACAGTTCCAATTCCCCTACGATCTGACGGTCCATATCGCGTCGTCGGTTCCCCCTCCAAGAGTTTCCACCATCCATTCAGACTCTCCCAATGCTCAAATCCTCGATGTGTGTGGATCTCTACCACCTGTCACCCTAGATCCAATGGCTGGAATGATTTCACAAATTCTCACAAATCTACCCTTTCACTTTTCTGCTCTGCGAGTCAGCGAAATGTTGAATGATTACCACCTATCCTTCCTAATCACTTACCCTCTTGGTTTCAACAGTCCTGATATACTCCGGCTCTCCGTGCTCCGGGAGTTTCAAGTCTCAAACTTTACTCCTTATGCGCTTGTGATATCTAATGACTCACACTTGATCGATAGAATGACTGAGATTCCACCTCACGTTCTGGGACTCTGGACTTCGAGAATCTCATGTTTCAAAACAACTCTCCCTCCTGAGTTTACAAAAACCAACGGCTATAATCCCTCTTAGCGATCCAACACTTAGTCTTCACCTCCAGTGGTCTGACGGCTCAGATCTATCACACTGATCATATGGTAGAGATTCTATTATGGGGTTCCGGACTTCGGGAATCTCAATTTTAAACTCTGATAGCTTCTCTCCTATGTACGCAAAGTGATCAGGTTCACGCACTTCCTTCTAATCCAACGACTGTCGATCTTCTTCCCTATGATCCGACAGTCATGGTCGTTCTTCCTCCTAAACTTCTGATATCTCTACACCTGGAAGATTTATCCACTTTCAATGGTTCCAAACCTTTGTTCTCCCAACGAATATGTCTCTGAGACTTTGCCAACACTTGTGAAAAGTGTTATCTCTTCTGATCTTCTATCCTTGAAAGGATTCGACCTCCCACGCACACCTTGTGTTCTCGGGATTTCAAATAACTCAGTTCGAAGGATTTTCTCGAAAAGAAAATGCTTCTCGCCCACTTGGCATTCTTATACGTTGGTCCTTCGAAGCTTGTTGGCTTCTTGATGTTGTGCACACCTTGCACCTGATCTGAATTTCTCTGATTCTCTCTGAACTCCTCTTAGTCAATCTGAGACTCAGTTGACAAAATCCTTGCGTTCGAGATGAACACCTTGCATACAAGTATCAAAGAGAAATGATTAAAACTGAAGACAGCTTCATCACGAACTCATACAGTTAATCTCTCAAATAATCATACATGAACGAACTGTAATAAATCATACACACAAAATAACATTCATTCAATCACACATGAGATGAACACAGTCCAAGGATTTGGGGCAATTTATGTCTTCTCTATTCCTTCATGAAATCAAAATACATTGTGTTTTTGTTACTCTAATATGCTCTATTGATCTCTCTTACAATACTCATTCATTCCGATCTATTAGAATGTAATAGTCAACTATCTAAGGACGGTCTCCACAAGCTCTCTTGTCCTATCTGAAATCTATCATATCAAATTCAAAGTTATTACCTACTCTGTCATATTACAATAACTACTAGTTATTTCTAGATAGGGTCGACACTCCATATCTGCATTTCTTACAGTCCTTTAAGACTTTAGAAACAAGTTACATTTTTAAATTGTTGTTTACAAAATATCTCAACAAACAATTAAATTCTGAGTTAAATGCTTGATTTGAAATTCTGTCATTGTTGAGATGCCATTCATCTGCCTCCATGCGTGTACTGTTGACTTCGAAGGCGATGCTCCTACATCATACTTCTCTGGTTAAAAATTTTCCATGGACGCCTGTCCATGAGCTCCTGCATTGTTTATCCATGCTTCAGAATATCAGGTTATGTGAACCAACTTACATCTTCCATTGGATGATCTTTCCACATCGCTAAGTATTTAGGATATTTCTTTCTCCTAGTTTTCTTTCCATCCCTTTGTTCAATGATTTTCTCCATCTGATGTTTTTCTGTTGTAGGCAATTTCTCTTCCCACTGGATTTCTGATCATCTGATTCTCCTTCTTCATCTCTCCTGTACGGGTACAGGTCTGCAACATTGAATATTGGTGATATTCCAACATTGTCTGGCAACTCAATCTCATAAGAATTAGCAACAAACTTTCTGAGAATCTTGCATGGTCCTATCTTTTTCATCTTTAACTTGTTATATGTTCCCCTTGGAAACCTCTATTTTCTCAAATGAGATAAAACGTCATCTCCAACTTTGAATTGAACTTCTCTTCTCTTTTGATCAACTCTGCTCTTGTATTTCATATCTCAGCCCATTGATATATCTGGTTGTCTTCTCATCTTCATTCTCTTTCTTTCCAGCCCTGATGTTCAGTCGGTAAAATTATTTAGTGTACTCCTTCACTGATAAACCCCTCTGTTTCAGGTTCTGCAATCTTCTATAAATATTGACTTGGTAATCCTTCGGGATAAATTTGGCTTTCAACTTAGCTACCATCCTAGCCCATTTTTTAATCTCCTGCTTATCGTTTCTCCTGCATTTGGCTTGCAGTTCATCCCACCATAACGTTGCATGGTCTTTTAGTCTTGTCACTGCATGCTTCACCATCTTATCTTCTTCAATATCTTCGTAATGGAAGTACTTGTCCATAGAACGTATCCAATCTAACAATTCTTCAACTTCTAAATTGCATTCATACATAGGTACCTCTATTCTTGCTCTGACTCCTATCTTCAAAACAACTTTTATTAAGCGGTCTTCTGCAGCATCCTCTGCTACATTTTCTTCGACGTCTTCTTCTCCTTCGTTCTCATCTTCATTGACATCACCAGTGTCTGGTGCTCTTCTTTGTTTTGTCTCCATGGCATCCAATCTCATTCGAAGTCGCCTCATTTCTTCTTCCATTTCTACATTCCCTCTGCGCCTTCTGGGTAGCATGAATTCACTACGTCACCTACAAACAGGAATTGGAAATTTCTTTGATATCACAAATGATACCAACTTTCCTCCTTTCTCTTTTTTTCTGTTGTCTGCAAACAAACTTAAAATCTCTCTCTGATACCACTTGATGCAGACCCCCTACCTCGACAGGGTCCACTGACCTCCCGGTCACTGGATCGTTTTAAATCTCTGAGCTGGATCAACTCTTTTGGGTCTCTGCTGGAACCTTTACTAAAAAAGTCCACATGTCCAAATATGAAACTCAACCCATGCGTACAAGCATCATGTGTGAGAATCACATCCACATGACCACGGGCCGTAACCACATGCCTAGTCAAAAGGCGCATCGTGGTTTCGCGTGTTGGGACTTTGCGAGTGAACCAAACCTGGCTTTTCGAATTCCAAAACTTCGAAAAGAGCTTAATAAATTCTAGCTCCTCCTTTATCTCCAATCATGTGACCATTCACCATGACCTGAGGCTCATCCTCTGAGCGCATTAAGATTTCGCGTATCGGGGATTTACGATGCAACTTATCTCTCATCAGCCAATACCCGAAAGGCCGATATCCCTTTTCCATGGATCAATGGTTCCAATTCCCCTACAATTTGACAGTACAGATCACGTTGACGGTTCCCCCTCTGAGAGTTTCCATCATCTGTTTAGATTCTCCCAATGCTCAAACCTCCGATGTGTGTGGATCCCCACAACCTGTCACCCCAAATCCAATGGCTAGAATGATTTCGTGAATTCATGTTTCGCAAATTCTCACAAATCTACACTTTGATTTTTATGCTCCGCGAGTCAGCAAAATGTTTATCACTTACCACCTGTCCTTCCTAATCGCTTACCCTCTTGGTTTCAACGGTCCTGATATACTCTAACTCTTCGGCTCTCCGTGCTCTGGGAGTTTCAAGTCTCAAACTTTACTCCTTATGTGCTCGTGATATCTGACGACTCACACTGGATCGATTGAATGACTGAGATTCCACCTTGCGTTATGGGACTCCGGTCTTTGGGAATCTCAAGTTTCAAAACCACTCTCCCTCCTGTGTTTATAGCAACCAACGGTTGTGATCCCTCTTTGCGATCCAACACTTAGTCTTCGCCTCCAGTGGTATGAAGACTTAGATCTATCACACTGATTGGATTGTCAAGATTCTATTTCGGGGTTCCAAACCTTAGGAATCTCAAGTTTCAACTCAGATAGCTTCTCTCCTATGTACGCGAAGTGATAAGGTTCACTCACTTCCTTATCATCCGACGACTATCGATCTTCTTCCCTATGATCTGACAGTCACAGTGGTTCTTCCTCCTGAACTTCTGATATCTCTTTGCCTGGAATATTTATCCACTTTCAAAGGTTCCAAACCTTTGTTCTCCCGATGAATTTGTCTCTGAGACTTAGCCAACACTTGTGAAAAGTGTTATCTCTTTTGAGCTTCTATTCATGAAAGGATTCGACCTCCCATGCACACCTTGCAGTCTCAAGATTTTGAATAACTTAGTTCGAAGGATTTTCATTAAGAGAAAATGCTTCTTGCACACCTGGTGTTCTTCTACATTGGTCCTTCGAAGCTTGTTGGCTTCTTGACATTGTGCACACCTTGCACCTGATTTGAGTTTCTTTGATTCTCCCTGCAATCCTCTGAGCCAATCCGAGACTCAGTCGACGCACTCCCTGAGTCCAAGATGCACACCTTTCATACAAGTATCAGAAGAGAAACAATTGAAACTCAAGCCAACTTCATCACGAACTCATATAGTTAATCTCTCGAACAATCATACATGAACGAATTGCAATAAATCATACACACAAAATAACATTCATTCAATCACACATGAGTTGAACAAAGTCCAAGGATTTGGGGCAATTTCTGTCTGCTCTATTCCTTCATGAAATCAAAATACATAGTGTTTCTATTACTCTACTGCTATACTAATCTCTCTTACAATACTCATTCATTCTTATCTATTACAATGTAACAATCAACTATCCAAGGACTGGCTTCACGAGCTCTCTTGTCTTGTCTGAAATCTATCCTATCAAATTCAAAGCTATTACCTACTCTGTCTTATTACAATAACTACCAGTTATTGTCAGATAGAGTCGACACTCCATATCTTCATTTCTTACAGTCCTTTAAGACTTTACGAATAAGTTACATTTTTAAATTGTTGTTTACAAAATATCTCAACAGCCAATTAAATTCTGAGTTAAATGCTTAATTTGAAATTCTATCATTCCTTAGATGTCATTCGTCCGCCTCCACATGTGCACTGTTGACTTTGAAGGTGATGCTCCTGCATCACACTTCTTATTATCCTTGCACCGACACCATTTCCATAGCATCAATCAAATGCAAAAAAAGATAAAAAAATACAAGTCGGCAACAAGAAAAGACAAAATAACAATCAGGACCTAATTTTCCTAGGAATGTAGCATACAATGCAGATGATTTATTATACTTTGATGCACATTTCTACAACCCCACAATTGGAACTCTTGGAACTCGTCACTTTCGACACTTGCAAATGCAAAATAACTCTGTCTCTCTAAACAATAACATATGACATAGTAGATAACTGGATTAAGTAACCTAGAAAAAAAAAGTAAACAATGCAACCTCAAAACAACAAACCTCTCTCCCTACTCACCTTCAACTGCCTTCGAAATTACACAGTTTCTGTAACAACCTCTTGCCCACTTGACTTTCCCCTATAAAAAAAAAACACATCAAAACTAGTTGCACGATGTGCAAAGCAAATTCTATCAAACAACAACAAGAAAAACTATCGAACAACAACAAAACAACAAGACATAACACCTTCGTCCATGTTCACCTTTTACTGTTTTTGGCCTACACGGTCTCTGTAACAACCCTCACTTGACTTGATTTCTTTTTGGAAAAACCGACAACACAAGAGACCTAATCGCACTATGCACAAGAAAAACTCTATCAAATAACAACTACGAAAACGAATTGCACTTGTCTAAAATACTTATATTAATATGGAAACCACTTGTGTATAAGCAATATACTTATGCACAAGACTTCTTACCCATTTCTCCTTCCTCACTTATAGAAAAGTATAGCTTGAACAAAATAATCCAATTGAAGCTCTTTATAACTTGTTATAGTTATCATAGATAATCATATCAAGTAGTACACAGAAATATCTTCAAAATCTATAAACCATAACTAATTTAATGAAAAATCAGGCACAATAATCCATATATATTTATTATAACATAATTCTATATATAGAAAAGTAAATATATATACATATTGTGTGGCTCACTGGCCTTAATTGCCACCAATTCGAGTTGACATGGTAGCGAGCTTCTTAAACGGTGATGGTCTCCGAAATTTTGGACTGGTACATGTAACTTTTCCAACTATAAGCTAAACCTATATGGCCCTAAACCTGCATGTTGCCCTACAATAAGATGTTTTCAACCACCAATCAGAATATAGCGAAAAAAAAATGAGATCTCTTCTGACAAAGTTTAACTTTGGAAAACAAATCTTCCAAATTGAATTATCATTCCATTCATCTAAACCCATTTACTCCATTATAAGTTTTTAATCGAATAAAATGCTGCTTTGATATCGAGTCGATGCGGGCTTAACCTTTCAGATTGTACAAGCAGTTAGAATTCAGTGAATTTTAAAAGATAAATTTTGGGCTGAAAAAGATAATTTGACTGATAGGTATGAGATACAACATAAAGTAATAAATAGCATTTCAATAAATTATTTTTGTTTATCTAAATTAAATTAAATGATGTTTTGCAGGTTTCAAACAGAAAACAGCAAGAATCATGTTAAAATTGTGTTAATGTTGAATGTGTAACCAAATTGCATTTAGATGAACAAAGTGGTGGAAAAACTAAACCACTGATCAGTTACATAAATTCAAACAATTCCACTTGCTAAATTCCATTTAATTTAAGGTGAACTGAGCGTAAGCTCTCCTAACATAGATGATTGACCTTGTTGTGCTATGTAACTTGCAGTGGAAGCTTCTACGCTAATTCTTCAAAACTGAAGATGCATTGAATAAAGAAAAAGGGACGCATTCAACCCATGGTTGTATAGACTAAAAATCAAGGTTTCCCTCTACGATGGCCGATCCATGAGATTCATGGGATGCAGCCGAAGTTGAAACTAAGGTTGCAGAGTTGGAGGTAGCGGAGGAATTCGTAAGTCCGCCTGCAAAGGCATCTATAAACGCTGGTTGTGTAGGCTGAACAAGAATCTCTAAATTGTTGGTTAACATCGACGCAACCTCTGACATTGTTGGCCGTAGCGCCCAAGAGCCTTGAGTGCAAAGAAGTGCAATTGTGATTACTCTCAACGCTTGTTCACTTGGGTATTTCCCCTCTAATGTTGGATCAACAATATCCAAAACTCGATTATTCTCGTATTGATTCCAAACCTGCATCATCATCAAGCTCATATTTTCAATTCTGTATTTTTAAATTTGTTTCAAGTTATAATCATCAAACCAGAATTATGTAATAA
>ML788811.1:387465-412096 GCA_009831015.1 Picea engelmannii
ATTTGAGAGGAGGGATTGCAAAACAGAATCCAGATTGTCTGTAAACGCTGTAGTACTAACAATCATATGGGGGCTGCACCCTTCGCCCACCAATAAAGACTGGGGATCGACGGCTGCAAGACCGATTGCAATCATGATCGCCGCCATAATAACCAGAAGTGAAAAATGAGCAAGTTCCGCCATCAGTCCAGCCAACAACCAATATGGATTGGGATTGGATCCCAACAGTGTGCGTATATCTCAATTGAAATCAAATTTACTAATGGGAGAAAAGGGAGAAAAGATCATTCCGAGACAGACAAAGAAACAACATTCAAACATGTAACATGACTCAAATGTTATTAGCATAGATACTTAGGTCTTGGCTTCGATATTAAGATACGGGAAGGTGTTTGATTAGGTGTTTGATTGATGTAAATTGATTATTGTTAGAATAAAGCTTATTTTAGTAAGAGATAACTATGATTGTTGTAAGTGTGAGTTTGAACCATGACTGTTGTAACTGTGAGTTTTTAGGTTTACTATTTTTAGCTAATCAGATCCACTTGAGTCAGTGATCTGCATGTTATATATGTAACCTCCATTTGTTTGTTAAGTAATGAAAACTTTTTGTGTTGTGTGAATTAATTCTTCCAATCTTAATTTGGTATCAGAGCCAAGGAGATCGTTGCTGCAAAACTCATTGCCATCCTTGGAGCATCTGCACGTGGAGTTGAGCATCTGCGTGAGAGTAACGTGCTCACGGTTCGAGCTAGAGAAGGGTCGTGATAATCGCCATTTGAAGCGTAAGCATCATCTTTGAGAAGCTTCGAGCATTCAAGCGTGAGCTTCAAGAATTCAAGCATTGAAAGAGGGAGCTTGGCAGAGATTAACTCAACTCCGACTCTAAAGTTGATGAAGATGATGCAAAAGCAATCTTGCTAAATAGTTTGTCTCAAAAATATGACAATGTTATTTTTACTTTAACTCAAATGCCCTCTCGAACTATGGAAGACATGATTTCAGCACTCTTAGCAGAAGAAAGGAGGATGAAGGAAGGTGAAGTGGAAGTTAGTTCACATTTTGAAGTTGCACTATACTCCAAAGGAAGAAGAACAAATAAAAGCATTGAATGATTCTACTGTCGAAGACGTGGACATACAGTACTGAATTGCCAAAACACGTGCTAATGATCTTCTAAATGGCAAACTGGCTGAGGAATCACTAGATACTATGCATGAATACTCATCCAGTGATGATGAACCTCTCAAACTTTTCTAGAATACATTTATTGTTTATGTATGTTATACATATAGTGTGATGTGATTTGTTGTTTTGTAATGTGCTATTGTTTAAGTGTTTATGTAAAAAAATAAGAACTTGTATCTTGATGCAAGCTAGTAGCCCCAGTTTCAAGTACAATGTTTTTATTGGAAGTCACCTTGTGTAAAGGAATGTTGAAGACATTCAGTATCCAAATTGTTCTTCTATATACTAAAGGATAGCCGAAAGCAAAAATCCGACAAATGAAGGCAAGTTAATAGAATGCATCAATAATTGACACCTTTTATCACGGAAGCCCCGATGAGCCGAGTTGTCAAATTGTCTAGTATACAAGTGCTACAATGATGGTCAGAAGCGTTTTGACTTTAAATGTGTCGATGGAAAGCTCGAAGAAGAGGGAGAAGAAAGAGCGGAAGCCATGTGATTGCAGAGTGAGTTTCAGTGCTGAGGAAGACCAGATCAGATAGACAGATGAAAGTTCTAGTGTTGTAATCTTTTGTGTTGTAATTTATAAAGCATTAAGGGAGGGTGTTAGAATAAAGCTTACTTTAGTAAGAGATAACTATGACTGTTGTAACTGTGAGTTTGAACCATGACTGTTGTAACTGTGAGTTTCTCGGTTTACTATTTTTAGCTAATCGGATCCACTTGAGTGATCTGCATACTATATCTTTAACCTCCATTTGTTTGTTAAGTAATGAAAATGTTTTGTGTTGTGTGAATTAATTCTTCCAATCTTAATTATTATTTCCTTCCATATTAAAACTCATGGGTGAGTTTCACGAAAGCTGTATACCATAGAAATCAAATTTACTTTTTTCCACACCAATTCAGACTAGGGATCCTCCGCTACAAGACCAATAACCGATATGAATTGGGATTGGAAATTCATACAATTTAGAAAATTCAACCAATAAGTTTAATAGAGTTTTTAATCCCAAACATAATTATAGATAGTTTTATGCATTATTTTTATAATGAGTTTGATTAAGCTTATAAAAGATTGGTGGATTGTTGACAAATTTACATTCAATTTTAAATTATGTGTTTTGTTTATACTATCAATTGTATTAATCGGGATGCCATGAATTACACATTAAAAAGTTGAGAGGTTTTTCAATACCCTAAAATAATAATCATATTAGATACCAAAGCTATAACTATGTCATTAATTTTAATTAACAAACACATAACATTATGATTGCAATAAAGTAACTAAGAACCAACATGTTAAATACTATTAGAGAGATGGAATACATGAACATGAAAAAAGAAAAATGACCTAATTTCTTTGGGTTTAATCAATATTTATTGCTTGGGAAAATGAGAAACTCCTTTGTATTTAATCTTACTAAAAAAATAGTGTCATTACAATTTACATCCATAACCTATGACTAATTGTTTTAGGTTTTTGTAGAATCAAGAAAGAAGGCAAATATAACAAAGAAAATGACATTAGACAAGTGTCATAGACAAAGATAACAAATAAAAAAAAAATTATGGTGAATGTGGCATTAAAAAAATAAACTTATAAAATTTAATAGATGATGAAATATATAATCACAATTAAATATTATTCAAATGATAAATTCAAAACAATTAATAATAGTTTAATATAAATAATTTCATTTTAATAAAAAAATTAAAATAAAAATTTATATAAGTTAATTAATAATTTATATTTAAATGTTAAGTAAGTTTAGTTTAAATAATTTTAGAATGGAAATTTATTCTTTCTTGTCTAATTTTTATTCATATATATAAATGACATGTTTGATCTCACTATAAATATATTATTGTAACAATTTTATATGTTAACTATATATATAAAGTTATAATTGAATGGTTGGAGGACTGATTATTATAATCCAGTAACAATAAAATCAAAATAATTTAATTAGAAGATTATTTGTTGAAAGACAAAGAATCAATATTCAAAAAAAAATCAATCTTCGCCCTCACACCGGCCTCAAACACACAATTCATCTCGTTATGGATCATGCCGACTTATTAGCCTCAGGAAAAGTCATTAGAATATGACTTAACTCGGATGTATTTTTCTCCATGATCAAAATCTCCCCATCTTCGGCTCCACCATGCAAATTATCATTCCATTCATCTACACCCATTTCCTCCATTATAAGTCTTTAATCAAATAAAATGCACCTTTGATATCGAGTTGGTCGACGTTTATCCTTTCAGATTGTAGATGCAATTAGAATATCGAAATTTTAAGAGGATGAATTTTTTTATCGAAAATCATAATTTGATTGATTGATAGAAACGATAAGAAGAAAGTAAAAGAGTGTGATAGATAAAGATGCATAGAATCAGGGAAATAGAATTATTAATTGGAATAACAAGAGAGTGAGGATCTGATAATTTTATAAATTGAATGAACATAAACACTATGCTTATTGTTGTAATCATAGTTTAAGGTTTTAGGTTTTGTGATATTGAAAAGGTTCATTTTGTGCAAGTTCATATCTAAACTTCCTAAAGAACATACAAGTTAGAAAATTTCACCAAGCTTAATGGAGTTTTTAATCCCAAACATAATCATAAATAGTTTTGTGTGAAACAAATTAAAAACTATGCATTATCTTTATGATGAGCTTGACCAAACTTATAAAACATTGGTGGATTATTGAGAGATTTACATTCAATTCTTAATTCTTAATTATGTGTTTTCTTTCCACTATCTATTTTATTAGTTAGGATGCCATGAATTACGCACTAAGTGATTGATATGCTTGCCAATGTGCTAAAATAATAATCATATTAGATACCAAAGTTGTAACCATGGCATGAATTTTAATAAACAAACACATAACATTATGAATGAAATAAAGTAACTATGAATCAACATGTTAGATACCATTAGAGATATGGAATATGTGAACATGCAAAAAGAGAGATGACTTGATTTCCTTAGGTTTGTTCAATGTTTATTGCTTGCGACATTGAGCAACTCATTTGTATTTAATATTACTAATAAGTTCCCAATGCCATTAAAATTTACATCCATAACCTATGACTAATTATTTTAGTTTTTTATATACCCAAGAGTGGAGGCAAAGATAGTAAATAAAATGACATTAGGTGTTAGTTTTTGTAGCTTGGAAGTACTTCTACATTGGTGGTGCCCAACATGCAGAAGTGACCGATAAAAAGTCTCTCTTTAGTGAATTGACTATATAAAGTGATTATATAAAATTAAGTTGGGTCCTTTTTATTTAATGAGTAAAGGTGACTTTATAAAGGTTGGGTCACTTAGGTGATTTAAGTGAACTCAACAAAATATTAAGTCACGACCGTTGATCTCAAGAGGGAAATATTTAATCTTGACCATCTATCTATTTGGAGATATAGGGTTAGGGTAGTTACTCATTAATGAGTAAAGAAAAGGAGATATTGAGAGAGGTGGGGTGCACTTTTCAAGGAGAGGTTAGAGGGAATGTGAAGAGACACATTTACCAAGAGAATTTGAGCTGAAAAAAAAGAGAGGAGTAGCAAGGAGGATTGGCATGCATCCCAAGGAGAGGATTGGTATTCATCCCAAGGAAAGAGCTCAAAATTTAATATAGGTCCATACAATAGTAAAGGGGGTCATACAGTACGGATTTGGAGAGGGTCGTACAATAATTTATGCATAGAAATCGAGGCTAATTTATGCATAGATTTCGAGGTGTCATTTTTTGTTGAAGTAAGTTCGTACAGTTCGTACAAGAAGGTACTATAGTTGTGAATAAATATCGAGGACTATTTTTCTACCAAGAAGGTCATACAATTCAAGTTGTACAATAAAACTATGGGCATAGATTTTGAGGAAGAAGTCTGGTCTGAATTTTGTGGTCTTTGGCACATTTTTCGAGGTGGACTATAGGAACAAGTTACAAGATAAGTATTGTGTACCCTTTTGCTGAAAAATATTGCAACTGTAAATTCATAATTTTTCCCACAAGCTCAATAAGAAGATCCATCCTTAACTAGTTTTCCCTTTGGAGTTTTTCCAAGGGAATTTCCTAGATATCTAGTGTCAAATGTGGTGATATTTTGTCTATTGTTCATTGTTATTTCCGCTACTATATTTTTCATATCTTATTCATTTTGTATTTCTACTCATAGTTGCAATTAAATGTTTGGGTTAACATGCATTATTGGTGAATGACTATTGGAGGTTGAAATCGTTTTACTAACTAAGTGTTTGTATAGTATTTTGACATGGTATCATAGGTTGTGATATGAGGTTCATTGGACAGAGTTTGGCACGTAGATAGCAGTGATTTGAAGGAGTTTTTTCTTGGAAGAAGAAGGAAAAGAAAAGGTATTTATCAGTTGGAAAAGGATGACTTCCAATCTTAGGTATAAGTATAGGTTGTAGGGGAACTCCAACTACCTGTAATGGAAGGTAAGGATTGTAGTTGTTCTCGGGGAGAAAAAGTTGTGGGTGTTTGTGAGTACCACAGTGGCAGTTCCTTCATTAGATCCCATTTTCCTATACCTCCATGAGGTGAAGGAAGAAAGGGCGCAAAGGATAATATTGGATGGAATGAGAGACCACATGATTCCACATATAGATGAGAAGTTGATAGCCAAGGATATGTGGGATGCACTGACAAACGAACTTGTACGAGAACAAGAACAAGAACACGAATATGGCCCTTAGGGACAAGATCCATAGAATTAGGATGGCAAAGGGAGAGAGTGCGACCTCCTATCTCACCCAGTTTAAATAGGGGAAGGATGAGTTGGCAGTTGTAGTGGAGATTATTCTAGACTTGGAGTTGGTGTGCATATCGGTAAAGGGCTTAACCAAAGAGTGGGATCTTTTCATGAAGTGTGTGGTGGGGAGAGAGAAGATCCTAGATTGGAGCAGACTATGGGATGAATTTATTCAGGAGGAGATCCAAGAGGGTTCTCAGAGTAGATATCATGAGAAGGAAGAAGGTGGTGTAGATGAGAAAAATGTTTCTCTTATGGGAAAGAGCAAAGATAAGAAGGACATGAGAAAAGTGAAATGATTTTCATATCATAAGACTAGCCACTACGCTAGTCAATGTCCAAAAAACAACAACAACAAGGAGCCAGAGGTATTATCTTCAACTGATAATGTTTTATTTTCTAAGAAGTTCACGAGGGAATTTTCTCTAATGAATGGTCTTTCAGGAAGTGGTAGTGTAGAGTTTGGGGACATTGTAGTGTGGTTTCTAGATAGTGGTGGATCTCAACATATGACGGGAATGAGTTCTATGTTCCTTAGTTTTTAAGAGATTCAGTCATACTATTATGTGGGTTGTGGGGCTAGTAGTAGAATTGCAGTGAAAGGGGTTGGAAACATGAGATTCTAGTTGGAGTCAAAAAGTTTTCTGTAGTTGTCCAAGGTGTTGTTTTTTCTAGAGATGACAGTAAATTTACTCTTGGCATCATCTTTGGAGGTTGATGGATGTGGATTTGTGTTCTTCTGTGGATTGGTGTTTCTATATCTAGAGGGAGCTACTCTAGACACAATGGTATTGCTTGGTGTTTGTTATTGCGCAAGTTGTAGGTTGGGAAAATCTTGACCCAATCCACAAGATGGAGACCACTAAGGGAAAAACTACCCACTTTCACCTCATATAGGTACTCTTGTCACTTTAGAGGTGAAGTGATCACCTCAAGGGGGGAATCCTGAGTGACCCTAGTTGGAAATGAGATGAGAAGTGTACTTATGAATGGATGCCCCTATAGGTCAAGTTTATAAGTGGAATATGGGTTTGATCACACATATTGGAAGTGGTTTAAGGCTTCCAAGTCTTTGAGAACCTACATAAATTGTTTGTACCTTCTCGAGACACAATAAAAGGCAACTGTACAAGGTATATGTTAGGTGGACAAGAAAATTAAGCTTGGTGTCCTTATTTGCAACAATATATATATATATATATATATATATATCATCAATGAAATTAATTATTTACTACAGAAATAACCATCAAAAGAATCAAGTATTTATTGGGCAATGAAGCACTATGCATGCAAACTAATTCCAAATACTTTATCACAATCTTTGATGGTAAATTAGGGCTGAGAAAAGATGTTTTCAGATATTTTTCAAAGAATCCAAATGGTCGTAGAAAATATTTGCTACATCAACAACTTTTACCCTAAGGAATTAGCCAAACAATTACCCAACAATAGCCAACATCAAGTAGATTAACAATAGAAACTTTCCAATTATTTCCAATGTTAAAAGAGTGAGAAATTAATCTTGAAAAAGAGAGTTTACAGTAGCCCTAATGGATATAGCATAATATTGTAACAAAAACAAGATATCCTTGACCAATCAAAACGCCCTAGTGGCTCAAGCAAGTGATTAAGGCAAATGATTGTTTCCACTTTGAAAAGATTCAACATCTCGTATTTTAAATGCAAGTATTTATTTCTCCAATGCCACAAAAGATTAGTGCATTTCCAAATGGGTTGTGAAGTCTTCTTATATTAGGTTAGGACTACTAAATATTAAGGGGTGTAATCCCTTTTATTACCTTGAGATAACAACCCTAACAAGGTAAAGTCTAGGAGGGTGTAAACCCTTTTACTCATCCTAGCAACCTTTGCAGTAGTCCTTTCAACAAACAACAATGAAAAAAATTGGTGGAGGGTGTATGCCCTTATACTCCTCCAAGGATCTAACCAATAACAAAAATAGAACAAGGAATAAACCTAACAAATGCATATTTTCCTTACAAATTCCAAGAAAATGCCAAGACGAACCCTAGTTATGAAGAGTTTTCATCACCAAGGAAAGAGAAAGAACCTCCAAGAGATAGAGCACTACTTCCTTCCATAAGACAAGAGATAAACCATATCACAATAGAGAGAGAGGATGAAATTTCCCAAGTAGGGAGAAAATTTCAGCCAAGTATCGTTCTCCACATGGGAGAGCTATGATAAAAATGAAATAGAGATGATCTTTATTTATACAAAAACATCTAATATGAGTTTTTCAAAAAAAATCAGGGTAAACCACAAAGTAATGGAACAAACACCCTTAATTTATCACAATAATAATATGTAATCATTAATTTTCACATGAAAGAAACCCTAAAAGTAAAACATGACCCTTCTAGGGAAACATTTTGGCATTTAGAAGCAAAATGTGGGGTCAAGGATGAATGTGCTAGGCCTAAAAATCCCATGTGTCCTCATGCCAAGTCTGTCCTCCATGATCCAAGGCGCTCTTCCTTCAAATTGTGCCATGTGTCCTCATCAACACCAAACCCTAACCCATGCATGACGTCAAGCCCTCAAAGTGTGACAGTTTGGCTTCTAGAGGAAAAACGTTGTGCTAGTTGTGGCATGGATGAGGTCCTCTAATGCATAGCTCAAGCCTCCAAAGGATCTCATCAACGTTCGGTGTGTGGGACATGGTATCCAATCCATGGGATTCAATCCCCAAGGAAGCCCAAGCTAGTCTTGTTCTTCCAAATATGTCCACCAAGAAAGATCCTACAAAGACAATGAATACACCCTCCAAGGATATCAATTCAAATGCATAATGATGAGTAAATAAATTCAATAAAATATCCACTGAAAAATGTGCATCCAAAACGACCTCATCAAACTAAACAATTTCTCAAAGACCCTATGCAACTTGCCAAGTTTAGGTATGGGAGGGTTGACAAGGTGGTCACTATTGGGTGAATCATCCCCTAGGTCAAGGAGTGTTTCCCAGGTGAAACCCCTCTCTAAGACATGTGGAGAAGATGATAAATATGGGGGGGATTCTTTTTGGGCACATGGTTCATGACATACAATGGATTGTAGTGTCTCATTTATGGGTGCCTTTGTAGAGGGTGTGTTGCACCTTCATTTTCAATGCATCCTTTTTTCAAGCCCATTTATTTCCATTGATTAATTTACATCCAAACACTAGGTACTCCCTAGGGTGAATCGATTAGATTGGGGGATAGTACAAAAGTGTCACTTGAAGGGAGAAGTACACATAGTGCCATGGGGGTATAGTCTAGCTTGTAACATACTCTGTGTAAATCCCTCAATTAAGTGGGACATTTATGTTATGTGTTCTCTTTTGTAGGTCTTTGATTTTTTAGGAGAATCATTTCATTTATCTCAAGACCTCTTTGGGAGAGAATATGGAAGGTTCATAATTAGGATTTTATATTTTTCCATCTATATCCCCTCTGGTCCTTAAGCCCCTTCTTCCCATGAAATGATGGACAATCCCTTCTTGGGTCAGTGCACCCAAAAATCCCAAAAGGTAAGGACATGAGGGGATGAAGTGTGGAAAGTATGGTTGGGAATGACACAACAACTAGTCAAGGGGGGCTCCCAGTAGAAAACCCATCCCTAAGGGTGACCACTTACTAAATCACAATGTTAACCACCAAGGTGAAACAAGGTAAAGAGCATAAGGTTAAAAGAGGCGTTACATAATCAAAAAAAGTTTCAAATGTAGCACACTCAAATGCCTCAAATATTGAAATGATACTCACCATAATACTTGGATTTCACCTCATGGAGAAAGACCCAATGTCCTCTTAAATAAAGCTAGTGTGTGGGTACCCTCATGATGAACCTGATATGTGTGGTGGTGAAACGGGCTTCCATCCATGCAAGTGGACAATGTTGGTTAAGCCATCTCTCAGTACTCTACAACCCGTGGGCCTCGAGAAATCATCTCCTTGCTTATCCCTAGGAATTGGGGATAACATCTGGTTCTTTCTTGGGGACATGCACTCATCGTAGAGTGCATGATAACTAGAACATTTATTGGTAGTCTTATGCCTACACACACAGAAACAACAAAACATTAAGAGTAGGATGGCTCACTCATCTTTTGTCCATATAAAGAAATCCAAAAATTCAAAAAACAACTAATCCAGAAAATAAATTGTTTATCGTTTTTCATATATATGATGAAAATAAACATGTAAATCAATAATGAAAGTAGATAAAAATGAAAATAAAAAATGAAATGCAACTAAACTACCATGAGAAATCAATATGGAAATGCAAGAAATCAGGATGGCCTACCTATTTACCTGGGGCCATGGGGCCCTGAAGACCAGGTGATAGGTAATGTCAGGTGAAGTCATACAACCAGTGCAACCATATTTCCATCATTGCATCAAGGTAACTCCCCCTGTTCTTAATCATGTGATACCACAAAGATAATTCGAGCACATAATAATCATGAACATAAATAGACATAAAATCAATCATGAAAATAAATTGATGGATATGGGTGGGAGGGAGGAGATCCTCTTGGAAAGAGAAATCGTAAGCCTAATCATCCAAAAAATCCTTCCTGAAGTTATAATCCCAAGCTCGATCAATCCATCTATGAAGAGGAATACCATACATAGATTATCGTTCATCTTCATCTGTGCATAAATATCCTCTACTTATCAAAGATTGAGATGAGATGAGAGATCAGAATAAAACCACATGGCTTCCTAGAGAAGAAGATAAGAGGTAAGGGATATCCTCATGTACATAGGGACAAAAGCATTGCCTCTTCACCTGGGAGACCTTGTAAAAATCCTTAAGATGAAAATACTTCTGCTTTGTAGAGAGATCCTTTAATTACTTTGGAATCTCCACTTTCTAATGTTCATTTAAAATTGAGGACGAAGTTGTCTGGGAGTTCTCACATAACAAGTCTGCCTCCTCAGAAGGATATGCGTCACAACTCCCAAGAGATGACTGAAAATCACCCTGAAGACACTGTGACAGGTCATCCTCGAATGGACGAAAAAAATATGTAACAATGTCATCGTCAGTTTTCCAAATATTTGAATCATACATACATGGAGACAAGTCCTATGAAGATGAAAACTCAACCCCCTTTTCTTGAGAGCTACCATCAATGTTATAAATGGGGTCTCTATAAAAAATGAGATGACCAAAATCCCATCTACGTCTCTCAGTCTATATGAAAGTGTCTATATTCTCATCAACCATATCCAAGGTTTCTTTCATAATACCATTAGTATGACTGAAAATGACCATCTCTTTGTCTTCATGTGCAGGAAGAATAGAGGCTGGGGTGGCTTCAATTAGATCTTCAAAGTCTTCATCATTGCGACTATTTTCTTCTTCAACTTCACAAGGTTTCTCAACATGTTGCACCTCATCAGAATTCCTTTTTCTCTTCATGGACATGCTCCTCCATCACCTCTTCATCACAAGAGGCTTGATCCTTAATACATAGTGCTTTGTTTTCCTTTTTTCAATAGTATCTATTGCATCCAAGGGATCCCCTAATAATTATTCACTTCCAAATTTAGGGAACAAAGTATCATCAAGATCCTCAAAAGGGTCACAACTCATAATTTTCTCTTCTTGATGCGCAGGAGGAACAAAGGCATGGAGCACTTCATCTTCATCAAATGTCTTATCTAGATCTTTAACATGAGAAACTTCATCGAGATATTCTTGGTTACAAATTTGTTCATATATATTTCCTTCAAGCATTTCTTCATCTTCAAGGGCTAGTTCTTCGACAGTTATTTGAAATAACTCTTTTACATGATTCATCAATTCCTAAGCAGCTTTATTAGCAACATTTTCTTTTTCCATCTGTAAAATTTCCCTCCTTGAGGCATCGAAAGTTCTAGATGAGGGTTCGTCCCATGGTGCCATAACTCCATTGACCAAAAAGGTACCTCAACGGACTCGTTAGATGATATCAAGGCTCATCAAAGGATGAAAAGGGGAAAAAGGGAAATGTGGGTTCTTGGGAAGGTGGAGTCGCCAAATAAGCTTCAAGAAGATATCATCAATGGTGGAAGGGTAATTTCCTTCAAGTGGATTTTCCATGAAATCAAGGGGGAAATGATTTGGGATTGAATCTTGCCAAACTGTCGTTAGGGCAGGAAAGAGGATTCAAAATCCTCCCCGACAATGACACCAAAATGTTATCATGCAAGTTGTAGGTTGGGAAAATTCCAACCCAATCCATAATATGGAGACAAATAAGGGAAAAACTACCCACTGTCACCTCAAATAGGTACTCTCATCACTTTAGAGGTGAAGTGATCACCTCAAGGGGGGAATCACGGGTGACCCTAGGGGGAAATGAGATAGAAAGTGGTACTTATGAATGGATGCCCCTATAGGTCAAGTTTCCAAGTGTAATATGGATTTTATGACATGTCTTGAAAGTGGTTTAATGTTTCCAAGTCTTTGAGCACTTTCATAAAGTGTGTGTACCTGCATGAGACACAAGAAAAGTCAAGAATACGAGGTATGCGTTAGATGGAAAAAAAAATTAAGCTTGTTGTCCCTATTTTCAGCAGCATATATATATATATATATATATATATATATATATATCAACAATGAAATCAATTACTACCGAAATAACCATCAAAAGCATCGAATATTTATTGGGCAATGAAACAATAAACATCTAGACTAATTCCCAAAACTTTAGCACAAGATTTGATGGTGAATTAGGGATGAAAAAAGATGTTTTCAGAGATTTTTCAGAGCATCTAACTGGGTGTATAAAATGTTTTCTATAGCAGAAACTTTTACCCCAAGGAATTAGTGAAAAAAATTCCCAACCATAGCCAACATCAAGTAGATTAACAATAACAACTTTCCAATTATTTCCAATAGTAAAAGAGTGAGAAATTAACCTTAAAAAGGAGATTTTGCAACAGCCCTAATGGATTTAGCATAAGTTTGTAACAATAACAAGATTTCCTTGACCAACCAAAATGCTCTTGTGGCTCAAGCAAGAAATTAAGGAAAATAATCCATTCCACTTTGAACAGATTCAATTTCTCGTAAATTCATGTATTTCAATGCTAGTATTTATTTCTCCAATGCAACAAAAGATTAGTGCCTTGAAAAATAGGTTGTGGATTCTTCTTGCAGTAGGTTAGGAATACTAAATCTCAACCAGTGTAAGCCCTTTTATTCCCTTCAAATAACAACCCTCACAAGGTAAAGTCTAGGAGGGTGTAAACCCTTTTACTCCTCCTAACAACCTTTGCAATAGTCATGTCAACAAAAAAAAATGAAAAAACTCGGTGGAGGGTGTATTCCCTTATACTCTTGCAAGGATCTAACCAATAACAACTATGGAATAAGGAATAAACCTAACAAATGGAGATTTTCCTTACAAATTCCAAGAAAAATGCCAAGAAAAACCCTAGTTACCAAGAATTTTCATCACCAAGGGAAGAGAAAGAACCTTCAAGAGATAGCACTCCACTTCCTTCCATAATACAAGAGATAAACCATATCACAATAGAGAGAGGGGATGAATTTTCCCAAGTAGAGCGAAAATTTCAGCCAAGTATCCTTCTCCACATGGGAGAGATATGATAAAAATGAAATAGAGATGATCTCTATTTATACAAAAACCTCTAATAAGAGTTTGTACACAAAACTTAGGGTAAACCACAAAGTAAGGGGACAACAACCCTTACTTTTCCCCTTTTACATAATAATAATATTTAATTCATAATTTGCACATGAAAGAAACCCTAAAAGTAAAACATCACCCTTCTAGGGAAATATTTTGGCACTTAGAAGAAAAATGTGGGCTTGAGGATGAATGCGCTAGGCCTCCAAAGGCCATGTGTCCTCATGCCAATTCTCTCCTCCATGATATAAGGAATTCTTCCTTCAAATCGTTCCATGTGTCCTCATCACCACCAAACCCTAACCCATGCATGACATCAAGCCCTCAAAATGTGATGTCTTTTCCTTCAGAGGAAAAACATTGGGCTATTAGGGGCATGGGTGAGGTCCTCTAAAGAATCTCTCAATCCTCCAAAGGCTTTCATCATCATCCGATGTGTGGGTCATGGTATCAAATATGTGGGATTCAATCCCCAAGGAAGCCCAAACTAGTGTTGTTCTTTCAAATTTTTCCACCAAGCAATGCCCTGCAAAGACAATGAATATACCCTCCAAGCATCTCAATTCAAATGCATCATGATGATTAAATCAAGTCAATAAAAGAGCCACCTAAGAATGTGCATCCAAAACCACCTCATCAAACTAAACAATTGCTCAAAGACCCTATGCAACTTGCCAAGTTTAGGTATGGGAGGGTTGACAAGGTGACCTATTGGGTGAATCATCCCCTAGGTCAAGGAGTGTTTCCTAGGTGAAACCCCTCTCTAAGAAATGTGGATAAGATGATACGGATGGGGGGAAAAAATTTGGGCATGGGGTTCATGACATACAAGGGATCGTAGTGTCTCATTTATGGGTGCCTTTGTACAGGGTGTGTTGCATCTTTGTTTTCAGTGCATCCTTTTTCCAAGCTCGTTTATTTCCATTGATTAATTTAGGTCCAAACACTAGGTAACCCCTACGATGAATCAATTAGCTTGGGGGACAATACCAAAGAGTCTCTTGCAGGGAAAATTACACATAGTTTCATGGGGGTATAGTCTAGCTTGTAACGCACTTTGTGTAAATCTCTTAATCAAGTGGGACATTTATGTTATGTGTTTTCTTTTGTAGGTATTTTATTTTTTAGGAGAAGTGTTTCATTGATCTCAAGACCTCTTTGGGTGAGCATATGGAAGGTTCATAATTATGATTTTATCTTTTGTCATCTATCTCCCTCTGGGCCTTGATCCCCTTCTTCCTAGGAAATGAGGGACAATCCCTTCTCGGGTCAGTGCACTCAAAAATCCTAAAAGGTAAGGAGATGAGGGAATGAAGTGTGGAGAGTGGAAAGTATGGTAGGGAATGGCACAACGACTCATCAAGGGGGCCTCCCAGTAGAAAAAATATCCCTAAGGGTGACCACTTACTAGGGCACAATGTCAACCACCAAGGTAAAACAAGGTAAAGAGCATAAGGTCCAAGGCGACGTTACATAATTAAAAGAAGTTTCAAATGAAACAAACTCAAATGCCTCAAATATTGAAATCATACTCACCATAATACCTGGCTTGTACCTCATGGAGAAAGAACTGATGTCCTCTAGAAACAAGCAGGTGTACGGATACCCTCATGATGAACCTAAGATGTGTGGTGGTGAAGCGAGCCTCCATCTGTGCAAGTGGAGACTGTTGATCAAGATGTCTCTCGGTACTCAATGTATACAACCTGAGCTCCTCGAGACATCATCTCTTTGGTTACCCTAGGAATTGGGGATAACAATATTCAGTATGAGAGGTTATACAGGTTATTGGTATAGCATGTGGTTGGATCCCATGGATTTTTGGCTTCAAAATATGTGTCAGTGTTCGAGAGTGATAAGGTTGTTCGGAAGAGTGAGTTGATACCAAGGACTCAAGCTTCTTCCAATCATCTTAGAGGACTCAACTGGTATGAAATGACACAGTTGGATGCTCAAAGGAGTGAGAAGACTAATAGGAGCATGCCTTGGATGGACATGTCTCCAGATCATAGTTCAACGCATGTAGCAACAATGGCTTCCAGTTTAGAGGGAGTAGCTACAAGAACATATGAGATGATGAGGTTGTAGTCAGATTCTGGTGGAGGTTCTAGAAGAACCTCCCTCGCTAAGAGGGAGTGTTAATTTTTGTAGCTCGGAGGTACTTCTACATTGGCGGTGCCCAACATGCAGAAGTGATTGAGCAAAAGTCTCTCTCTAGTGACTTGAATTTATAAAGTGATTTTATAAAGTTAAGTTGGGTCCTTTTTATTTAATGAGTAAAAGTGGCTTTATAAATTTTGGATCACTTAAATGATTTAAGTGAACTCAATGAAAGATTAAGTCATGACTCTTGATCTCATTAGGGAAATATTTAATCTTGATCGTCTATCTCTTTGGAGATCTAGGGTTAGAGCAGTTACTCATTAATGAGTAAATAAAAGGAGTTGTTGAGAGAATGTGAAGAGACACATTTACCAAGAGAGGTTAGAGGGACTCTGAAGAGACACATTTACCAAGAGAATGTGGGGTGCATTTTTCAAGGAGAGGTTAGAGGGAATGTGAAGAAACACATTTACCAAGAGAGTTTGTGATCCAGGTGGATATCGGTGGCCACCCACCTTCTCCAACTAGCCCAAAACATGTTTATGGTATTTTTGGTAATTTACTATTTTTAGCAGTTTTTAACTTCTGGGGCCATTTTGAGGCCCTAAACGATGTTTTTTTAGAAAACGGGGAGCGACATGGATCGTAGATCATGTTTCTCATCCAGAATTTGTAGTCTTCGGATAGATCTTTCCAACAAGCTATCGTACGCCTAAAACAGAGATCGTATGCAAAAGTTACGACCCCGGGAAGTTGATGCACCAACTTACCCAACTGGGGCCCACATGACTTTTGGCGCTTCATCTCTCAGGGTTAGGTTTTTGGATGTCTAGGGCTTTTGACATTCCTTCTTATTGTAAAAAGGCTTTCAGAGCCTCATTGTAATCATCTTCTCACGGATGCGAGTAGCCATCACATCTCTTCTCAGAGATAAGCTACCACCATTATAGCGAGTCTTTCACTCTGTATTTTACAGTCTCTGTACATTTATTTCATTAATAGAAATCATGTATTACTGTATATCTATGAATCTTGTTTTATTTACACTATATCTCTGTTATATTGTTGTCTCTCTTGCAATATCTCTAAATATTTATGTGTTATATCTCCGCTCTCATTTCATGCCGAAAATAATCTGGATCAGTTTGTGTTGAAAAAAAAGAGAGGAGTAGAAAGGTGGATTAACATGTATCCCAAGGAGAAGAGATCAACATTTAATACATGTCCATACAACACTAAAAGGGACCATACAATACGGATTTGGAGAGGTTCGTACAATAGTTTATGCACAGAAATCAAGGTTGAGTTATACAGATATTTCAAGGTGTTGTTTTTTGTTGAAAGACATACAGTCCATATATGAAGGTACTATAGTTGTGCATAGATATCGAGGTTTGTCTTGCTTCTAGGAAGGAGGTACAACAAAAATCTGGGCATAGATTTCGAGACAAAAGTCTAGTTTGACTTTTGTGGTCTTTGGCAGATTTTTCGAGGTGGACTATAGGCACAAGTTATGAGGTAAGTACTGTGTATTTGTTTGCTGAAAACTATTGTTGTTGTAAACTTAGAATTTTCCTGCGATCTAAATAAGAAGAACTCTCCTTGGATGGTTTTCCCTTTGAGGTGTTTCAAAGGGCATTACCAAGATATCTAGTGTCAATTGTGGTGATATTTTGTCTATTGTTCATTGTTATCTTCACCGCTAAATTATTTAGATCTTAGTCATTTTTTATTTTTGCTCATAGTTCCAAGTGAATGCTTGGGTTAACATGCATTATTGTTGAATGACTATTGGAGGTTGAAATATTGTTATTGACTAAGTGTTTGTCTAGTATTTTAACATTAGGGAAGTGTCATAGGCAACAATAACAAAGAAAAAAAAATCATGGTGAATGTGACATTAAAAAAAATAAAGTATGTAAACTAAATGTGATGTCAATTCCCCTATTGACAAGAATCGACAAAGCTCATAACACATGAATTCAAATGGGGTTCACAAAGACAAAGTGTCTAAGCTTCTTTGGGAAGCTTTCATTAAGTGACACATAAAATGGTGTATACACCTATACGGTGATACAATATTTATTTAGGTGTAAGCTATGTAATGGATTTAATGCTATGAAAGGGTACACTGTAGGAAGATACACCTTATCAAGGAAAATATAAGAGTCAATTAGAATAGAGATTATTTTAGTCTTTAGATGCCAAAGACAAATATTATGTGATGAACCAACCCACCCCATTGATCAACCAAACATTATTAGTAAAGATAATGTTAGTAATTTAACTTTTTTTTTATTTTATGATAGTTGTCATGATTTGTTATTCGTGATTTCAAAAGTTTATATTTTTTTAATTACTTTTTAGGATGAATTTAATCTCATTGAAAGGGACGGGAAAGGTTCAATTTTTATAGAATAGGTATTTGATGAATGGAAATTGATTATTTTCTTTTATAAAAAAAAATTATGATGGATAATTTTCAAGGCTATTCTTAATTTCAAAAGTTTATATTTTTTTAAATACTTTTTTAGGATAAATTTAATCTCATTGAAAGGGACGGGAAAGGTTCAATTTTATAGAATGGGTATCTGATGAATGAAAACTGATTATTCTCTCTTATAAAAAAAAATTTATGATGGATAACTTTCAAGGCTACTAGATGCCATTCAAATCAAATTTGGATTCCGATATTGAGATGGTGCGTGTCGTAGGTGTTTGATTTGGTAAATATTAATTATTTTCTTCCTTGGAAAGGACTTTGGATGCGTGACTTTCAAGGCGACTCGATGCTATCCAAATCAAAATTATTATAAAAGTCAGGCTTGAATGTGGACGAGATCAATTTTAGTGAGACTAAGAAAAAGCGTTCACACTGTGCCACATAATTAGAATCTTAATTTAATTAGAATCAATTTTTGATGGTGACTTTCCAGGCCACTCGATGCTATCCAAATCAAATGTGGACGCCACTCGATGCTATCCAAATCAAAATTATTATAAAAGTCAGGTTTGAATGTGGACAAGATCATTCCTAGAGAGACCAAGAAAAAGCGTTCATACAAAGCCACATAATTAGAATGAAAATGCGTTCATACAACGCCACATAATTAGAATGGCTTAACATATATTTTGGATATTAAATTAATTTAATTGGTTACTATTATTAAAAGGTTTTTAAGTTAATATGATTATTTTTTGGTTTTTTTAATAGATTTATAGTTTTGTTTTGGCTGGAATTTGATCACATAAATTTATATGAAATTATTATTTTTTGTTATTTAAATTGTATTTCACATTAAGTTAATATGATTATATTTTAGTTTTGTTTAACAGTTTTATAGTTTGTTTTTTTGGTTGGAATTTGATGACATAAATCTATATGAAACTACATTTTTTTGTTATTTAAATTGTATTTCACAGCTCAAACACTTACATTATACATAACTAACCACTCAAATTTGTAAATCCAACAATTTCTTATCCAATTTCAAGCAAAATTAAATTGAAAATATCCCCAAAAAATTACCTTTTCAATTATTTTTTTATTTTGTTTACTTTTTAATTATTTACTTTTAATTTTTATTGAAGGTTGTTGTTTTGTTTGCTTTATTTTTTAATTAGTTACCTTTTAATTTTCCTTTTTATTTAAAAAATTGATTATTGTTTTACATTTTTCCATTAATGATACTCGTTATAAAAAAATTATTTAAATTTTATAAAAAAATTAATAATTTATTGTTAATACATTTTTTTTATTATTGTTTTAGATTTTTCAATTAATGATACCCGTTATAAAAAAATTATTTAAATTTTATAGAAAATTTAATAATTTATTGTTAATACATTTTTTTCAAATATTAAAAATATTAATGAAATATTTTATAAAAAAATTATTTAAATTTTATAAAAAAATTATTTAAATTTTATAAAAAAATTAATAATTTATTACTAATACATTTTTTTCAAATATTAAAAATATTAATGAAATATTTTATAAATAGATTAATAAAGTTGATGTAATATCATTTTTTTAATCAAATTTTAAAAAACAATTATATTAAAAATTTCAAACATTTTGTATAGTTCACTCATACTAATATAAAGGTGGAGAATTACATGCTTTATTCAAAATGGCTTTGAAAATTTTAATCTCCTTTAAATCTGATTTAGCAAATAATCCAAATTTGATATAGTTGCTAGTTGTTTAAGAATGTTTTGGAAAATTTGATATAGTTGCTAGTTGTTTAAGGATATTTCAAGGTTTTGGGTTCATTCACATACCATTACAATCTTGTTCTAGCAAATAATCCAAATTTGATAATAATAATAATAATAATAATAATAATAATCCATTTTTAAAGTCACGACCAAACGGGACCCCCTCCGCCCAACGATTTGACTGGTAAAGTCTACAAAGGTATACATATCCTACCCCCCTCTAGATTTGAACTTGTGACCTCTTAAGAGGAAACACATGTTCTTAACCATTAGGCCCACTCGGGCTGTAAAGTGGCTAGTTGTTTAAGGATGTTTTGAGGTTATTTATCATAAATACAAATTTTAACCGTTTTAAATGATTATGAGATAGAGTTTTATCTTCCCTACACAAACTCTATTCATGCAAATAACCTATTATAATCCCTAGTATCAAGAAAAACCGCATTGACCTGACTTTACTCTTGATGTCTTTTGCTCCATGATCATCCTCTATCCACCTTCAAAGTGGCTCTTGACTTGGTTCCCTTATGTACCTTGCCACTACAAAGATCATTTTCCCGCGTGAATTTAAAGTAAAGTTTTATAACTATGCCTAAGGCGTTTTTTTAGGGGAGTTCACTCTCGCATTTTTGTCGTCTATCCATAGCTTATGGATACATGACACGTCACCACCAAAGTCACAGCCATCATCAAACCCTCCATGACGTCATCTAGATACATGACACGTCGCCACCAAAGTCACCGCAAAAGGCTCCGACAGATCATGGCTTAGGCAAGCGATGTGCAGCTTGGGCGAAGGAACAACGAGCCAGATTCTACATACTTTGTCGTTCTATCACAATACTCTTATGTTGACATCAATGCGGTGAAATTGGGGGAAGAGTCCAAATGAATTTTGAGAGAAATGTATTGAACAGTAGATTGGAATATTGATGTTGCTTATGTCTCACTACAAAAACAAGAATATGTGCGCTTATCTTCTTTGTTTCATACCTTCTAGATTTTCTATGTTGTACTCATACTTCTAGACATGACCTATTTGACTTGGTCCATACTTCTATACATGATATGAAATAGTTTCAAATATTTACTACCAAATACCTATCAATCATACTTTGAACTAAACACCTTGCAACAAATCATTTTTCTACTCATAATTAATATACCATTACAATGCTACTCATGAAATAATATACTTCTAAAAAAAAACTTAAAAAAAATACATATTATTCTTTTCGGCGTTTCCTTTCCCTCAGTTCGGGGGTATGATAGTTATATCAATTTTATTTTAGGAAATAAGACTAAATTGCAAGTCAACGTGGTGAAAAAATTGATCAACCAAATATATTCATTGTTATATTTTTTATTAATTAATTTAACGAGTTACCTTCAGTTAAATACTTTATATCCTTTATTTGAAGATTCAGGGGATGCCAATGAAATCAACGTAAGAAATTTATTTAATCTCTTGACAAAAATAACTTTTGTTTAGAAAACAAAAAACTCTCTCTAACTTTTAACTTGTATAGATTAATTTAATAAAATACTTAGGTAAATAAATATCTATTATCTATCATACAAAAGATATGTTACAATTCGTTTATATACTTGGTTCCTTAGTTCTAATCACCTTATTTAAGCAGGAAACATGAAAAACATGATGGATCTTCGACTGACTGGGTAGAGCTAACTGATATTCCACCGATCCCACATGCTTGAGAACTATATAAGGACCATAAAATTTGGGACCAATTTTCTGACAGTGTTCAACTTTGAGTGAAGTCTGCTTATAAGGTTGTAGTTGAAGAAACACTTGGTCCCCTTCAACAAATTTTCATTCGGAACAACCTTGATCTTCTTGTTTCTTCATGTGATTCTGAGCCATGACCAAATTGTCTTTGAGGGAACAAACAATAGCCTCTCAGACTGTAAGATTTTTGTCAACCTCCTGAACCTTCGAGACCGCTAGCATATGTGAGAGAAGTGATGGGGGATTTTGGCCATAGACTACTTCAAAAGGAGTCATGCGAGTAGTTTTATGGTAAGATGTGTTGTACCACCATTCATCTAGTGGTAACCATTGAGCCCACCGATTTTTCCTCTCAGATGCAAAACACCTGAAATATGTTTCCAAACACTTGTTGGAAACTTCAGTCTGGCCATCCATTTGGGGTGGATAGGTGGTGATGAGATGCAATTGGGTTCTCTGTATCTTGAACAATTCTTGCCAAAAATTGTTGGTGAAAGTGGGATCTCTATGATAGACAATAGAATTACGCATGCCATGAAGCTTGAAGATATTATCCATGAAGATTTGAGCCACTTTGGAGACGATGAATGGGTGTTGAAGAGAAAACAAATGAGCATATTTGGAGAGACGATCTATGACCACCATGATGACTAACTTATTTCTCGATTTAGGTAAGCCCACAATGAAATCCATAGAAATATCTCGCCAAATAGCAGGGGGAATCAGAAATGGTTGGAGTGTGTCCAGAGCTTTGGTAGTTTCTCTTGTGTTGCGTTGGAAGACCTCACATTCAGCCACAAAGGTGCAGACATCATGTTTCATACCATCCCAGAAAAAGGAATGTTTGACCCATTCATAGGTTTTGGTAAACCCTGAATGCTTAGCTGTGGGTGAGGCATGAAGTTCAGAAATCACTATGGATTTAAGTTTTGATTTCTTGCATAAATACAAACGGCCTTTGTAGCAAAGCTCTTCATTGTGCCAAGAGTACCCTAGAGAACCTAAATAATTGTGTTGCAATTGGTGGATCATGCTAGAAATTTTGGGGTCTTACAGCCATTCCTAACAAAGAACTTGGAGCCAATCTGATACAATGAAGGAGAGGGAGAAAAGGGACCCATATTCTTCATATCTCCAGGAAAGATCATCGACCACTACATTTTCCTTTCCCTTCTTGAAAATGATCTCATAATAATAATAAAATATCTTGGTCACCAATTTTTGTTGCACCAGTGATGAAATTCATTGTTCCAAAAAATACTTGAGACTCTGATGATTAGTTTTTGTTTGGAAGCATCAACCCAATAAACAAGGACACCAGGGATCCATGGCATAAAGAATAGCTAACATTTCCTTTTCATAAATGGATCGGACCAAATGTGGCTATGAAATTGTTTTTCAAGTGAAGGCCAAAGGCCTGCCATCTTGATTGAGGACAACCCCAATTCCTTTCCTGAAAGCATCACATTCCAATACAAATGTTTTTGTGAAGTATGGAAGTGTTAGGATATGGGTCGAGCACATAACATCTTTGAAGGATTGGAAGGCATGATCTGCAGCTGAAGTCCAAATGAAAGAATTCTTTTTAAGGAGATAAGTAAGAGGAGGTGTAATTTTTCCATAATTCTGAACAAACTACCTATAATAGCGCATTAAAACCAGAAAACCATGCAAGATATTCATAGTTTTAGGGCGAGGCCAATCCTGCATAGATTCAATTTTCTTAGGATCCACTCAGACACCATCCTTGCAGACAATATGACCTAGGTATTCCACTTCTGAGGCACCAAAGGAACATATAGATTATTTGAGGAAAAGTTGGTGCTTAGAGAGTAGATGGAGAATTTGATTCACATGGGAGAGATGGGATGGAAATTTTTTACTATAGATAACAATATCATCAAATAAAACTAAGACAAAATGACAGAGAAAAGGGAGGAAGACATGATTCATAAGACTTTGGAAAGTGGAGGGATAATGACACAAGACAAAGGGCATTACCAAGAATTCATAGTGGCCCTCATGAGTTTGAAATGAAATCTTGGGAATGTCTTCTTCTTTCATACGGATCTAGTGGTAGCCAGAACATATATATAGTTTGGTGAAGTATTGAGCACCACTCAATTCATCCAAGAGGTCATCAATGATAGGAATGGGGAATTTTTCTTTGATTGTGAGATTGTTGATGGCACGTAAATCATGAAATGTGCGCCAAGTACCTTCTTTCTTGAGTACCATGACAACAGGGGAAGAATAAGGACTGGTACTGGGATGGATAACACCCACTTCTAGCAATTCATGAATAATTTTCTGGATTTCATTCTTTTGGGAAAAGGGATGACGATAAGGTCAAACATTGGGAGGAAGACTACCTTGTACGAGAGGGATGGAATGATCATCGACTCCACGGGAAGGGGGAAGTTCTTTGGGACTGGTAAAAAAAACTTGGTGGCGGGAGAGGATAGATTGGAGGTCTAGATGCATAGAAGATGTCTCAATATCATTAATGGAGTGAAGTTGGGATATAATTCCTGAATGACCTTTTTTAGGAGCATTTCCATGTGATGGGAATTGATGATCTCAGGGGATCCTATTGTGATTCCTGGGAATGTATATTGTTGTCCCTCCTGTTGGAATTGCATGGTTAAGTCCTTAAAATCCATGAGAATGGGGCCTAGAGTGCGTAACCATTCAACACCAAGAACAATGTCACAACAACCCATGTCTATAGAAAAAATATGGAATTTTAGGTGACACTGACCAATTTGGAGTCACACATTTTCACATCATCCCCCACATTTCATGGAACCGCCATTGGAAATCATGAGTTGAAAATTATTGACGGAGCAGATGTAACAATTAACTTCTTGGGAAATGCGACAACGAATAAAATTATGGGTGATACCACT
>ML788812.1:0-22654 GCA_009831015.1 Picea engelmannii
GAGCCCAGGATCAGGATCGTGGAACGGTGACCGGCCTTAGAAATCATTGTAAGTTGGTTTATATTGAAGTTAATGAAAAAAATACTTTTCCCGTCCCGCATACATGAGTCTCATCTATGATATTTGATTTATGTTTTTATCTCTAACCCTATAATAGATCAGTAGCATGCATGCATAGTATTGTTTAATTGTAGGAAGCTTTGTGGAAGGAGCAGCAGCAGCAAAAGGACAAGAAACTCAACGGAGGATCTACTTTAGCCGTCCGGAAAAAGGTTGGTTTATTCTTCTCTTGTATGCATGTGAAGAAAGAGGTTTCAGATTCGGGTAGAAGGTCAAAAGTTAAGTCTTAAGGGTCATTTTCTGCGTATAAGTTTAGAGCCCTAGCTTATTAGTCCGTAGGGTAGAATACCCCACAACACTTCCATAAGAGCCCCTGTAATAAAATTGTTGATTTCTACTCAAAGATGTCACTAGTGGATGAGATGAAAGCCTATGAATCATATGTGGGTCTCGACTTTGAGTCAGAACCAGAAAGGGGGATACATATCATTAATGCATAACCTAGTGCCATCGTTGCTACCACCAAGATATAGCTCGGTGAACCAAACGAGCCAGAGGAAGGGGGGCGCCTCTTTCATTCACAAATGTGGGGGAAAGGCACCCCATTGTAGTTCATCGTTGATAGTGGTAGCTAGAAGAACCTCATTTGAGTAGATGCCATCAAGTGGCTAGACCTACCGAAAACACCACACCCACAACCCTACACCATTGGATGGCTCCGCCAAGGAAGCGATCTTCGCGTCAGCCAACATTGTCGCCTGTCATACGACATCAAGCCATTCAAAGATGAGGTATTGTGTGATTTTTCTCCTCTCGAAGTTTCTAATTTTATTTTGGGCCAACCTTATTTATGAAAATTTCATGTTGTATATGAGTCTAGGCCTCACAGTGTTATTTTTACTTTGGACAGGAAATTGTATAGGATACTCGGGGCAATACCACCTAGTGTTATTTCCTTGATCTCTTTCAAGAAATGTAAGAAGGTCATCTCTCAACCCAAGAAGTTTTTCTTCTTCATGAATCACTCTCATATTGAGTGAAATATCACTACCACATCTAGAGCCTCCGCAACTGACCTCTCCACACAATAGAAGTAAGTAGATAAGGTCCTGGAAGGATACACAGATTTTTTCTCCTCACCTACCAGGGTACCTGCACTGCCAGGTCAAGCATCTCATCAATATGACCCATGGTGCACCATTACCTAATTGACCATTCTATCACCACTCTTTGTTAGAGAATCAAGAGATCAAGCAATATATCCAAGAACTTCTCAACAAGGGGCACATCCATCCCAATGCATCATCGCATGGGATCCCAATCATGTGAGTGCAGAAGAAAGATGAGACCTGGAGACTCTGCATTGATTACCAGACCCTAAATAAAATCACAGTAAGGAATCGGTACCTGATTCCCTGAATCAGTACCCAACTCCCCGAATCAACGACCTCTTTGATCAACTCACAGGGGAAAAATACTTCAACAAGATTGATCTAAAGTATGGCTACGACCAGGTCCCAATAGAGCATATAGATGTATGGAATACCACCTTCAAGTCAAAAGAAGGTATTTTTGAATGGATGGTCCTACCCTTTGGTTTGACAAATGCTCCAACAAATTTCATGACAATTATGGATGATATCCTGTGACCTTTCACCAATAATTTTGTAGTGGTGTATCTGGATGGCATCCTCATCTACATCAAGACTTGGGCAAAACACTTGCAGCATATTCAGCAGGTTCTGTACACCCTACGACAACATAAGTTATATGCCAACTTGGAAAAATGATCCTTCGGCATGGAAAAGGTCCATTACCTAGGCTACATCGTTGATATTCATGGTGTGCATGTGGATCCAACCAATATCCAAGTTATCCGTGACTGGCCTGCCCCAACCATATTCACTAAGCTTCAGAGCTTCTGGGGCCTTGCCAATTTCTATCATAGGTTCGTGTTGTGATTCTCCCATATTGCATAGGCCCTCAACCAAGTAACCAGGGGTGGTGGTAAGGAAACATTTTTTTGGGGCCTGACCCAACAACAAAGGTTCGATGATTTGAAGCGATGCTTATGCCCAACCCCATATTTCCATTACCAGACCTGCAACAACACTTTGAGATTGAGACAATTGCTTCATACTATGTTGTGGGTGTCATCCTCACTCAACATGGCCACCCCATGGCCTATCATAGTGATACACTATCACATGTTATTCTTAAGTACCCTACTTACGACAAATAAATGTTATTCGTAAGTACCACAGTGCTAGACTCTTACAGCCATGAGACCTCTAGATGGCCTCACCTCTATGAGACAGAACCTAACTTCCACCACCTACCAAATGTTGGTCGCAAACTTAGTTTTCACTAATTTCAATCTTCAGGACTAGATATTTTTCCATATGGGCCATCTATGCATTCCATGAAGCAAGCGAGTGAAGCTGATTTTGGAATCCCACTACAGTCGAGTGGCAGGTGTCAAGACTTGGTTAAGTTTTAAGCATGTGTTCAACTACCATTTAGAAATTTAGGAAAGAAGAAGAAATTAATGAGAGATTATACCAATCATCATAAGGAAATTCAGATCATAATATAATCACAAAGAAAATTAAACCATAACAGTAAGGTTTTTAATGGAGTTCGACAAGATTGCCTATGTCTCTGGGCCTTTGTCTCAGTGGGTGAAGATTCCTTATTTCTATTCAATGCTTCAAACGTACATCAGAAATGTATCAAAAGGATTAAAAATTGGTTTGATTGTGTTCTTCTTGACCTCAAGAATCCAACACAACTAATGGAACTAAAAAAGGTTGAGCGTAGCTCTCGGAATTGGCCTCCAAAGTTTGTTTCCTCAATGGCTTCCCTACATAAAAATGGCTTCAAGCTTCATAAACTCATCATCATTCTGCAATTATGAACCTCCTATTTTTCAAAAACCTATTATTTATATAGGATTTGAGTTGGTGATCCTATCCCAACTTCCTCCCAAGATCTGGCCTCAAATCGGGCTCTAGATCCCCCCAAAATGGGAAAAATTCTCCAAGATCAGGCCGAACATCACAAAAAAAACATAATATATAGTTTAAAAACCACAGATAGGAAACTATTTGGGTGCAACCCCTTTCTCCCGGGCTCCTGGTCATATGGAGCATGCCATATGTCCCTAGGCTAGGTGTTGGCCCCTAACCCTCTGGTCCAACCTTGGTCTTTTGGTCGCATGGTGCCATATGTGTTGTGGCCTCAATTCCTACTCACCCTCCAAAATAATTGGCTCCTAGTTCTTATCCCCTGTTCGCTTGGGGTGTCAAGTGGACTCGCATTGGCCCCCTCCGACTAGGGATTAGCCCAAAAAATATGGCACCATTAAATTTAAAACAAAATTCAGCCATGTGTATAACTAAGTCACACCTATGCCCACATGGCCAACACATAGTGCTTAGTCTGTTGCTCATGCCGGAGGTCAAGGGTTCGAGCCCAACAGAGTCGCAACCAAATTTTTGGCCTATCAAAGATTGGAAAAATATGGGGTGCCACATGGCACCCTCTGATTGGTCCATGTGTCACCCTATAATTGTCATGTATGATATAGTCAATACCCAGTTAGCAACCCAGTTAGCATGCACGGTCAGCTACCATGTCACCTACCACATCAATGTCATACAACCAGGTGTCATGCCACATCAACATCCGTAGTGCCAAGTCACTTGCCCAGTCACCTGCCACATCAACATCCCTACTACCGAGTCACCCTGCCACTTCAACATCTGTACATCCACCTGTCATCCACACTACCACATGTCAGCCTGTCATTGGGCCACGTCACGTATGGACTGCCACGTGTCACATCCATACAGTGCCACATGTCATTTCCTTACTAGTCTGACTCAACCCAAAAATGCCAAAACCAAGTGACACATGTCACCTCCTCATGTTTCCATGTGTCCTGCTAATGTCATCATGAATTCATGTTGATTTTACCTGTCATACTATTGAGATCAACAGTAAGGCATGTTGACTTTGACCAGTTTGACTTTTTCCCTATTTGGGAAATCAATCAGAACACGATATCTTTCGCATACGGTGTCCATTTGCAGAAAATATTATATGGCCAGAATCAACGTAGTGAGATCGATGCAATTGCGCTAGTTTCATCTAATTCAAAGAACTTTTATTTTTAGGCCTTCCTGGATCCATTTTGGATCATGCCTCCCCACTAAGACCTTTTTGTCCTCCAAAAGGGTATTAACCAGCCATTGAGTGTAGGATAGGTCACTCCACTTGTCCTTTGTATTTAAAATTTTTCCTATGCACCTGTCGCATCATAATTAATTGCAAAACAACCATGAAAACTGATAGCATATTGTTAGCCACTTGTACTCTTTCACATCTTACTGAAGCCACTACCATCCATGTTGGAAATATTAGCAATGATAACATTAGAAATATGACTACAAATGAGATAATATATTTGATGTGCTTGCACGACATTAGATTCTTGAAGAAAATTATGATTGAACTTCCATTCTACAACCATCTCATGTTCATGCTTAAGATCGAATTCTTTATTTGGCACAATTATAGGTGTGTTGCTTGCATAAGCTTCCTTCCTTAATTGTTCCATTTTTTGAAGAGATTGATTTGATTTTAAGTGATGATCATGTACAACATATTCATTGCCTTCTTTAGTTAAGTGATATTGATTCTATTCCCTATAGCAAATTTCTTTTCAATCATACAAATAAGGGTTTCCTAAGACCATTCCACATTCATTGAGTGGAACCACATCACATGTTACCTCATCCACAAACTTCGATGAAATTGAAAAATTTTAAGTGCATCGCTTTGTTATGTGAAATTTATGATTGTTGTTTATCCATTTAAGTGAGTAAGGTTTATGGTGCATCTTAGTGTTTAATCCCAATTGTTTAACCACTTCCTCTGAAATCAAGTTATATTGAGATCCTCTATCTATCAATGTATCGATCTTAGTATGTTTCATTATCACCCTTATGGGAAACAATTTACTTCTAGAATCATATCCATCACCAATTTTACCTGTCAAACCAACTATTGTGATTTTAGTCTCATCACCTGAATCATATCCCAAGTCTCTTGGTCATGTTGTTGCAACTATTTTCCTCCCTTTATTTTCTTTGAACCACTTTGGTCTCTTCTCCGGATGCAATTTAAAGCAATGGTCATCACCATGCCCTTATTTATTTCAATGCTTGCAAGAGAGCTTCCCTTTCTTCACTGTCACTGAATTTTCTTTCTTTCCATTCCCCTTTATCTTTTCCTCTATCCTTGAATATGCTTCCCCTCATACACCAACTCATGTTTTCCCTTCTTCAATGTATGTTGCTTGAACAAAAACCTCATCAAGATTAGTAGGTCCAAAAATAAATACAGTGTTACAAATATGTGCAGGTAAACCTCCTATAAACTTCATAAGTGTTTCTTGTGTATGTAATCGAATATTTAACATTAATTCCATCTTACGAAATTCATCTGTATATTCTTGCACTGTTTTTCCTTTTCTTAGTTTAATACTTATGATTCAATTAAATCCTTCTCCTTATAACCCAAAAGATAAAATTGCTTTCTAAGTGAAAAAAAAAAAATCTTTCCATGAGGGAAATACATTACCAACTTGTTGCGTACCATTTTGGAACTTACTCTGCCACCAGATGAGTGTTGTGCCTGCAAGACGAAGCGATGCCAACTTGATTTGAGTTGCCTCATATTTGATTTGTTGCACACTATAATAAACTTCCATATGTCTGACCCAGTTATCAAGACTCTCAACATTGACTTCACCATCATACATGGGAAATTCAAATTTCACATCAAGATTAAGTAAATGCATTTCATGTTTATGTTTATGGAAAAAAAAAATTGCGGTAGATTTTGAAATTGTACTTGAAGAAGAAGAAGATGATGGAGAAGAAGGAGGTGAAGGAGGAGTTTTAGGAGGATCCTCTCCTTCTTCAATGTTGCCTTGTTTTGAAGATTCCCCTTGGAAAGGCCTCTTCCAATTTCCGCTCCAAGTAATCCTCATATAAGACTTTTACCATCTCAGACATGGAGAAAAAAGTCTTTTGAAGCTCAATATCATTATGAGACATGCCCTCTTCTGATGCCCTCTTTCGATGCCATCTCCTCACTTTGAGAAGTCCTCTTTCTTTATCCAATCTATGGATCTCCTTATACAAGCTTTCCTTCACCGCGACTTAGATTTTCCCTGGTAATCATGCAAACTCAAACAACCAAATTTCAACTTTCTTTGATACCACTTGATCTGAAAATGATCTATAAAGACTTGATTAAGTTTTAAGCATGTGTTCAATTACCATTTAGTAATTAAGGAAATAAGAAGAACTTAATGATAGATTATAGCAACCATCATAAATAAATGAATATCATAATATAAGCACAAAGAATAGAAAACCATAACAATAAGGTTGTTAACGGAGTTAGGTAAGATTGCTTATGTCTCTGGGCCTTTGTCTCCGTGGGTGAGGCTTTCTTATTTCTCTTCAATGCTTCAAAAGTACACCAGAAACGTATAAAAATGATTAAAAACTATTTTGTTTGTTTTCTTCTCGACCTCAACAATCCAACACAACTTACGACACTGGAAAAGGTTGAGCATAGCTCCTGAAATCATCCTCCAAAGTTTTTTTCCTCAATGTCTTCCCTGCATAAAAATGGCTTCAAGCTTCATAAAATCATCATCATTCTGCAATTATGAACCTTTTGGTATGTCAAAAACCTCTGATTTATATAGGATTTGAGTTGGTGATCCTATCCCATCTTCCTCCCAAGATCTGGCCTCAAATCGGGCTCCAGATCAACCAAAAATGGGCAAAATCCTCCAAGATCACGTTGAAAATATTAAAAGAAAAATAATATATAGTTTAAAAACCACAATTAGGAAAATATTTGGGTGCAACCCCCTTTATCCCAGGCTCCTGGTCATATGGAGCACACCATATGGCCCTAGGATAAGCGTTGGCCCCTAACCCTCCAGTCCAACCCTGGTATTCTGGTCGCATGGTGTACTATGTCCTATGGACTTAACTCCCATGCACCCTCCAAAATAGTTAGCTCATGGTTCTTATCCCCTGGTCACGTGGGGTGTCAAGTGGACTTGCATTGACCCCCTCCGACTAGGGCTTAGCCCAAAAAATCTGCCACCATTCAATTTAAAATAAAATTTGTCCATGTGTATAACTAAGTCACACCTATGCCCATGTGGCGAGTGCATAACGCTTAGTCCATTTCTCATGCCATAGGTTAAGGGTTCAAGCCCGACGAAGTCACAACCAAATTTTTGGCCTAACCAACATTGGAAAAATCTAGGGTGCCACATGGTGCGCTATGATTGGGGCATGTGTCACCCTCTGATTGGGTCGTACAGTACATTTAGTACCCACTCAACAACCTAGTTAGCATGCATGGTCAGCTTCCATGTCATTGTCATACATCCATGTTTCATTCCATGTCATCGTCTGTACTACCAAGTCACCTACCCAATCCGCTGCCATGTCATAATTTGTGTTGCCCAGTCACCCTTCCACGTCAACATCCGTACAACAACCTATCATCCATACTGCCACATGTTAGCCTGTCATTGGACCATGTCACACACAAACTAGCATGTGTTACGTCTGTACAGTGCCACACGTCATTTCCATACTATTCCAACTCAACCCAATAATGCCAAAACCGAGTGACATGTGTCACCTCCTTGTGCTTCCAAGTGTCATGTTGACAAAGTATCTTATAGAAGTGATTTTTTCCAAACTTCGATCTATGTTAGGAGTTCATGAAGTTGTCATTAAGGGGGGATAGGCTCTAATGCCTCCTTCCTTCTCCTATTGTGTCACTATTGTAAATCCTTCAATCCTATCACAATTTGTTCTTAAGGGGGGATGTTAGGATATTTAGACAGTTAGGAGTTAGTTAAGATCTTCTTGGTCTAATGTGTCATTAGGTAAAAGTGTGTTTCTTAGTGTGTTTCTTTAGTATGCATTAGTATGCATTTGTAGTTAGGAAATCTGATGGTCACGATATGTTCCCGACATAGAGTGATCTGACGGTTCATATTCTTCTCGATATTAATGGCCATTGATCTGTGTCTTAACACCTTATTGCTCCATGATCTCTATTTAAATAGCATGGAGGGTCATTTGTTGATGATCGATTGTGAGAAAATCTCTTATAAAATCTCTCTGTAATATTTTTCTTTTGCATTAATAAAATTCTCCAAGTGGTCGAGTTGGCTGGGGTTGTGTATGATTCCCCATAGGGGATTTACCACATGAAAACATCGGTGTGTTGATCACTTCGATTTATTCTATGAAGAATATTATCAACCACCGTTGTTCTCATATCTCGATAAAGGTGATAAAAATTCTCGCCCAAAGAAGGGTACGTGTGATAAGGTTTTCCAACTCCCTTCAACTACTTTACCTCGCTATGTCACTAAGGGTGTAGTTGGGAAACATGTCCCTTGTCTTGAGTTTTCTTCGGGGCAAAGCCTTCTTTTATAATTCAAGGGTAGGTTGAATACCTTAAGAATAAATTTATTATCTCAGTCTTTCATCTTTCCCTTATAAAATTTCCAATCATCCCTTAGGTTCTTACTAGTCCTTTACCAGACCTCAGGATGTGATGATGTCCAAGGTAGCCAACCTTCAGACTCTTTGAGTCAGTATTTTGAGCCTTTGATTTTTCATGATCCCTTTATGAGATGGATTAAGCACTTTCCTAGAAGTGTGACTTGTCATAATTTTTTCCCTCCCTACTGCCTCCATGAGCTACACTTTATGATTTCCGATGATGTGATACATGTTCTAACTCATGTTATTTTTTTGCTTGACTTGTCATTGTTTTGGTTTATGATGAAGCATAGAGGTAGGTATTATGATATATTGCTAGGATGGTTTCACTGGTTATTTGACTACACCTAACATCCAACCAACAAGTAAGAGGAGGTAGGTAGGCAATTTCATCCATTGTATATACCATCTGCATATCATGTTAGCATAGTTGTAGTTTCATTTTCATATTTGTATTGTTTCATTATGTATATATGTATGCTCATGATCACATTATAGATTATAGATTCTCTTTATTTTACTATATCATATATGAACAAGGGGTGATATAAACACCCTAAGGAATACTAATACATTTTGTTGAGATTTAGCAAGCACAGGTCATACCATATATGTTGAGGTTCTCATGTGCTCTATAGTGAGAACATGTCCCCAAGTTGGAACCAGATGTTATCCCCTACCCTAGGGATAACTAAGGATATCACATATTGAGTCCCACAATTCCTAGACATGGAGTACCGAGAGCCAGATGACTTGATATTGGCCCTAGAGGGCCCCTCTTTTCTTTAGTATCGTCCATTTATCAACAACAACAATATCCATCCCACCAGCTTGTTCTTGAAGTAGCAATAAATATTTCTTGATGAGGTAATGAGTCTAGGTATTATGGTATGTGTCACACTAATTGCTAAAAGCAATTAAATATGTTGCATTGAATTCTCCTTCATTTCATAATGATTTTTTGGAAATTATGCTCTTTGACTTGTTTATACCTGGAAGGGTGACATGGTTCCCTAGTAAGTTGATCTCCCTTTAGGATGGGTTTCCACTGGGTGGGTTTGTGAAAGGTCATTGTCCATTCCCTCCATACTTACCACCTTCCATCTGTATTCCTCTCATATCCCCTTAACTTTGTTCGGGCATTGGGATTGGCCACACTAGGAAGGGTTGTACCTTTCCTTGTAAGAAGGGGTTGAAGGCCTAGAGGGAAAAAGTATATGGCTAGAGTTAAAATCCAATATTGTAACCTTTGAGATGCTTCACCTAGGGATTCCCGAGAAAGCAGTAAAAATATTCTCAGTAAGAAAATGGAACCCATAATATAAATAAAAACTTAAGGTACTAGTTGATGGATAGGAGGTCTCATCACAAGTCATCCTATTATGACCATGGGCATGTAGCAATATGACACTACCACCTATATGGTCACCAAACAAGGGTAGTGGTTCTTGGTGGCATAGCCAAGAGAAAGGGTCTCTCATCATGAGTCAACCTTCTCATCTCCGTGAAATGTTTTTGGATAATGTTGTCACCTCTAGTCACCAAGACATGACAGTGTCCCTCAACTCTTCCCTTGAAGCACAAAAGAAAAAGATCAAAATATAATAAATCTAAGAGTAAAAGAAATTAAATGGGATAGGAAACAATGGCATGTATGACAAGGTGCAAATCTCCCTGTACAAAGGAACCCCTAGGTAAGACTTACATTTCCATGTTATCACTGCACCCCATGCCCAAACACTTACACCACACCACCTCATAAAATTGCATGACTTGGATTGGACCTCACTTTGGAAACACCCCAAACTTAAGGAGGATTATCCTAATAGGAGACCTTGAGACCTTCTCCAAACCTGACTTGTTAAATTGCATAACATCTTTGAGAATTTGTCTGGGTAAAGGGGGGTTTGATGCACTTGTTTGGGTAATTTAATTATTGGATGTGATTTACATGTTATGATCTCTGTGACTTATGAACCCCTGGAGGGCATACTTGTTTTTGTTGTGGGACCTTTCTTGGTGGATAAGTACACATGGGGGAATGATTAGCTCATACCTTCATTGGGATTAAATCCCATAGATGGATGTTGTAACCCCAACCAGGAGCAAGAAGACATCAAATATTTGCACCAGGAAGAAAGAAGGACGTCACCTTGGAGGAACCCAGGTAGACCTAGATCTAAGGGGATCTTGCTCATCCACATGGACATTGGCCTTTGAAATCCAAGGACATCACCATCATGACCCTAGACATCATCCAAATCTAGGATTTTCATTTTGGAGGCAGTTGTGAGCTGGGTGGCACGTGTGGGCATCATTTAGGGCCTTTGGAGGCCAAGCGTTCTACATCCTAAGCCCAAAGTTCCACCTTAGGCACTCAAATCCACCCTAGAAGGGAATTATGTCACCCTTTGAGATGTTTTTAGATGCCAATTAATTTTATTTAGGCCAAATTTGAATTTATTTTTAAATTTCCAGGTCAGTCTTTATTTGACCTAAAATTATTTAGAGGTCACCAATTTTGTATAAATAGAGATAAAGTACTCTCATTTTTTCATCATAACTCATCACACAACATGTGTGGACTGAAATTTTCACCCTCATTAAGGGATATTGGCTGAAATAACTAGTGCGCAACTTCTTGGAGAGACTTTCTATGGTGTATCTTGGTTATTTTTCATGGTGGAGATCTTCAACTAGAGTTTGGCTTGATTATTCTTGGTGAAGCAAGTAGAAAATCTACAATTTTGTTCATGTAATAAATTCTTGTGGTAAAATTTAATTATTTCATGTTAATGATTATGAAATTACTTTCTTAAACCCTAGGAGAGAAACAACAAGGTGCTTCTTTCTCTCTCTAGCTCTTCTACTTGTTTAAATTTCTCAAGTACATATTGTTTAGAAGTGACTACTAGATCCCTAAAGTGCTAGCACTCTAGTAGCTACATTCTAATTTCTTATTTCATAATATATTTTCAATAGTCTAACGAAGGAAGGTTTAACAGGGCCTAAAAGTGCTTACTCTCTAGTGAATTGTTCTTCAATATTTGGATGTTTGAGGCCTTGAAGTGCCAACACCTGTTGCATCCACCTCTTTTTCCTTTGGCAAGTATTATCATTTCTATTTTCTCCAAGTTGTGTTGTTGTTGTTGTTGATGACTCCATAAGACAAAAAAGGCACTTGTCCACCTGCTTTAGTGAATGATTGATCAAACAAACACTCAAACTCTCTTCCTTGAAGCTCTTGCTAACTTCTATTAACTCTAAAATAGACAATTCACTAGTTAACTTGCTATTGTTGCAAATCCTGGTGTTCGCCCTTGACCAAGTTTTGGATAACCTTGGTCATGTTTGCCCAATTTTTGGACTTTGACAGGTTGGTCGAAGACGGAGTGCCCAGGCGAAGTGAAGATCGCGGGATATGCCCCCCTTTTACGAGATTTTTGGGTTTAGGGTTTATGTAATGGGTATGGGATGTCGGCCAATGGGTTTACCCATGTTTAGGCCCCTTTTGTAATGTATAAATAAGTATCTAGGAGATGTAAGTAAGAGCCAAGTTTTTGAGACCTAATAGGTCGATGGCTAAGTGATAGAGTAAGATAGAAGTAGGCTTTGTGGATACTGTGTGTTGAGAACTTGTAGAGCTAAGTGCAAGTAATTGTAAGAAGGCTATGTGTTGTGCCAAGATAGAGGAAGGATGATTTGGCGAGGTGCATACATATATCCTTTCCTATGCAAACTGGGTTGTGTGGCTCTATGCATGTACGAAGATTGGAAGAAGATAATACAAAATAAGAAGAGTTGGTGAACGTATCCCCACACTGGGGTGAACCACGTATATCCTGTGTCGATGTGCTTTGTGCCATGATTGTTCATATTGTTCATATATTTTCTTAGTGCACTGTTATGATATATAGATCTATGAATTCTTAGTGATATATGATGTGAATGAATTCTAGATCTACTTTGATTCTATGTGTTGGATGGCTAGATGTGCGTAGATCTAGGTTAATACCACGTTATTTTGTAACTAGGGTTTTAACCTACAATGTGAATAAAAGGGTTAAAGACTAATGAATGTTATTGGCTAAGTGCTCTGTTAAGTATTGTGATAACGGATCTGTGTCCCAGCTAGGTTGTATACACTTGAGTCCTGCAACCCCCCCTGCCTCTACCTCGGGTGAAACATCATATGCTTCGTAGGTGTTGCCGAAAGGGCCGGTAGTTAGGGTTTTGTTGGTGCGATGTTGAAGCGTTGAACCCTTGGCCTGCCCCTGTTCCAACAAATGGTTTCATTGTCAGGACCTTAGACTATGATTGCTGGGAACTGAAGAAAAGAGAAAGCTCTGTGTGTAAATATGTTGTTGTGGTGCACAGTATTCTACTTGACTTCTGAATGTCCGTGCTAAGAAGGGAATCGGATATGAAGAAAAGAGGTAAGATCTTAAATCTTTGTGCTCTGATAAAGGTAATATAAGTGGAAATTTTTGTTTTGAAAGAATGGATCTAGGTATGCTTGATAGATCTTATCCTAGTATGAAAACTAGGGCACAACTAGAAGAAAGAAGATTTGATATGAATGGATTTGATAGAAATAATGAAAGATATGTTATTCTTATGCATAGAAAGAATTTTTGGAATAACAAGTGGATGCAGGATCCTAGAAAGAATTGTTTGTAGGTTCATCACTATGATCCCAGTGCACAGTACAAAAAATTTTGGGGATCATTTAAGAGAAAAGAGGATTGACTCTTTGCTATAGTTGCAGAAGACCAGGACATCTTGCTAAGGAATGCCCTGGTAGAGGTCCTATTTGTCTTTTTTGTAAATCCGTTGGTCATGAAGTTTTGGACTGGCCTAGAATGATTGTTAAAGTTGAAAATATGAATACAAGACAATAAAACCATAAGGGCGGTCAAGAGACTAAGAATATGCTAGAACACCAAAAAGAATCAGAGACTCTGTTATTGCAGATGAAAGAAACACTGAATAATCACAGAGACATTATTTTATCAGAGATCTTAAAAGAGAAGGAGTGCATAGAAACAAGAATATGAGAATTCGACATAGACTGTGTTCTAGATAAGGAAACACAGGTGAACATTATGAAAAAATGTACTTGGGAAATTTTGGGAAAGCCTACTATAGTTCCTTCATTGGGAGGAATAAGATTATTTAAAGTAAAGATGATAACCCTATGTGGAAGACTTACCCATATACCTATGGTTTCTCATGGAGCATCAACGGAAGAATAATTTGAGGTCATTAAGTTTGTTGAGAATAGAACCCCCTTTGCACTTTTTCTAGGAAGGACTTGGATTGAGAAAGATCATATCCGAAGGAAAGAAGAAGAGGAAGCTCTAGAACAGAAAAAGAAAGAAATAAGGGATTTCATGGCTAGGAGAATAGCATGCTTAATAGAATAACAAGAGGACAAGTCGAAGAAACTGAGGGCCAAAGACTTAGCTGTTGAAGTTGAGAAAATGCAAGAAGGCTTGAAAAACCTATCCATGCAGGAGAGAAGAGAAATTACCCTTGAAGTAATAAGAGAAGAGGTATTCCACTCAAGCCCTTTGAAAGACCCTCAACAGTGAAAAGTTACTATGCTAAGAGAAGATAAGAATAAAAATGGAAAGAGGAACCCACTAACTCAGATCACAGGAAAGAAGTCCAGAAAGCTCAGCAAGAAGAAAGAAAAGCAAGAAAAATTACACGAGGTTCCAGAGAAGACCTTGCAGAAAGAAGGCTCGCAGAACTTGAACCTCACCGGAATAGGAGAACAGTACATGCTGGAACTTCACCACGGTGAAGCAATATGACCGTTGGAGGCATCCCGACCATTAGAACAACACTCCAGAACAACTAGAAACACAATTATTGCTGGAAATATCTCCATTGGACTGTTGAGACCGCACCATAATGGATGGATTGAGGCATTCCTAGCCATTAGAGGAATCTATTACAACTTTATCTATTTAATTCGTCGAATGTATCACCGGGGACACTTTTTCAAATTGTGATTATTCGAGCCCACATAGAATTGATTGTTATCATGGAGTGATTATTGATACCTTGCCACCCGTTTTGTTACCTTGAATGTTTTTCTGCCTACCCAAGATATCTGATATTGAGCGTGTATGTCAGGTGAACGTAGTGCAGTAGAGAATTCTGTGGATGAGATCCTCATAGATCATATGGATGAGAAGGTCATTTCCGCAGGAGCATAGGCTTCGTCGACGAGATGATTGAAAGCATCCCCATCGACTGCATGTCGATCTGGGCCCTCCCGAACCATGACAGAGAAAAGAAGCAAGCATCACGATGACTTGGCGAACGTGAATTTCATCCCGTTAGTATTGTCCGACTACATCCCGCCCCTGGCTGGTATAGTTAGTCATGATAGTGTTCCAAGAGACTTCAAGTATACCCTCATCACTGCATACCTCACGAAGGGGATACATGCAATTGGACTGCAACTAGGACTGATCCCTGATCTTAAGATCAATGACTTTAACTTGGGAGACAGGAATAATTATGCATTTATCGCACCACATAAGTACTTGACAAATACAATGGGGAAGAAGTCGAAGATAGTCCCCCATCCATGGAATAAGAATATCGCGAGGTCCATTATCCTCAATGTCATGAAGATACCCCACTTCGACAGACATCAGGAGGTTAACGCATGTGTTAAAATCCTCTTGTCGTGCTTGCATGGAGGTTATCTATGATTAGACAGGCACATAACTATTGATCCTATGTTGATCCACATGAACATTGTATTAAGTATGCAGGGACCAGACCCTCAAAAATTCTACCTAGGGAAGGCTGCAGATCATTCCCTGACAAAACAAATAAAGGACACCTACGATGATGTGAATGAGGGGAAGTGGGGCTACAAGGTAGCCTCCATCCAAGATGGTGCATTGCACCTAGCTTGCTAGTTGATCACTGGCAATATCATCAGGAAGAATAGACCAATGCAAGTCACGGGGTTTGTCATCGACCTCACAGGAAAATGCATTGAAGGAATGCAGATGAACTGGGAGAGCTACCTCGTCAACTAGTTGGAGCAAGATTTACGCGAAGCACATGACCAGGGATATGAGTTTCACTTTAGCTGGTTTTTTATTCTCATTGCCTTTATCTCTTGGGATATGTCGGAAGGAGTGACCTTTCCTAAAGTCGAGTCATATGAGCCACTCACCACGAGGTTCACTACCCTCTGGTATTCGAGCGACATGGAAAAGCAATGGTATTCCAATGCGGTGTTCCACACCTATTACTTGCAACTGAAGAGGTCCATTTAATCCTTCTCTCAAATGACGTCGAATAAACTCCATAGGTTTAGGCCACTTGCAAATTTCTACACAGATAGGCACTTCATTTACATCACTGCGTGTACGGAAGAACACAAGCAAGAGCTCCAATCCTATTACAAACTCACTGAGGAAGATATGGAGGAAATAACCAAGGAATGGCCTGATAATTCCTTGTACCATTCAAATAGACCAAACTCTCTGACCTTGACCTCATCGAAATTCATGTGGTCACTTGAGAAGAGTATGATGGACCAAGCCATAGCAAGAAGAAGAAGAAGGAAGAAGTGCAGGAAATGAATAGTGCATCGGAGGAAACTACGTCTGATTCACCTGGAGGAGGAGGAGATGATGAAGTGAGCCAAGAATAGAAAAAGGAAGAAGACAAACATGAATAGGGTGAAGTTACACTGCCTAAGGATCCCCTTATAGAAGACGGGACATCAAAGGAATGAAAGGTTTCTCCAAAGAAACCTTCAACATGGAAAACGTCATGAGCTAATAAGCCCCAGTTACAGACTATGCTCACAGTGGATGATATTGACCTCATAATCATAGTTGTATTAGACACTTCAGAGGATATTTTGCAGTGAAATGAAGAAAAGCAAGAGACAATGTATCATAGGATCGAGGCAGAGTTGAAAGGTGTACAACAATCCCTCTATTAGAGCCATCCAGTGTCTACAACGCCATCATCGTCATCAGAAGGTATAGAAGTGGGAGACGAGCCTGCCCAACTACACAGATTAGTAGATCCAACAGAGGATCACCTTCATCGTGTACATGAAGAAAAGGAACATGCCACATAGGCCTTGAAGCAAGCAAAGGAGGAATCACAATGTTGGGTTGCACAACAAGAGAAGAATGACCTCTAGGTGAAGTTTGAAGAGGACAGAGAGAAGATTCAGAGATAAAAAGACCAGTTGCTCACAGAGCATATTGGGGTTAGAGAAGAAATAGCTAGAGAACTTTGCTCTGTACCTGGCCTAGCATAGATGGAAGAAGAGACAATGGAGAGCCAAGTGGGGAAGCTTGTTGAAGCCATTCAGTAGCTTCAATCAAGAGTAACATAATTGGAACTCCAAGCAGTGTCAAGCACTCTGCAGGAAGTGCGATATCAGAGAGAATAAACTGCCAGGAGCACATTCGAAAGAATCAAGGAATTGGCTTTAGAATGCAAGAAACTAAGTAACCGAAGTGTGCAGAACTATGATTTCCTTTCAGAAGACACGAAACTGAGGACATTGGATTCACAACTCCAAGAGGTGAAGCAACAAGCATCGACAGTACAAGCATAGTTGAAGCTACTATCAGTGGTAGATAATATGAAAAGGTCACAGGAGGTGCACGTAGTTCAGCACTAGGTCAATGCCATCTACAGTGGAGTCATGGAAGTGACCCAGAAACTCCAACCAGTGCAGGATGAAGCCTGCACATTTTCTGAAGAGATTGAAGGACAAGGTGCATAACTAGAACAAGTGGTTACCACAGTGGAAAATCTCTTGTAAGGACATGTCACTGAGATATTCATTCAGTAGTTCTCTGAGAAGGAGTCTCTGGTGAAGCAGAAAGTCAAGGCATATCGAGCCAAACTTGAAGCCTTTGAAGAAGAATTACCCAAATCAAATTGACTTGAGACGAGTCACAGGTGAGTGTTGGGGGCTTGTTTTCCCTTGACGAAGTTTTGGAGAACCTTGGTCATGTTTGACCAATTTTGGGACTTCGACAGGATGGTCTAAGACGAAGCGCCCAGGCGAAGCGGAGATTGCGGGATCTTGCCTCCTTTTACGATATTTTTGGGTTTAGGGTTTATGTAACAGGTATGGGATTTCATCCCATGGGTTTACCCATGTTTAGGCCCCTTTTTTAATGTATAAATAAGTAGCTAGGTGATGTAAGTATGAGCCAAGTTTTTGAGACCTAATAGGCTGATGGCTAAGTGCTAGAGTAAGATAGAAGTAGGCTTTGTGCATACTGTGTGTTGAGAACTTGTAGAGCTAAGTGAAAGTGATTGTAAGAAGGCTTTGTGTTGTGCCAAGCTAGAGGAACAAGGATCTAGCGAGGTGCACACAGATCTCTTGTCCTATGAGGACTAGGTTTTGTGTCTCTATGCATGTACGAAGATTGGAAGAAGATAATAAAGAAGAAGAAGAGTTGGTGGATGTAGCTCCACACTGGGGTGAAGCATGTATATCCTGTGTCGATGTGCTTTGTGCCATGATTGTTCATATTCTTCATATATTTTCTTAGTGCACTATTATGATAAATAGATCTATGAATTCTTAGTGTTATATGATGTGAATGAATGCTAGATCTGCTTTGATGTTATGTGCTAGCTGGTTAGATGTGTGTAGATCTGGGTTAATACCGCGTTGTTTTGTAACTAGGGTTTTAACCTATGATGTGAATAAAAGGGTTAAATACTAATGAATGTTATTGGCTAAGTCCTTTGTTAATCATTTTTATCATAGATCCGTATCTTAGCTAGGTTGTAGACACTTGAGTTCTGCAACCCCCCCTGCCTCTACCTTGGGTGAGACTTCATCTTCTTCGTAGGTGTTGCCGAAAGGGCCAGTAGTTAGGGTTTTGTGGTGCATTGTTGAAGCATTGAACCCTGGGTCTTCCCTTGTGCAACCACAAGGATACAACCATACTAATCCATACTAATTTGTTTCATACACCTACATAACTCACATCTAACTCGCTCAAAAATTGCTTATGACAATTGCTAAACAATTTGCTTGATAAATGCTAAGTTTCCATGACACTTTCTTGCAATTATGAGCACTAATACTTGCTGATGTTACAAAATATTTCTACATCCATATAAATGAAGAAAATTCTCTGCAAAACTGACATTTAATGCTAGCCATACATTGCAGAAAATGCATTTGAACATTGATTATCATTTTTCCTAGTTAAAGCTACTTTTTCATTGTCTTTTCAATAAATTCTAAGGCATATTTCTTGCAGCTATTATAGAATACTTATTGTTGTTGTAAACATTCATATCACTGCAATTTTATATCAGCCAGTGTATATTTCAAAGGTTTATGGTGTTATGAACCACTAAGATCATTTTGTACTTGAAAGTTGCCATACTTTTTCTTTATTGTCTTGTTCTGGGTAGGTACACTTCATATTTACTTTTGCTTCATCTCTTAAATACATAACAAACATTTTGAATTGAGTGACCAGTGAGAGGGGGGTATTCTTAGATCCTTGTCTTAGTTTCATCAGCCCTTTAGATCACTAGGGACGTCTCCCTTGGGATAATATTAAGATACTCCTAAACAGAAATGGGTTTCCTATTAAGGTGACAGTGATAGGTCACCCCCTTGTTATGCCAATATTGCCTCACTTGCCTCGGGCTTTGGGAAAGAACATATTGTATGATAACATGTTCAACATACCTTCCTCCTTCTGAAGGGTCCAAAGGTATAATAACTTTGTACTCTCTAGATACAAATATCATATTTCTTGTCTTCAAATTCATAATTTCCTGGTTATCAAAATCCCAATCTAATCCCAACAGAGTGGATAGGGTGTAGTATTATATACTATGTCAATGACTTCAAAGTATGGAATTGTGTGTATTCCATCTAGATCTATTGGTATCCCCTTCAATCTTCCTAGTGGTACCAATTTGTGTTGATTTGATAACTTCAACTGAATAGGTGAATATCCTAATTGAGGTTCTCCCATAGCTTCCCATGTCTTCTTTTGTAGAACATTGACTTTAGACCCTAAATCTAGTATGATATCTCCCATATTGAAATCTCTAATGTTTGCATTCAATTTGAATTCTGTGCTTGTTCTTCTCTTCCTCTGTACCTAATTTACTATCTTCACCCCTTCTTCCCTAATATTACACTTTTCTAACATATTTTGTAGTACTTTTAGAGATGACTTATCATTTAATATCTTAACACAAGATACCAAGAATTTCCTTAAGTTACTTACTTACTCTGAAGACTATTCTTTGTTGGTATGATTAAACAAGGGAGGCATGTCATACACTGATACATCATCTACTAGATTCATTCCTGAGGTAGATGCAATGTTCTCCTTTAAAATATCATGTCTAGCTTCCTTGAAAATATTATTTTCTCTGCACGCATCAAATTTATGTTCAAGTTCTGCATTCTTCCATACCCACTAGTGTATATGTAAGTTTTGTTTCGATGCATCATCTCCTATCTTAGCTCCACCTCAAGTCACTATATGGATCTTCTTTCCATCCTCTTCCCCATCTTCCACAACAATCCATTGTATATTCTGATTATTCTGGTTCCTCTTGGCCTATATCTTTAACAACAACGTCAGATAGTCTTATGTTTCATGGTATTCTGCATGAAAATACATACATGTCATAGGTAGGAATGGAAAATATCTTGCATAGTGTCCAGGATTATAATAGTTATGACAAACTATTGGTCCTCTACCTCCTCCAAAGCATCTTCCTCCATGAACTCATCCTTTGAAGCCTCCTCTGTTACCCTAATTATCTTCGTGCGATGTATTATATTGCAGTCCTTGATGATACTGTGGCTACATGTTTGATCCAGATAGATGTCAGTGACCTCCCACCTATTCCAACTGGTTAATTTTGGCATTGTTTCAGTTTGGCAGGTTTTTCCTAGTTTTTGGGTGCTCGACTTCTGGGGTCGTTTTGAGGCCCTAAACAATGTTTTTAGGGCTCGCCACAATTAGAATATAGATAGAGTTAGATTCTGGTGACAACATGTTCATTCCTTGTATATACCCTTCCAACGGGATATCGTGTGCATAAAATGAAGATCGTATGCAAAATTTACGACCCCGGGAAGTTGATGTACTAGCTTACCCCAACGGGGCCCACAAGACTTTTAGTGCTTCATCTCCTAGGGTTAGGTTTTTGGATGTCTAGGGTTTTGGAATTCCTTTTCATTTTAAAAAAGGCTTGGAGAGACTCCTTGTAATAATCTTCTTGCAAATGAGTGCAACCATCACATCTCTTCTCAGAGATAAGCCACCACCATTCTAGCAAGTTGGTTTTTCGCTGCATTTTATAGTTTCAACATATTTCCTTATTGAATAGAAGCCAACTTTATTGTATCTTTGTTATTCTATGTTAAGCATAATAATAATCTGTATTCATTTCGTTCTTATCATAAAATCCATATCAGTGGTATCAGAGCGGTTTTCTCATAAAATTTGGATCAGTGGTATCAAAGAGGCATGCTCCTTGTCAATCTTAATGCATGTCCTCGATGAGGTCATGGTACAAATAATTAGGTCTCGAGCTTGTTTCTATTGAGGAAAAATATCTCACACACCCAATCGACCTCTCATTGCAGGATAAAATAAAGATGACGAGAGAAGATAAAGATGACGGGATAGTATATCCTTTCAAAATGTTTCTCGAGGAAGCCCTCATGCAATAAAGGAATGAGATGATGGATAGTTTTGCACAAATCCTTCGGTGGATACCAACAAGAAACACATCTTCCTCAAGTGGAGGTGTCGCCCCCTTCAAGGTACAAATCAACTTTGATATTCCTATATTTGAAGGTTAGATAGACTTAGATGTTTTAGACAAATGGTTGAATCTACTAGAGGGGTATTTTTCTGTCCATAAGTTTTCGAATAGAGAAAATATTACTTTTTCACTCCTCAAAGTCATTCCCCATGTCAAATATTGGTGGGAAACTTTCTTTGAGAAAAAGGAAACAGAGGAACCCTCATTATTTAAATTTGTTGTCACCTCAGAGTCCTTCAAGGATGATATTAAGGAAAACTTCTACCCTGACGAAAGTTATGATGACATGTATACAAAATGGAACACACTACGGAAGGAAAGAGGCCAAGCAGTGCCAGAGTTCACAAATATCTTCCATACCTTGTGCACCAAGATGGGTATCAAATATTATGAGAGAAATATGGTGCTCAAGTATCTCGGTGGTTTTCATAGATACATCTAGAATGAAATGGAGTTTCTGGACATCTCATCCTTGGGAACGACCTATTGATATGCTGTCAAGATCGAGAAAAATATTAAACAAAATACGTGGTGATTTGGGCCTAGGAACCCCTCACATAAAAATAAAGGAAAGGGCGGTCCCAACGCACAAAACAAAGGAAATAGAAAATATGGATAGCCTCAGGACAACTAGTCCAAGACACAAGCAAAGAAGGATATCAAAAAGACAAAGAAAGATATTGGGAAGTGGTGTGACTTCCATAAGAGCCCCTGGAATACAATTGTTGATTTCCAATCAAAGCAGTCGTTGGTGGTTGAGGTTAAAGCCTTTGAATCAAATACGAGTTTCGAATTTGAGTTAGAACCAGAAAGGGGGATATAAATGATTAACACGGAGCCCAGTGCCACCATTTTTACCACCAATATCCAGCCCGATGAACTAGACGAGCCAGAGGAAGGTGAGCACCTCTTTCATTCACAAATATGGGTGAAAGGCACCCCATTACAATTCATTGTTGATAGCAGTAGCTAGAAGAACCTCATCTCAACTGTTAAGCCCTAATATTGGCTCATTACCCCTTAATTGGGGCATATTATATTAGTAATGTTATTTTATTTATGTCATCTTTAGGCCATTAGTTGTAATTATACCTCCTAGTCTCCTATATATACCAAGGAGACATTTTCAT
>ML788812.1:38631-59489 GCA_009831015.1 Picea engelmannii
CTCTTATGGGCTACATCTCCTGGTCCAGCTTCCAATGGATCATTATTATTAATTGCTCAAAAATTTCTCAAAAACATGTCTTACAATGCTCAAACTGACAAACCAACTGCTCCAATGGCTTCCCAGCGTCCCAAAACCCCTGTTTGGGCTCTTTCGACACCTCAATTAGTCGAAAAATGAAGAAGTTAGGCCTCCTGGAAGTCTCCCTCTTCAAGCTTGTTGTCTCTAGTTCTACAATTCGCACTCCCCTCTGCATGAACCTGGCTCACACGCTCTTTTAAGCGTAAAAACCCAGCACCAGGCGCAACCGCGCCAACGGTGCAAACCGTAGGACAGTTAAGGCGCCTCCATCCCCTAACCGCCTCGGCACTTGGGCATATGGCCATGAGACCTCGCACGTTGGCAAAGTGGTGGTTAAACCGTTTGAAATCATGCAATTTCTATTTGGGTCCCGCGTCGACATTTAACACATGGGTCTTGGTTTCAAACCCCGCAACAATCATTTAACACATGGTTTATACAATATATATAATGCAATGTATTGCAATACATTGCAATACAATGCAATGCAATGCGCGCGCCAAACGGTCGGGCCAATACATATATGTTTGGGTCATATGTAATACAATGCGTCCACGGGTCGGGGCTAAGCCCCGGCCTGACCCCCCGTTCCTTCCACACATTAATCAACCTTAAATATATGTTCTGTGACATAGTAAACAAGGAACAAATGGAGGTACTTTGGTTAGCGGAGAGTTATGAATTCGTTACTGTTGGGGGAGGTCCGGGGGTCGAACCCCACGGACTCCCAATACAATTTTATATAACCAAATGAACAAAATGAAGGGGACATGTGGCGCCCATGGATTGGGCCACGTGTCCTCATATTACTTGCCACCAATCGGACACGTGTCACCATCCAATACGCCAACAACCAACCAATAAATAACTGCCACATCATCACCGTACGACCTGTACGGTCTGCCACATCACCGTACAGACTATACAGACTGTACGGACAGGTACAGTCAGCATCCAAAAAAATTTCCTGTTTGGCTTGGCGTATCGATCGTGATATCTCCTTCATACGGACTCCATTTGAGAAAGTAAATATACCACCGAATTTAGGAAGACGATACGGACGCAATGGAACTGTTTTCATCGCATTCAGATCACTTTGAAAATTGAGCAAAATTTGATCCCCTGATCAATGTACAACATATTCATTTCCTTCTTTAGTTAAGTGATATTGATTCTATTCCCTATAGAAGATATTTTTGCGATCATACAAATAAGGGTTGTCAAAGACCATTACACATGCATTGAGGGGAACCGCATCACACGTTACCTCATCCAAAAACTTTTATGAAATTGAAAACTTTAAAGTGCAATGCTTTGTTATGTGCAATTTATGATTGTTGCTTATACATTTAAGTGAGTAAAGTGTATGATTCATCTTAGTGTTTAATCCCAATTGTTTAACCACTTCCTCTCAAATCAAGTTAGATTGAGATACACTATCTATCAATGTATTGATCTTAGTATGTTTCATTATCACCCTTATGTGAAACAATTTACTTCTAGAATCATATCCATCACCAATTTTACCTGTCAAACCAACTGTTGTGATTTTAGTCTCATCACTTGAATCATATCCCAAGTCTTTTGGTTGTGTTGTTGTTGAAACTTTTTTTCCTCCCTTTCCTTTGTTTGAACCACTTTGGTCTCTTCTTTGGATGCAATTTCTAGCAATGGTCATCATCACACCCTTCTTTCTTGGAATGATTGCAAGAGAGCTTCCCTTCCTTCACTGTCGCTGAATTTTCTTTCTTTCCATTCCCCTTTATTTTGTCCTCTATCCTTGAAGATGATTCCCCTGATAAACCAACTCATGTTTTCCCTGCTTCAATGTATGTTTCTTGAAAAGAAACCTCATCAATATTAGTAGGTCCAAACATAAATACATTGTTACGAATATGTGCAGGTAAGCCTCCTATATACTTCATAAGAGTTTCTTGTGTATGTAATGGAATATTTAACATTAATTCCATCTTACAAAATGCATCTATATATTCTTTCACTATTTGTCCGTTTCTTAGTTTAAGACTTTTCCATTCAATTAAATCCTTCTCCTTATAACCCAAAGGATAAAATTTCTTTCTAAGTGAAAAAACAAAATCTTTCAATGAGGGAAATACATTACCAACTTGCTGCGTACCATCTTGCAACTTACTCTGCCACCAGATGAGTGTTGTTCTTGTAAGACGAAGCGATGCCAACTTGATTTGAGTTTTCTCATCTTTGATTTGGTGCACACTATAGTAAAATTCCATCTGTCTCACCTAGTTATCAATCCTCTCAACATTGACTTCACCATCATACATAGGCAATTCAAATTTCACATCAAGATTAAGTAAATTCATTTCATGTTTATGTTTATGGGAATGTTTTTTTGTGGTAGATTTTGAACTTGTAATTGAAGAAGAATAAGATGATGGAGAATAAGGAGAGGTATTTTTCATTCCAAGTGATCATCATATAAGACTTTTACCATCTCAGACATGGCGAACAAAGTCTTTTGCAACTCAATATCATTCTGAGACATGCCCTCTTCCGATGCCATCTCCTCACTTTGAGAAGTCCTCTTTCTTGATCCAATCTATGACGTGACTTATCTTTTCCCTAGTAATCATGAAAACTCAAACAACCAATTGTCAACCTTCTCTGATACCACTTGATCCAAAAATGATCTTTAAAGACTTGGTTAAGTTTTAAGCATGTATTCAATTACCATTTAGTAATTAAGGAAAGAAGAAGAACTTAATGAGAGATTATAGAATCCATCATAAATAAATGAAGATCAGAATATAATCACAAAGAACAACAAACCATAACAATAAGTTTGTTAACGTACTTAGGAAAGATTTCTTACGTCTCCGGGCCTTTTTCTCTGTGGGTGAGGCTTTCTTATTTCTCTTCAATGCTTCAAAAGTCCATCAGAAATCTATCAAAAGGATTAAAAAATAGTCTTGTTTTTTTCTTCTCAACCTCAACAATCCAACATAAATGACGACACTGAAAAAGGTTGAGCATAGCTCCTGGAATTGGCCTCCAAAGTTTGCTTCCTCAATGGCTTCCCTACATAAAAATGGATTCAAGCTTCATAAACTCATTATCATTCTGCAATTCTGAACCTCCTGGTCTTTCAAAAACCTCTAATTTATATAGGATTTAATTTGGTGATCCTATCCCAACTTCCTCCCAACATCTGGCCTCAAATCGGGCTCTAGATCCCCCAAATATGGGCAAAATCCTCCAAGATCAGGCTGAAAAGCACAAAAAAATCATAATATGTAGTTTAAAAACCACAAATAGGAAAATATCTAGGTGCAAACCCCTTTCTCCCAGGCTCTTGGTCATATGGAGCATGCCATATGGCCCTGGGATAAGCATTGGCCCCTAACCCTCCGGTCCAGCCCTGGTCTTCCGGTCACATGGTTCCATATGTCCTATGGCCTTAACTCCCATGTGCCCTCCAAAATAGTTGGCTCACGATTCTTATCCCCTAGTCACGTGGGGTGTCAAGTGGACTCGGGTTGGTCCCCTCTGACCAGGGCTTAGCCCAAAAAATCTTCCACCATTAAATTTAAAAAAAAAATTGGCCATGTGTATAACTAAGTCACACCTATGCCCACATGGAGAGCACATAGTGCTTAGTCAACTGCTTGTGCCAGAGGTTGGGGGTTCGATCCCGACAGCGTCGCAACCAAATTTTTGGCCTAGCCAACATTGGAAAAATCCGGGGTGCCACGTGGTGCCCTCTGATTGGGCGATGTGTCACCTTGTGATTGGCCCATACGGTACAATCAGTACCTAGTCAACAACCTAGTTAGCATGCACGATCATCTGCCACGTGAATTTCGTACATACATGTGTCGTGCCACATCAACATCTATACTACCAAGTCACCTGCCCAGTCAGATGCCACGTCAGCATCCATACTTCCCTGTCACTCTGCCACGTCAACATTCGTAAAACCACCTATCATCCATACTGCCTCATCTTAGCCTGTCATTAGGCCACGTCACACATGGATTGCCACATGTCATGTTTGTACAGTGCCACGTGTGATTTTCATACTAGTCTAACTTAGCCTGAAAATGAAAAAATCGAGTGACACATGTGATTTCCATACTAGTCTAACTCAGCCTGAAAATGAAAAAATTGAGTGACACGTGTCACCTCCTTGTTCTTCCATGTGTCATGTTGATGTCACCTATTGTACTGCTGACATCAACAGTATATCCTGTTGACTTTGACCAATTTGACTTTTTGCATGTTTGGTAAATCGATTAGAACGTGATATCTTTCGCATATGGTGTCCATTTGCAGAAAACATTATATGGTCAAAATCAGCGCGACGAGCCCAACGCAAAGGCGTTGGTTTTGTCTAATTTTGATAACTTTTATTTTTAGGCCTTCCTTGATCCATTTTGGATCATTCAACATAGATACAATTAAGCTCTCCATAGCTCAACCGACCATAGCTCCTTTCAGGTGGGGTTGGGATTCCAACCATTGGGTCCAATGGATGTTGCACTACCCCTTGTGGCCAACCCAACTGACTCATCACCTACTCCAACTGAAGCTGGAAAAGCCACTAGGTTCATTGAGAGGATCCAAGACATCTGCCAATAGGTTCATGATATTTTATAGAAGTCCAATGCCAAGTACACGTAGCACCATGATCAACACCAAGGGCTACATAAATTTCAGGTGGGGGAAAAAGTTTGGTTTCACTTGCAGAAAGAATGCCTTACAGGGCCCCATCGAAAGATTCTCCCACTCTGTTATGGTCCTTACACCATCACCAAGGTTGTGGGTGAAAATTATTTTGAGCTCAACATTCCCTCTTTCCTTGGCCTGCAACCAGTGTTCAAAGTGGCTCTCCTTCAACCATATTTCCTACCATTATTGGACACCTCGGAGATAGAAAAACAATTGACACCAACATATCTCAATCCTGACTGCATGCGAAAAGAATCCAGTGATCAGATTGTAGACACACAGGTCAAGGGAACTTGACATCAAAGGATCCAACTTTATCGAGTTGTCAAAGCAAGGAAACTCTTGCACTAAGGAAAGTGGCTCACCCAGGGCCAAATTCAGCATAAATTTCCTCATCTCACGGGGGAGCTCAACAAAATGGATACCATTGCTTGGTAAGGGGGGAGTATTGATATGTATGGATGTCAGTGACCTCCCACCTATTCCAACTAGTTTATTTTGGAAATATTTTCCTAGTTTTTGGGTCCCCGACTTCCGGGGCCATTTTGAGGCCCTAAATAGTGTTTTTAGGGATCACCATAGTCATGATGTAAACATAGTTAGAGTTTGATGGAAATATGTGCAGTCCTTAGACAAACCTTTCCAATGGGATATCGTGTGCCTAAAACTGAGATCATAAGAAAAATTTACGACCTCGGGAAGTTGATGTACTAGCATACCCCAACAGGGCCCACATGACTTTTGGCACTTCATCTCCTAGGGTTAGGTTTTTGGATGTCTAGGGTTTTGGAATTCCTGTTTATTGTAAAAAAAGGCTTGGAGAACCTCATTGTAATCATATTCTTGTGAATGAGTGCAGTCGTCACATATCTTCTCAGAGATAAGCCGCCACCATTCTAGCAAGCTGGTTTTCCATTGTATTTTACAGTTTCAACATATTTCCTTATTGAATAGAAGACAATTTTACTATATCTCTGTTATTATGTGTTAAGCATAATAATAATATGTATTCATTTCGTTCTACTCATAAAATATGGATCAACGTTATTGTACTCCGGTGGTGCTGCACATTGTTGTGCAAGATTATACTGTGGTTGTTGTGCAAGTTGTCCTATCATGTGTTTAGCTTGTACCCTATATGTATCTAAAATCATTTCTTTCATCATCTCCAGAGTTCTACAGTCCTTGTCTTCATGTCAGAACTATCTAATACTTCTGCATCATGGGGAAATGATAGGGATCATGCCCATGTACTTTACATATCTCGCACCACGATCCTCCTGAAGATAAATTTTTTGACATACCCACTCCAATATACTGTGCAAATAATGGACACTTATTCTTGTGATGGTCGTTTGTCCTACACATTGTACACTAGATATATTATCTTTTCTTCTTTCCTTTATTCTGGTTCAAATAGAATTTTAGGTTCTTGAAATATTGCTTCAACTCCTCCACAATTGGATCTGTATGCTTGTATTGATTTTCTTCTAACTGCAGGGCTTCTTGCAGAGCCTCACCCTAAGTCTAGAATTTCTACTGTCTCAAAGGATACTTCAAGTGGGGCAACATAGAATTAACAAACAAAATTCTATGTTATGTATCAATAATAGTGTACTTTAACTTACCTTTTAACCTCTTGAACTTTTGGTCCACTTCCCAGACTGATTCTCTTGGTTTCTGCTTAATCTCTATCATTTCATTCATAAAATGGTATTTTGATATTGGCTATGAAATTCATTGATCAACTACCTCTTCACTTGTACAACAGTTGTAGGTGCTACTATTAGGTTATTTACTACGAGACCCATGTACCAGTCTAATGCGCGATCTCTGAATGTGATTTCCAACTGTGAGAATTTTGTATCTTTGTCTATAATCTACTTGGTTTCCCATATCTTCTCATAGATGAACAAATTCTTTTCTGGATAATTTGAATTGTCCCCTCGGACTCTAGTAAATTCATAGTGAAATATTGACCTTCTATATTGAAATTTGTTGAACTACCACCTTCGCTTGGTGTAGATACTTGACTGATACTTGATGAACTTGCACTTCTACTATTGGACCCACATCCTATAAATATTCTTCTACCACTAATCACTTGTTGGTTAACCAATTTTTCTTCTTCAATTGTCTTAGTCCCACATGGGGTTGTGGGTTCCACACTAATTCGGATCTGGAATGGAGAGCCTTCTTCTGCGCTAGACCCATGACCTTTGGTTTTCTTCTCATATGTGTTGCACAAGATATCCTCAATCTGCCTCATGTCATGAATATCCTCTACCTCTTCCTCATCATTGTCCAAGCCCTTTCGCTCGGCTACTACCCTCTTCTTTGTATTTATCTTATACTAGTAGGGCTGTCTACTACACGTCACACCTTATTTCCTTATGATCTCCTTGGTTTTCTCATCATCCATCATGATGGGGTCCATTGCTTCCTTCTTTTGGATACTCTCCAGAGCCTTCTCCATATCTAAGATCTTCCTTAGTGCTTTCCACAGTTCCCCCATGTGCACATAGTAATCTAGTTGTTTGATTCCATGGTCATCATTCCTTTATCATATAATTATATCTTAATCGATGTGTAAAGTGACTTTATGTACTCGCTTTGGGTCCCTTCAAGAAATCATTCTCTGCAACAGTATATGACTTCATTTTATCTACTGAAAATTCAGTGATAAACCCTACAATAATATTGTCTATCCAGAAATCTACTGAACGCGTGAATTTATTATTATCCCTTTCTAAATATGAAATATCCTGAGAAGATCACTCAAATGGTCTAATCTGATGCATGGGATGGGTATCCTTCAACCTTAATATCCACTCTTGTAATAACTCTAGAAAATAACAAACAAAATCTTCATGCAAATCAATAAACACATACCTCTGTAGGTACTAATGCAATGTATACCTGGAACCCTTATTATCTCTCTGAGAAAATTCCAATTGTTTTGTTTCCAACCATCTTTGAATATCCTTCTTCGCATGATTCCATGGCTTGAACATCCCTTTTTACCACTGCATCTTCTTCACCAAACCCCTTCTTGGTTGTTCCTCAGAGTTCCAGCTGGAAACAAAACCATTTGTTGGATGTATGGGCTGACCCGGGTTCTACCTAAGTTCTCCAACAAAACCCTTTTCACCATCGACCCTTCTAGTAAACCATAAGGCTACACCACACACATAGTGCACAGTGTAATCTCACCCGAGATGACTTATGGTGACTACAGGACACATATGTTTGTAGTCATGGAACGGGTTGGGGATGTTCTTTTTATTTCTATTTATACTTAAACATGCATTCTACTACAATATTCATCAGATCCATTAATTCATTCATTCATAATATTCATTCTGTGTAAATATCCTAGTGTGCACTATAACTAAAACCATTCATTCATCTAACATTACTGCAAAAATAAAAAAATAATCCATACATATTACAACACATGTTTTCATCATGGTTCACCCCCCTGGGGCTACGTCCACAAAGATCTTCTTCTTATTTCTTCTTCTTCATCAAAATAATGTTGTGTGCATTACATCATAGGATATTAGAGAGTAGTGAGGCATACCAATGTCACACCAAGATCCATATCTTGCGACCTGACCCTTAGCTACATCTCCATATTGACTCCATCTGAGCTCCACATCTCTCAAAACAGAGTTCAACTCAAAATGATGCTCTAAGTACTTCTTTCATGCAAAATTTCACACAAATATCTCTTCAAAGACACTTACACAAAAAGGATCCCTCAATATACCTTATACCTCTTCTATTTATACTACAAAAATGGGTTAAAACCCTTACAATACATTCCAAAAACCTAACCCTAACATGGCTAGGTTTTTCCATTTATGCGTCATATTTTTGCAAATCTTGTTGTGTGCTACTTCCTTTTCCCTTATCGCACTAGTATTCCTGGTTTCATGGTGTGTTCTATTCTCTATCTTTTCTCCATGTTTCCTTTCTTACAGCGCTTACTCCCAAAAAATGGTTTCTCCAACAAGTCCCCAACACTAACACATGGCTCATCCCAAGCCACTCAGGTCATGTGTGCCTCCTGCACTAATTTATTCAACTCCTGAAACTTTTGTCATGGAAGGGGTTGGGGTTGTTATTTTTATTTCTATTTCTACTTAAACATTCATTCTACTACATTATTCACCAAATCCATTAATTAATGTATTCATAGTATTCATTTTGCATACATATTCTAGTGCACGTTGTAATTAAAACCATTCATTCATCTATCCATTCAACCATAATTGTAGAAATAATAAAAGCAATCAGACACATTGCAACATAGGGTTTTACCGTGGTTCACCCCCCCTAGGGATACATCCAAAAATATCTTCCTCTTATTTCTTCTTCTTCATCAAAATGGTGTTGTCCACATTACATCATAGGATAGGAAAGAGTAGTGAGGTGGACCATTGTCGCACCAAGCTCCACAAATTGTGACCTGACCCTAAGCTACATCTCCATATCGACTCCATATGAGCTCCATGACTCTCAAAATATACTTCAACTCAAAACGGTGCTCTAAGTACTTCCTTCATGAAAACATTCACACACAGATCTCTTCAAAGACACTTACACAAAAAGGATCCCTCAATCTATCTTATACATATTCTATTTATACTACAAATTGGGTGAAAACCCTTACAATACATTCAAAAACCCCAACCCTAGCATGGCTAGGTTTATACACATATGCGTTGGATTTCCACAAATCCTACAATGCACTTCTTCCTTTGCCCTTTGTCATGCTACTCTTCCTTCTTTTCTGGAACATGTTCTTCTCTATATTTTCTCCATGATGCCTTGCTTACTACACTTACTCCCAAAAATAACTTCTCCAACACTTATAAATTAGAATTTGAGACTACCAATTACATTGCAGAATATGAGACTTTACTGTTGGGATTAAAAGCTGCAAAAGATATGGGGATTGAAAAATTAGCAATTTTTGGAGATTCTTAATTAGTCATCCATCAAGTCAAGAATATTTATCAGACAAAGCAGCCAATATTGAAGCAATACAAGAATGAGGTATGGGACTTTGTTGAAAACTTCTTTTTGGATTTTGACATCACATTTGTTCAGAGAAACTTTAATCAACAAGTAGATTCAATAACATTAGAAGCTAGCAATTTCAAGACTCTGTTATGTTCCAATATGATATATGAAATTGAAGTAAAAAACAAGACTTCAATCCCAGATAACATCAAACACTGACAAGTTTTTAGTGACGACTAGTAATTGAAAATATTTCTATAAACTATTGATGAATTTTTTGAAATTTCTATTGACCTAGAGACTGAAAATGTTGAAACATAAATTCAATCAGATGTTCCTTTTCAAAATAAGGTAGTAGGGCATAAAATTGTTGAGTTAAATAAAAATCACATTCCAAAAGGTCTGGTTCAACTGGAAACACTGTTTGACAACAATGATGTTTCCAAAAAATATTCAATTTAGTGTCAAGAAAATGATGTGTTTGATTGGAATGTTGGTACTACAACAGATCGAAAGATGATTAAACTGTCCAACACATTGTTAGAAGAGAAGAAGAGAAGGTATGTTAGTCTTATGAAAGAATTTTTTGATGATTTTTCTTGGCCATATGAAGACCTTAATATTTTTGACACATAAATAATTCAGCATAAGACTCCTTTAAAAATGGGCTCTGGCCCTTTCAGGAAGAAAATGAGACAGTTTAATCCTATGTTTCTTCCTATTATTGAAAAAGCGTTAAAAATATTGCTAGATGCTAAGATTATAGTACCTTTTAGATATTCAGAGTGGGTGGAAAATATGGTACCATTCAAGAAGAAAAATGGTGAAATAAGGTTATGCATGGATTTTAGAAATATGAACAAGTGTTCACTCAAGGATAACTATCCATTACCAAAAATGGATCACATTTTGCAGAAAGTGGTAGGTGCTAAGAGGATCTCTATGTTAGATGGTTATTCTGGTTACAATTAGATTGCAGTATTTGAATAAGATAAAAAGAAAATTGGTTTTACTACTCCATGGGGTACCTTCATGTATGCCAATATGCCTTTTGGGTTGATGAATGTAGGGGCTACATTCCAAATAGCAATGGAAATTGCATTCATTGGAGAAAAGGGAAAGTTCATGGTGATCTATCTTGATGACATCATTGTATTCTCAAAGACTGATGGTGAACACTTTCAACACCTCAAGCAAACTTTTAAGAAATGCATAAGGTATGGAATATATTTAAACCCAAAGAAATATCATTTCACTATGCATGAAGGAAATCTCTTAGGCCAAAGGAGGAATCAAAATAGATTCTGAAAGGGTGGAGACCATTTAAAATATTGATATTCCAAGAAAAAAAAAATATATTTAGTCATTCATAGGTACAATTAACTTCTTAAGGAGATCCATACCTAATTTTTCTAAAATCATCAAGATCAACACAAACATGCTAAAGAAAGATGCTAAAATTAAGTGGACACATGGAGATAAGTCATCCTTTGAAAAGATAAAACTAGATTTAATTGAAGCTCCTGTCCTCATTAGTCCATATTATTCTAAGGAATTTTTGGTTTTTTCTGTTGCATCTAAAGATACCATTGTTGTTGTATTATTATAGAAAAATGATGAAGGATTTGAAAAACTTATTTCTTTCTTCATTAAAACTCTTAGAGATGTAGAGCTGAAATATGACATAATGGAGAAACATGATTATGCCTTAGTGAAGGCATTGAAATATTTCAAAGTTTATGTTTTTCATTCTAATATAATTGCTTATGTTCCTAGAAACAATGTGAAATATATTCTTGTGTAGCCAGACAACGAAGGAAAGAGAGGTAAATGGATAGCAAAGATCTTAGAATATAATGTAGAACTCAAACCTGCCCAATTGATAAAAGGGAAAGGTTTGGAGAGGTTGCTTGCTAACTCAAATTGCAAGGCTATTGGGATGCACTATATTCAAAATCAATAAGTTGTTCCAATATCACAGGATAAAGAAAACAAATTACAGGTATTGGAAAAACATCATTCCTATCATGGTATAAGGACATAGTTTATTTTTTGTAGAATTTTTAGTGTCCATCAAATTTTGATAAAGATAAATGCAGATCTCTGAAGTTTACAGATGTAAAATATTGCATTATTAATCAAAATTTGTTTTGAAAGAATCTCAATGGATTTTTTTTAGATGTATTGATGAGGATGAATCAAATTTTATTATGACTGACCTACATAAAGGTGCTTGTGGAGGGAATCAACACTATAAATCCACAACATTTAAAATTTTGATAGATTGGTACTATTGGCCCACCCTATTTTCTAACATGTTTGCTAAAATTAGAGCATGTGAGAAATGTGAAAATTTTGTTGGAAAACAAGAATTACGCTCTCTTCCCTTAAAGAAAATCATAGTAAATGGCCCTTTCCATCAATGGGGTTTGGACTTGATAGGAGAAATTAATCCACCTTCCAATGGACAAAATATATGGATCTTGACAACCATTGATTACTTTATGAAATGGATTGAGGTTATCCCGACCAAAAATGCAACTGAAAGGGTAATTATAATTTTTCTGGAAGAAAATATATTCTCTAGATTAGTCTTTCCTAGAAAATTAATTACATATAACGCTCAGTGATTTAAATTTTCTGCTATGAATGAATTATGTGAAAGGTATAATGTTACTCTGGCACATGATACTCCTTATTATCCATGGGGTAATGGATTGGCAGAAGCCTCCAACAAAATCCTGACTAGAATAATCAAAAAATTGTTGGAAGATAACAAAAAGGGATGTAATTCTAAACTAGAATATGCCTTATGGGATGACAAAATTAGCACCAAAAATTCAATTGGCACTTCTCCTTTCCATTTGGTCTATGGGATAGATCTTTTTTTCCCAAACCAACTTATTTTACCTATACTAAAATTTCTACAAGAAGAATTGGAAGAACCCAATGATATTCAAAGAAGGATTTTTCAGATTATTGAGGTACAACAAAGGACAAAAATGTTGAATGAAAAACATGAGACTTATCGGAGTAAGGTCAAAACAACATTTGACAAGAAGACTAAGAAGGACAGTTTCAAAATAGGGGACCTTTTTCCGAGATGCGATGCTAGAAGGGAGGAGAAGCCAAAACATGGTAAGTTTGACAATTTTTTGTTTGGCCCATTTAAAATAGCCAAAATTATGAAGCTTCCATTGGTGAGTTCAATCCTTCCTTTGGCTATTTTGGTTGTGTCTATATATTCAAGTTTAACCTGTACAATCCTCTGGTTTAGAGATGCATGATTATTTTCTCCTTCCATGCAAATTAATTGTAAGGTGTCTTCAGTCGAGGTCATCGACAAAGGAAGGATTGAACTCAACAATGGAAGCTTCGAGAATGTGTTGCACGTTCCAAAAAAATTCGTCAATCTTCTCTTTATGTATCAGATGATGAATTCCGACACCGGATATAAATTCATATTCACACCTAATTCAGTGGACATCTATAAAATGCAAACCAATTCTAGGGTTTCTACCAATGAGGTAAATCATTAATCTAGATTATATACATTTTTTGAATTTATTGAACCAGATTTTGCTTTACTGCTTACCCATGTTGATGAAAGAAATAGGGTATGGAATGAAAGGTTCGGGCATTTGAATTTTAGATATATGAAACAACTTAGTGATGACTCTATGTTTTTTCTATTTTTCTGATACCCAAAACCCTTTTTTGCACATGGAAGTCATATAATCTATGCTTTTATTAGCTCTTTTTTGGAGGTGTTATCAGGTTTTATAAATCAATTTTCCATGGGACAACATAAGGTATGTATAATCCTCATTGGTGATTATTTTTATGATGATTTATTTTTAATTGCGTAAGTGTAATCGATTAATATTTTTTTTTCTTGAAACAGGTCAAAAACGTGATACAACCTTCCATCCATCCCTCCATACAGTCCTTCGTCTAGTCCTCCATCCAGCCCTCCATCCGACCCTCGATCTGGCCCTCAGAGTGTAGTGCAATTGGTGGTTGGTATATTGGCAGGCTCTCCTTGTAAAATCCAACACGTGGGTTTTGTTCATGCTCAAGCCCTCAAGCTATGGAACTCAACAAATTCAAATTTGGGCAGCTGAGACGACTTATATTTGGAGCGCACAAAGTTGTTGGAGAGATTTTGTTTGTTGAAAAGTTTTAATGGATTTCTGTTTTAGAGAGAGATCGTCGACCCTTTCAGTGGTCGACCTCTCAGCTATGTAAAAACTCTATAAATACTGGCTTGTCTATGCCACCAAAACACGATTTTATATATACAGACATTATCTTTAAATTCTCTCTAAAACTCTGTTTGGAATTTGATACTAATACTATTCTAAGTCTGTGAATACGTTTTTCATTGGAGTAGTGCCACGACTATTTGGGGGGCCCACCAGTGGTCTGGATAACTTGTTAATTGTTGTACATTCATATTTTAGTAGCTAACTCTCTTGTATGTAGGTTGTTTTCTGGAGTTGTATTTATGTTTATACAGGTCACTCATAATTGTTTATAACTAGTTGTCCATACTCTAACATCTAATATCTTTTACACAGATCATGTTTTACTAATATATATATATATATATATATATGTCCATAGTCATCTAACTATGAGCTCATGTACAAGATCTTTTATTTTTTTTATAAACTATAAATCAATTTGCAGATTAGCTATTTAGACAGTGTCTACTTCATTAAGTTGTAATCCTCGAATACTACCTGTAGGTTTGCATAATTTGTTAATTATATTTCTAGCATTAGTATGATAGGATAAGAGTTGATTTTGAATTATGATTTTGAATTATATCCTATAGGAATGTATGAATTATTAACTCTGTACACAATATTTTCTAGTATCAGTGTGGTAGAAGAATTGTTGATTTCAAATCTCTCCTGCACAATGTTTGTAGATTATATTGATTATAAGAACATGTAATGTTGTTTTCATGATGGAAAAAATTTCCATAGACTGTCTTATCCATACTCTACATTTCTCTGTAGAAGTTAGCATTGAATTGATTCCATTTGAATTGTCAATAGTGATTACATTCCATCATGACATAATTTTCCGCCATAGACATAACCATCACATTTGAATACTATCACAAGGCAGATTAGTGTAAAGATAAGGGTTATTTCCTGCAAGATAAAAGTAATTGTGAGTTTTGAAGACATGCTTTAAGAATGGAGTTCACTTTGAAGAATTGATTTTGAAATATTGCTTACTTATTCAAACACTTCTTGTTCATTCAAAAAGTTGCTTAGTTGGATTAATTGTTCATAGTTGAAGATTTATTTTGAAAAGATGATTCACTTAGATTAATAAGCTTAATGTTTTAAAGATTTCTCTGTACATATAAATTCAAGTATATTGTTAAGATGGATTGTATCTTATTTAGAGTATTTTAAATCATCTTTTAAAGTAGAACTATAAATTGAAAAAGAGTGTTGATCCCTAGGGTACACCATCCTCTTGGCTAGTTAATATTTTTGTTAGCTCTTCTTTCTATCTTGACTCATACTGTGTCACAACTCTAAGTCTACTTACCCTGGTTGACAATTTAATTGAGGGAAATTATTACATATATTTTACCTATCATTTTTGGCACCGTTGCCAGGGATTTGTCTAAAGGTAGAAAACAATTAGGAGGTAGAATATTTCTGAGCATTAGTAGTAGTTTGGTGGCGAGGGAAATTTAAGACGAGAGATAAGAACTTGCACATATGTTATATAAGGTTCCCCCAAACCCAATGGTATTTTTCCTTTATGTACTGCTTTCATGAACAAACCTAGGGACCCAAAGGGTAGATATATCAAAACCAATCCAAAAATTCCGGACAAAGTTCCTTCTAACCCTTTTGGAGGAAGGAACACTCCATCCATAAACTCCACAAAACAATACCAGAAAGTTCAAGTAGGGATAGATTAACCCAAAAAGTTTCACAAGATACCAAAAATAGGGAAACCATAGAGCATAAAATTGAGACATCGACAATAGTAGAATAGGAGGCAAGACCACTCGAACCTTCATTAGAACTATCCAACACAATATTTTCCTTTTCACCACCATCAAGGGATTCTAACTTTGTAGATATCATTGAACCTGAATAGGTGAATGACCTCTTTGGTAGTTCAACGAATATAATTGTGTATCAAGTTGAAACAACAACTTCTGAACCAATAGTTTCAACAGGATCAAGCAAAGTCCCTGGCATCCAAGCAGTAGATAAATATTCCTATCGAAGGAATATATTTCCTGAAAAAGAACTTTGGGAAGCCTCAGTACCTCCAAGGATAAAACCATTAAGGTATTCTCTCTTTGGGAATCATATCAGTATGGATGATCAGGAGGATCACAACCATGTGATACATGATGAGGGAGAAGAAGTGGGAAACCAAACAGAAACCACTTTTAGGTTTCCAATTTTAGATACCACACAAAATGTTAAAATGAAGAAGATTCCACTCTCTGCACTACCCACCTTTTATGATAAGAGAAGCGAGGACCCATAAACCTTCCTGTTTGAGTTTGACATCTTGTGCAAAAGTTATTACTACTTGCAAGATGCTCAAAAATTAAAACTGTTTCATGCCACTCTTAAGGATTCTGCACTTAGATGGTTGATGGGATTAGGAGAGTCTAGTATTAGATCTTGGGAAGATATGAAGACCATATTCCTTAATAAATACCAAGACTATTGAAAATATAAATATTATCGTAATGATATTTTCAAAATTCAACAATTAAAAGATGAGAGTCTTGAAGATTACATGGAACGGTTTGCTTATACTTCACAAAAATCGAAATATCATGACCTTCCAGACGATGCAATCAAAAATCTTTTTCTTAAAGGAATTTTGGAAGAATATCTAAAAACACTTAACTCGATGGAATTAGGAGACATATCCCATAAACCATTCACCGAAATCTGTGAGATGTGTAGAAACTACTCAAGAAGTAGGGCCAAAACTAGAAAGGGTGTTCAGGATCCCTATAGTAGAAACTCAAAAGGAGTTAGTTCTAGTGGGATTACCAGGGTAGAAATAGGAAACTTGTTGGAGAACTTTAAAACTAATATTTTAAGTACAATAGGTTCCCAATTGGACACTTTAAAGATTAAGAAGAAACAAGAGGAAGAGAATGAAACAATGTGCATATTTTGTCCAAGGTGCAGGCAGAAGCATTCCCCAAGGGAATTCCCATTAGACAACATTTCATTTTGTGTCTTATGTATTGAAGATCATCCAACTGAAAAATTCCCATCACTTCCTGGTTTATTATCCATTTATAAAATTGGGGATACTGGGGAATCTTCTTATTCACCTAGAAGGCCATGGAAGCCTAGGAGTCCGCCTACGTACCAAGATATACTACCTCAAGCTCCACCTTATTACCAACAACCACAACAATGGAACCCACCAAATTGGCAAAGCTAGTCTCCACAGTGTTCTTCAAACCATCCTTGGTGTTGTGTTTGTTTGATCACTTGGGTGAAAAAACAAGGGCACTTACAAGTCTAGTTGGGCCTGCTAGACAAGACAGAGGTTAGTGTATGAATTAAACAATCCAAGCACATGAAATAAACAAACAACTAAGGAAATAACTAAGGAAATAAAACTAAAATGCATAAGAAACTTTGAACCAAAATAAATAAACCAAATGACCAATGATTATGCCACCAATGGATAACCATATTTGTTGGAAAACACCATAGATAAAGGAGGACTTATGGATCCCCTCTTCCTCCTTGGGAGGGCTCTTAAGTCCCCTATTTGAGATCTCTTCTTACAATGATAAACTAGAAAGCAAATGGTGAAGAAATCCAAGCCTATTCCCTCAAGAGGTGAGTTGAATAGCTTATTGAGATGTTGCTAGAATGCTCCAAGAAGAAAAGAGGTTTCTTGAGGGAGGATAGAGGCAGCATAACAATACTATAAGATTCTTAAATTGTTAGTGCATCCATGGCCTCCATTTATAGCATGTATTTGAGGCAATATTCAACTGGTTCTTAGTGTGGACAAGGGGCCCTTTAGGGCACACTTAGGTCTTTGACCAATCCCCCATTCGGATTCAACTCTGATTTGAGGGTCAAATCAAGTTGGGAGCTGGTCCATAAATGGGTGAGGGTCCGACAAGAACCATAAATTCACCGTTCATAGGAGTGCGTGGCTTTTCTCATACACAGTCGTGCATATGGTGCATTGTTCACTTTATGGTCTTCTTTTGCCTACCGATTGTGCTCTCTATGGGCTTCTTTGTCTCGTGCACTATGCACGTGCTTCCTTTAGTGTTTTAGCGCATGTCAATTTTTTGACCAGTTGTATAGCTTTTTCCCCTTGGAAATGCATTTTTGGTGTTATAGGTGAACTAATAGGTGTTTGGAGATGTTGTATTCCTGTAACCATTTGCATGCAATGTTGCGGATGAAATTTTAGTGATAACAAATACCCTATGGTGAGGTGAGGAGCATACGTATAGCTGAAATACATCAATGTTTCTTCTACTGAGAGTACCATTGTAATGAAGAGTGTTGATAGGAACTGCAAGAGAGATACATCAGAGGGAGAGGGGAAATTGTAGGACCCAAAACTTTCTCTAGGTAGGAAAATAAAAGTTGTATACAGACGAGGTGAGCATGCCCCATGCTCGTGTCATGTAACTCAAAAATGTAAGATAATAATTGAAGTTGTATGCTGATGTAGATAACTGCAGTGCCCTCCAGGGAGATTTGATAATGGCATATGACAATTCTGATGGTGAACATACTCTGAACAAAGGAAAGGACACTTTGAAGAAGTTTCGATGACTCATAGGCAATAATGGCCTAACAATATTCAGAGGTATTTGGATAGTATGAAATAACTGCAATAGTCGCATAGTAGGACCCATCGTAACATGAGATTGTGTTGAAGTCGAATTTTATGGGGGTCAACGACATCAAAGAGAAGTGATGGCTTTATCTATGTCGTCCAAGACTCCTCATTGTAAAGGTAATGAGAGTCAAGATATTGTCGCCCTTCTAGAAACTAGGTTGATGTCGAAAGAAAGGGAGATGTGACTCCGAGAAGCAAAGGGATTCATGAAATTTACTAGGTAAGATCAAGAAATGATCAAGAACATGAAATAATTCAAGATGCGGTGAGACTCAATACTGCCCTTGGTTGGGGGTATGTTTGAAGGGTGATTGGAAACAACCATGAAACTATATCTAGTGTCAGGGGGACAACTAGACATGGGGTTAAACTGTGCTAGAGGCATGAAAAAGTGGAGAAACTCAGAGATTAGGGGTACATGGACTGTGGGATACTCGAGGTTTATGGACGATATCAATATGAGTAGAGGATAGTGAATTCCCCAACCAAGGGCGACATGGGTTTCTTTGCCAAAAAAAAACGAATGTTGTCAAGGGTGACGACAAAAAGCTAAGTAAATGATGGAAACAAAGGCTTTTTACAACTACCAAATGAATAAAGAATAATTTTGGATGAGTGTATAGATACATAAATGGGTTCCCTAGTGCAATATGGCTTGGTCGGTGAGGGCGCAAGTTGCATGAAGATCTGGTGGAGGGTGGGGGCCCCATTGGTGGGTTTCTTTATGAGGTAAATGAATGGAAGGAAATTTGCAGGTGGGAAAACTGATTGTGGATGAAATGGAGGGTTAATGATACTATGAAGGTGCAGTCAAAATAGAACCGTGATGAGGTAACCTGGGAGTACATTGGGAAATCTAGAAAAAATGACGAGAAGGAGTATGTGGTTATTTCTCGAAAATGCATAAGACTATCGGGACTCCCATCCTTAGGGGGTGAAAGCAGCATGAGTGTCAAAGTGCTAAGGGGGACTATGAATGTGATGACTCATGTGGGGGAGAGTGCTACTGGTGATAGTACCAAAATGCAGCAGAGGTGGCAGTACTGTAGATCTAGATGTAGAGACCCTAAAGGCAAATGTCGGAGGATGTGACTAGGAGATGCAATTGATATTTAGAGGGAATTATTACATGCTAGTGTCGATCATATACCTGAAGGGGATGCACTGGTTTTTGATGACCAAGTACCTGCACACATTAAAACCAAATACCCAATGTGAAAAATATATGAATATAAAGAACATATAAGAATTATTTTATAATTTGAACATGAGCATGCGTACCTGGACATATTAGGATGAAAATGCTCCCCTAGGGCCAAGTTTTGATGGTGATCCAGGGAATGTGACTGTGTAGATGGTAGGATCCTAATCTCATGGCTGAATATGGATCGGGAAACAAAGGCTTAGGGCTCCTGTAACTGAGTGTGGAAGTTAGGGAAAAAAGGGCCTATATATGGATGGTGGGCCCATAATGACACCTCATTTTCACTGACACTATTGGTGATATGGCGAGAGTGTTGTGAGGTGTTTTGGAAGATTATGGGATCTTGGGGATACCAATAAGGTGGGTGAAAGACCTCTTGTGAGAGGAAAAGTGCTTGATGATGGAGCACATTCCATGGGCAATCAGGGGTAGTGAGTTCCTCCAAGATATCTTCATCGCAGTGATAAATGCGAGAATACAGGGGATCCGTGGAGGTGACATGGGTGACTGTCATTGTAAGATTGTCCTCCAGTGGTGAATATGTAGAGGGGATATCACAACCATGGTACGATGGCCTACTTGACATAAAATATATGTCCAGACACTGTGGGGGGTAAATTTGTTGGAAATATGGCTACAGCAGAGATGATGCCGATGATCAAGGTTGTCATTGATGGCAATCGATTGTTTATGGAGAACAGAAGCAGGCACATAGAAGCTGAAACACAGACGCTGCAACACAAAATGCAACAGATGCTGAAACACGCTGCAACACAAATGCAAACACAGATGCTGAAACACAGTGCTGGAACAGAGCTGGAACACAGAAGCTAACGCAGAAGGTTAAGGTTGTCATTGATGGCAATCGGTTATGAAGCAGTCAAGATTGACAACACGCACAAGAGATACTGGAACATAGAAGCTAAAGATGCTG
>ML788812.1:66329-91580 GCA_009831015.1 Picea engelmannii
ATTTATTTTGATAAATTAGGGTGGTAGGGTGGTGCTAGGGAGACGTAAGTCTCTTTCTCTGCAAGTGGGTGCTTGTAGAAACTGAAGGTTGGTGCCTTCATTCAGTTGGTGCTGAAGTAAAAAGGAAGTCGGTGCTTCCACCCGGTGGGTGCTGGGATTCTGTGGGAGTTGGTGCTCTCAGCCAGTTGGTGCTGGCAATCAGAGGTTGTAGCCTCTATGAGTTGGTGCTCATAAAAGATGAGTTGTAACGAAGTTGGTGCTTGTTGAACATCTTAAGAAGACGAGGTTTTTTCCCGGGTTGGGTTTCCTCTTGAAAAATCTGTGTCTCATACTTGTGAATGAATGCTGTGTGTGTGATTGCTGTTCTTTATGATATATGCTTTATGTTTATAACACTGGTTTTCATAGTAAAGACTTACCGCCACTAAGATTAATGATTCGAAGTTAAAAATGAGAGAAATGATAGATAATTTACAATAACTGATTCACCCCCCCCCCTCTCAGTTATTTCATACCTGTAACAAAATTGTGGTAGGGGGTAATATTTCTTGGGGGAAATGAACTGGAGAATTAGGAGGATTTGGGGGAAAATAATCAGATAGTCTACCCATGAACTATGGAGGGATGGGAATGGACTCAGGTTTAGTGGAGGTGATGTGAAAAATATCTTGAGAAGGGATGGGGGGGAATCACTTGTAGTGCAGGAAGTGAGGTGTTTGGAGGATTTTGAATAAGGGCCATTTGACGATGCCCGTATTCAATGATCAAAGGACACTGTTACATGAAATGATCAAGTGATTCACAAAGAGAGCAAGGACATCTCATCCATTAATTGATTGAGATCGAGACATAATGGATGTCGGTGACGTGGGTACTTGATGACTTGGGTGGAGAGGGATCTTGCTGAAAGGTTTGGTGTATGGACATTAACGTCTGTCAAAACTGAGGTAGAGCTGGGCAATGATGAGTATAGTGGCCATACTCTGAACAAATGGCACACACAAATTTGGTTCGTAGACCTTTTTTTCCTATATTATGGGACGTTGTGGTAGTACGAGGCATGTTCGATGAAGAATTGAGTGATGTTGTTGCTTGAGGGAGTTGGATCAGATTGTGTGACTCAGGAAGAGAAGGACATCTATTAGTGGGGTGTCCCTCTATTTCATATAGTGCACAAGGAGGTTGAATTCAAGGGGGAAGGGGATCAGTGGGCTCTTTCTTCTTCCGTCTACCCCCAACTGTAGTAGTGGTGCCAGTCGGTGGGGGTGATGGTTGTGTGGTTGGATTTAGTACTAGAATCTACATCAGGATTCCCTTTGATTGGGGAGGGAGGGATGGTTGAGGAACCATCGCAGGCGGGTGTAGATACCATACTATAATGGAGAGCACCATGTTGGGAAGGGTAAGCATTGTGGCTACCTAAAAATATTGTATGCCTAGTGGGGGGTAGAAAAAGGGGATTTGAGTGATGGCTTGGGGAATTTTCCCCCAAACTGGGATTTGACCCTGGGGGAGGGTGAAATCAGGGATAATTGGTGTTGTAGGGTTCTCAAGGGAGTCCTGAGGTAGAATTTATTCAACTGGTGGGACATTGGGGAGTGGAAAATCCTCAGTGGGAGGAATGGTATCTCTGGTTTCAGTTCCATTAGAATATATGACACACACTTGTGTTGAGGGATGTATGAGCGATGGTGCTCCATGGTATGCCCCCATCAAGGATGGGTCCTTGAAAATTTTGGGGGCCATATCCATCAATGGGTAGGCGTCGGAACTACTACAGACAAGAGGTAAGATGTTATCAATGTTGGAGGAGTGGTTAGGCTCATAATGTGAAACTTGGTCGATGGTGATGATCTTCCCATTGTGGGGGAACATCATTGGTCGAAACACAGAAGAGGCCACTAAATTCATAGCATACATGTAGCTACTTCCAAACAAGATGTTGTAATCGAGTGGGGTGTCAATAACCTTGATGTTGATAAGGATGGTTTTGCTCTCAAGTTCAAAGGGGAAATTTTGAAAGATTCCTTCAGAGGAAGCTAGTAGACCATCGTAAGCTCTTAAAGTGATGGAAGATGGTATTAGCTCAGGGGAGCCAAGTTTATGCCATACAATTTTGGACATGATGCATGTGGATGCACCTTCATCAATGATAAATCTATGAACCATGATGTTCTGAATATTAACTGGTATCTGGAAAAATACCAAAGCATGGAAATGAGGTTCCCCACAATCTAGATCAAATGTGATGAGTCTAGTATCAGCTAGTTCGACTATCCCCAAGGCGAAAATAAAGGATTTCGGATGAGTTGGATAGGTTTGGAGGACCTCCAATACCGACATGGCTACAGGGGACTATGCCGAGTCATCGACCATACTATAATTGTGTGATTCCCTAGCCTGAGTGTTTTTGACATTCTATCGTAATGGAATGCGAGGGATGCGAATGGTGGGTTCAGTGTTAGGGCATGGAATCATCAAGGGTTGTATGGATGTAGTTGGAGCTTCTTCCGAAGTTGTGGGAGTAGATTCAGGGGGCACATTATATCGACGACTGCATGTTTGCAGAATAATTTCTTCTTCGCTATTGAGGAGGATATTTGGATCCACTGGATTTCCAAAGTTTTGATATTGTCCCATTTGTGGTGGGGCAGGATGTGTCCCCTGTTGGGTATTCATCACACCTTGGCGTGGAATAGGGTTTTGCAACATAATGGTGGGTGGTTATTGCAAATATTGTTTTGGGGCCTGCTGAGGGGCAGGCAGTGCTAGAGGAAATGACATGTTCATGGAATCTTTCATCCATTTGAAGTCAGAAATTTGGGGGCAATGGTGAGTATAATGACCATGCTCATCGCAAAGAGCACAAGGTAATTTCATCTGGAGGTTGTTATTGTTGTTCCTCCCTTGGAATTTTTTGTTGTTATCCCCTTGGGGGTTCTGGTTGCCCCTAATAGGTTGGTTTTGTTGGGAGTTATTTCCCCCTGGTCCTGGATTATTATTGTTTCATTTTGTCCCTTTATTTTTGTCATTATTCAACTGATGGGCCAGATTTTTCATATTCAATTGTTCAAAATAATGAAATTGTTTAATGGGAGAGGGCTGAAAAAAGTTAACTCTGGCATGTGGTTGTCCTTGTGGAGGAACAAATGGTTATGGAGGACAAGGAAATGGAAAATATAGATTATTTTGTGGCAATGATATGTAGGGTACATAGGAAGGTGTAGCGCTTTTATCAATGCCTAGTTTATAAGCTGAGTTAGAAGGGGCACCTGAACTTGGTTGAGAAGTCGGGCGCATGGTGGGTGTCAGCATGGGTCCACTCATGGGTGGAGGGAGAGCAATAGGATATGGTTGTTGGTAAAGAGGAGGAGGGTAGTAAGATGACCCTCCATATATCAATGGATATTGGGGTGTACCATACATAGGTGGTGGTTGGATGTACAGATTGTGGTGTGTTGTGGTACCAATGAATCCATCCACCACGTGGGACATTCCAAGTTTGTCCTGGCCAAATGGAACGGGTCTCGATGCATCAGGCATTATTATATATAAGTAACTCAACTGAGAATAAATGAGGTCGTACTAGTGATCCTTGTTTATGGATTCCTCTTCAGTTTGGGGGAAGGTGGATGCCACATCTTTGGCAAGGATAGATACGAGTGATTTGAGAAACCAATCGAGACGTTGTTCTTTGGTGGTTTATGCTTTGTGTAAACTACGTCGTCGACGCCATTCATGAAAGTGGTCAACAATATGCGTAGCTGAGGTGTTTTTTCACTTAGAGAGAAGTTATAGACCAATGTCATGATGAACAGTTGAAAGAAGGCCAAAAATGCTTGGGCCAAGGATTCAAAAGTCACGTGAGTCACTGAATTTTCATCCACATACCATTTGGTTGATGGACTAGTGAGTATGCACTGAAATAAACTTAAGTGGATGGAGTCATCCATGATGTTGTTTAAACAACACCATAAGTGGAAGGTCATGACATGGTTGGTGAGATCTTCCCCCAATTTTCCTTCAAACTTGGGAATGTATGAAGGTAGTTTAGTAGGCATATTGGGCCACATGGGGTCATGTAATATAGGGTCATTTGTGATTTTACTCAAATCAAGGATATTAAGGGATGCCAAATATGGCATGGGGGGTGGCGGTGGAGGATTAGTTCCAGCCATGGTGTGAGCAGGTTGTGTACTTGACCCTTGAGGGGGGTTTGGTGGGGTTGCACTTCTCCCTTGAGAAGAAGTCTTCCCCCTGTCTCCTTGTGAAGGAGAGCTAGTGGATGGATGTCCTTGGGAAGTGGACCCAAGTAAAGTGGGATGAATCAAAGTTGATCCCAAAATAGTGGAACTCACAGGGGTGTGAGATGGTTGAGTCGGTGAGTTGGCAAGACTAGGAACTTCTCCTAGAATAGGAGGGATATTTTCCAAGCGTCTGGAACGATGGGGATTTTGTGGGTCCCCTATGATGTCTGACTAGCAAAGTGAATGTGTGCAAATGGTGATGAGATAAATAAATGAACAAGAGACTTGTATAACTTGGACCTTCACAATATATCTCTCAATCACTTTTAATCAAATGAGCATCATACATAAATCAATTGAAAAGAGGCATACATGTGGGTAGGTGGATTTTGTCCATGTGGGAGAACAAAGAAAATAAATGTTCATGTCCAACAAGATATAACATCCTTCCTCTCAAATAACACTGGACCTTCCAATAGCACTCAACAGTGGGGTTTGAAGCCACCGGAAGAGGAACTAGTGAAGGATAAAACAATCACTTATAATGAGGGGTAGAGGGTGCATATCCCAAAAGAGATGGTGATATTCCCCAATATCCACACAAAATATGATCAAGGTGCAATTGCAGCATGCAATTTCCACCTGGGTAGATGTCCTAAATTTGGCCACTAGGTAGCTCGGTCAAAGTGTGACATTTAGATTTCGGCCTAAAAAATGGGTCATGGGTTGGATCCCTTCCAAGAGTTGGGTGACTCAAGGGAGGACACATAGAACAACCAGACCTCAACCTTTGACCCTTCATAGGTATCTCCCTGCCTTATGGTGTTAGGAACACTTGACTTGGAGGATTTTAAAGTTCCCTGTTTGTCAACTTCTAATGTTTGAGAATGTAGGAACCAGATAACGTGGGGTTATTTGGATGCCTACCCTCAATATTCTACCTAGAAAAATTCTTTTGGCACCTCCTATGGAGGAAAACTTAATAATTTTTTAGAAAATATTTAGATGTGGTTGGTTGAGATATTGCGGGTGTGAACCAATCTCGTTGGATTTAAGTGGGTGTGGATAATTTCTTCAAGAAATAGTGGGACATTTCATAATCCCTTTGGAGGAAACTTAATTCAACCTCCACGATTTAAGATGAAATTATATGAGTGAGGAGTGACTTTGTGTGTGAGAAAGTGAACAAATGTGCCAAATTTTAATAAGTTAGATGTCAATTTGCAACATGTGGACTTCTTGTGGTCCTTACAAATATTGATTACCTATCTTGCCAGATTTCATTGGTACAACCTTGCGGAATTTTTAAAATCCTTAAAGAACTAGCATGTGGACATATGGGTCCTTACTAATCCTTTAAACTCCCTAATGTGATTTACTCTAAGAAAGATTTTGAAAAACTATCCTATTTTGCAAGCATGTGGGCATGTATGGGCCCATTAATTTGATCTTTAAGCTCTCCTAGTGATGTAAACTAAGAAAGCAATTTCAAAAACTATCCTATTTTTGTAGCATGTGGGCATGTATGGGCCCTTAAAAATTTAAGATGTTTGAAAAGAAACTAAGAGGATCCCTAGGGGGGATTTGTCCACTCCTAAAGATTTTTTTAAGGGAGATGAAATATCCCCTTAATCACTTTTTTGATTCTCAAGATTTCTCTATGGTGCGAGAGAAGAACATACTCAATGATTAAAGTTTGATTTCTGTTCCAAATGAAAGTGTTTTTATATGTGATAGTAAAGAATATCAACTTAAATTTTACAATCAAAACAAACCATACATGTGGAAACTCAAAGAAAAAGAGGAGAAATATGGTTTTTGTTAACCCCCTAAGTTCCTATGTTTTGACTAAACCTTCATGTGGGAAGATAATCTAAGTGTGGTGCATTTACAAATTGCATAAAAGCAATATTTTCAAGGCTAGGGGCCCTCAAAACATCACAAAAAAATATTACAATTTCGAAACTCTGAATAGATGTACGGGTTATAGTTCAAACAGAGGCGCAGTGGGCACACAGTGTGAAGAGAACAAAATACCTTTTGGCGCATTGTGCGTAGAATGCGTAGAGAACAAAATTTTTGTGGGCGCACAATGCTCTGAATGCGCATATGTGGGCTGAAATATCCACGCACATTCTGATATGCGTCAGGGGGGGGGGGATTTTGAATGGAATTCTCCTCCTCCATCTTCAAAATTAGCTCTTGATAGGTAAGGATAGGTCGGTTATGGTTCCTAAAAGGCAAATGGGTCAAAAAGAAGTGCTCAAAAAACCCAAATAGGGAGGAAATTGATACCTTATCCCTAGTATGGTCACCAATCTGTTGTGTCTGTTTCGTCACTTGAGTGAGCAAAAAAAGGGCACTTACAAGTCTAGTTGGGCCTAGTAGACAAGACAAAGGTTAGTGTATGAATTAAACAATCCAATCCATCCTTACCCATAGTTTCCACCAAACATCCAAAACCTTTTGCTAGGTTTTGTCCCCCCACCTTTACCTCCTATTCCACAACAACCTCATCAATTTCAAAAAAAAAATTCCCCAAGACCAACATTATTACCAACACAATTGGTGCCTAACCTGAATAATATTAATAAACCAACTCAACCTCTTCACAATTTTGAGTTGCAAACTTTCCCGACATATGTTATTTCCCCTGTTCCATTACATGAGATTCAACTAAGGTCGGGGAAAGTTTTGGATAAACATAAGCCTTCAATAGTCATCCAGGAAGAAGAATAAGGTGAAACTCCCAACCAACCCATGGATGACACTAAGTGGGAAGATGTTATTATTCCCAAAGACCAAGGACAAAAGATTCCCCAAAGCGAATCCTCGCAAGCTACAAAAGCCCCTCATTATCCAGAGAGATTAGAAATCGAGAAACCAATGATTCAACCCGAATTTTACATTATAAATGAATTGAAGAATATTTGTGTCAAAATTACCCTATTAGAATCCATAAAGGAAATTCCAATTTACAGTAAAGTTATGAAGGAATTGTGTATCAAGAAACCAGGTAGGAAACATAAATATCCTCCAATAGTACATCTGATAGGAGAATTGTATGAATACATATCAAAGTAGCCTAGGGTCACAAAGTATGCAAACCTAAGGAATCTCGTAGTAATGATAACCATTAATAAGGTTCCCATTGGAAATAATCTCATAGACCTAGGGGAAGCCATTAATTTTATGATTGTTACTACCTTAGAATAATTACAGTTGAAACACTTCCTTAGACCTACCCCAACTATTTTGGAATTAGAAGATAAGAAAAAAGTTATACCTGAAAAAATCTTGGATGATATCATAGTCACATTAGCATCATGGGAATATCTAGTAGACTTCCTTGTCATTCATTTAAAGGATCATGCTAAAGGGCATCTTGTTATCTTGGGAAGACCTTGGTTGGCCACAACCAATGCATTTATTGGTTGTAGAGAAGGTGAAATGACTATATCTAATGGACTTTCTATAAAGAAACTTACCACATACCCACCAACTCAACCTGTTATAGAGAATATATGGTGGCTTGAATGTCCATATGAAAATGAGAATTGGGAAGAACCCATGTTGCCTAGTGATCACTTCTAGGAACTTCAGGAGCAAACAACAGAGAATGTGCTAAATCAATTTATTTCTACAATCAAATGTGTTGATTTTCCTCAATATTTTCCCCAAATTGAGTATATGTTTGGTGAAGAATTTCAAGAACAGTTGGACCCATCAACTCTATATTCAACATATTTTATCTTTGAGATAAATGAATCTGCCATACCTTCTACCATGCCTTATGAGATTAGTCCTGGGAAATTCCTACATATAAATTCCGGACTAGATATAGATCAATAAGAACAATTAGTGAATGTACTTAAGGACCAATCAAGAGCATTCTCCTAGGAATATACAGATATGAGGGGCATACACCCTGACACATGCATTCATCACATATATATCCAGGTAGAAGTAACACCTGTTGGGAAATCTCAGAGAAGGATAAATCTGACACTAAAGGATATAGTGAAGGAGGAAATACATAAATTATTGAATGTCTGTTTTATTTATCCAATCTATGAAAGCAAATGGGTATCCCCACTTGTATTGGTTCCAAATAAACTAACCGGAAAATGGAGAATTTATGTTGACTTTTGGGAACTTAATAAGGCCACTCTTAAGGATTATTTTCCTCTTCCCTTCATTGACCAAGTATTGGATACCTTGTCAGGGAATCTATACTTTTCCTTCGTGGATGAATATAAAGGATACAATCAAATTATAATAGCACCCAAGGATCAGGACAAGACTACTTTCACTTGTCCTTGGGGCACCTATTCCTATAGGGTCTTACCATTTGGTCCATGTAACGCTCCTGCCACATTCCAACGAGCCGTATTAGGGATATTTTCTCACCTCATTCATGATTGTGTGGAAGTGTATATGGACGATTTTACAGTATATGGTAATACTTATCAAGAAGACCTAGATAATTTGAAGAAACTTCTTATTAGATGTCAAGAGATGAATTTATCCTTAAGTCATGGGAAGTGTGAAATTTTATTAACTGAAGGAATAATCTTAGGGCATGATGTTTCATCTGAAGGGATTAAAGTGGATCTTTCTAAGATTGAGGTAATCATCAAACTCCCACCTCCAAACACTCAAAAAGAGGTCAGAAGCTTTCATTGAAAATTTTATAAATATTCTCTCACCAATTTTTGGATTCCTTACAAAAGATGTTGACTTTCTTTGGACTGACCATTGTCAAACTGTCTTTGAAAATCTAAAAGTTAAATCGTCTGTGGCACCAATTCTTAGGGGACCCAATTGGGCCCTTCTATTTCATATATCCACCAATGCCTTTGATACAAAAATAGGAGGAGTGTTAGGAAAAAAATAAGACCAACAATCCTATGTCATTTAATTTGTGAGTAAGAACTTGACCCCTGTCGAGATAAACTATACAATCACTGAGTAATGATTCTTTGCAATTGTTCATGCCATCAACAAGTTTTTCCATTATATCACAGGATATGAAGTATTTGTACATACATATCACTCTTCCATTAGATTTTCCATGAACAAACCTATTACCAATGGCTGAGTAACTGGGTGGCTCCTTTTATTACAAGAGTTCAATATCACTGTCCTTGACTGACCAGGAAAAGTGAACTTAGTAGCTAATTTTATCTCGCGCATTAATCATGAGGGTGATAGTATTCTTGTTGATGATAGTTTTCTAGATGTAAATCTCTTCTCCATCTCTGTAAACACTATGTGGTTTGCAGATACGAAAAATTATCTAGCTACTAGAAAATTACCAACTCATTTATCACCTCATGAAAAACGTCAAATTATAACACAAAGTGCTAACTACTCCTGGGTTGGTTATGACCTTTTTCATATTGGACCAGATTTAATTATTCATAGATGTGTCTAGGAAGATGAGATAGCAAAAATCCTATGAAATTGTCATGATGGACCATGTGGTGGACAGTTTTTCGATAAACGTACAACATATAAGGTTTCACATTCAGGTTACTATTGGCCTAGCATTTTTAAGGATGCTGCCAAATATGTGAGAAGTTGCGATAGATGTCAAAGGATAGGAAGACCCACATCAGCTAATGAAATTCTCTTACGTGTTGAGGTTATGATAGAACCTTTTGAGAAATGGGCCCTTGATTTTGTAGGACCAATTTCCCCCATGTATAGTAAGAATAATTATATTCTTGTTTGCACAGGTTATGTCACTAAGTGGGTAGAGGAAAAAGCCTTGTTTAGGGCTACTGAAAAATCTGTTGTTGAGTTCATTTATGAAGATATTTTTACCTTCTTTGGTGTTCCTCGTGAGATTATCATGGACCAAGGTACACAATTTACTTCTAATATGATGAAAGAATTAGCAGAAAAATATGGGATAACGCATTGTAATTCCTCTCCATACCACCCACAAGATAATGGCCAAGTGGAATCAACAAAAAAAGTATTGGAAACTATCCTAACCAAAATTTTCCAACTACACCATAGATATTGGGTTGATAGACTTCCAAAGGTTTTGTGGGCATATTTTACCACATGGAGAAACACCATTGGGCATACCCCATACGAATTGGTTTATGGAAAACAAGTACTCTTACCGATTGAATTCCAAGTAAGGACCTTTCGTATTTTTTCACAATTAGGATTAGATTTAGACGAGGCACAATAAAAATGAGCCCTACAATTGAACGAATTGGATGAAATTAGACAATATGCTATCCTAAGGACAACCTTAGTTCAAAACCAGATAAGAAAATGACATGATAAATTTATTAAAAAGAAACAATTTCAACCTGGTGATTGGGCTCTATTGTTTGATTCAAGATTTAAAAATTTTAAAGGAAAACTTACCACTCGATGCTTGGGTCCTTATGAGGTAGTTACCATGTTTAATAATGGGGTTGTAAAGATAAAAACAATTTATGATGGACAAGTATCTTTCATAGTGAATGGACACCGACTTAAACTTTATCACAGGCCCATTTGTAAAACATATTTTATATAGGTCATGTTAGCCGACAAGGCATTGGCCTTGGTGGATGGGAAAGTTTCTTCTCCTTCCCCTTGTTCTTGAAACTTTTTTATTTCTGATTGTACATATGTAAATATGTTAGAGTGTGTGTGGTTTTTTTTTTCTGATAAACAATTTTAGAAAATTTATGCAGGTATTCATCTAACAACAAGTGAACAACTCGAAGGAGACAAAAAGGGAAGTATTTTACTTCAAAAGAAGATGTTGTTGTATTTAAAATATGTTGTCTTCTTAAGCACCAATTGAATCATGACTATTTTTATTATGATTAGAAACTACCTTCTTTAAATTAGTCATTTTATAAGATTTCTCTCTTCCTTTCTCTCAAGGCATCTTTCATGGCAGTTGCTCATAACCTCCACCACTAGAGGACATAAGGAAGTGACACTTTGTCTTATCAAACCTAGAGGTTACTAGTACAATTCCCCTATAACCCTGAGTAGGTGAGTAAATCATATTTATGAAAGAGTAGAAAGAAGGTCTGACTAGCAGTTAACCATGGAAACATCAATATAAATTCAAATAGAAGAAAGTGAGTAGTGATTATAGATACATTTTTTTTATTTTCCAATGGTACCATCCACTACACATTAAAAATGCTTGGCTATACCATATCTTCATATTGGCTACGCCCACTTAAGTATCCCTTACATCAGCACAATATATAAGGAATGCGTAAAGAAGAATCATCCTCTAACTCAAATACCATCCTAATCCAAAACAAAAAACAAATATTGTCATAGTTTCCTCCCCATATCCTTGCAAAAATAAATATTCATACATAAATCTTAAAGATGGTGGACCAGTCTCTGTTGTAAAAGGGTGTAAGAGGCTAACCTGTCAGGATACTAAACAGGTTTGCTGGCAGCGGGTACCGGCCTATGGTATGACTAGGTAAACTCGTCGGAGTACTAAACAAGCTTGATGGCAGTGGGGCATTCTACCTAGAGAGGGTGATGATTTGACAAACAAACAATAAAATTCCTAATCTTAAAACTTTTCCTAATGTATGACACTACTTTTAGGCAAGGCTGAAAAGAAGTATGCATAGTAAAGAAAAGGTAAATGAACTCCATCAATATGCCATTGGGAGCTAACTTTAAGACAATATTAAGACTCTCTCGCCTACCTCTTCTTAACTATATGTAGGATGTTTTGTCCTACAGGTGGGGCCATATTTTTAACCATCCTGTCAGGCTAATGTGTGAAATTTATCTCTACACTTGGAAACTGCAAATCTTAGGCTATTCAGAGGATTGACCAGTTTCCTATATCTTTGATTGTGAAGTGTCACAATATTTAGGAGTGGGGGAGGGGTTTCATGAGCTAACAAATGTTAAACACTACCATCTATATTACAAGCCTATGAGAAAAGGAATTAGGATCTCTGTCAAATTATGTCATATTGTATTTTTACAATATCTTAGGTTATTATATCAACAAATGTTTGTATTGGCATGATAAGCTTTATTCTGCCGACATAACTTTGTGTGTTTATAATTAATAAGCCTGTTGTGCATTTTTTATCTATGTTTATTTATAATGCAAGGGAAGACTACTTACACTCAAATTTTCCTTGTAACAGTTACATATTGATAACAAAGGAAACTAAAAATGGATGTTACAATCCTATCCATGCTCCTGTTCACCATGCCTTCCAAAAATCTTCCAATCTGAGTGATATGGGTGAATGCCCGCTCACTATTGGATAGTTTTCACCTACACAGGGGACCAAATGGAGTACCGGATGGAGTTCCATATGGAGGACCGGATGGAGTGCTATATGGAGGACCAGATGGAGGACTAGATAAGGTATTGTACACACTGTAAATGTGATTTTTATGATCTCATTCATGTATGATCACTGGAGTTTGACTACGTTCGTGGAAGTGATGAATTGAGTGGTGTATTTTTAAAATTCATTTTTATGATCAAATTAAATTTCCAAATTCATTTTATAATCAAATTTCCAAGTCTTCGACTTGGACATTGATCAAATGTCTTATACGATTTCATTTTACCTCCAAATTACAATTCATTCGAAATTTAAATTCGGCACAATCATGACCACACATGGCACTCATGTATGATGAATACACACACGATTCAACTGTTTCCATATCAATTGCATCAAGGCAAGGGTACTCTGTCTATATCACTCATCCTCTGCCTACTATATCGCTCATCCTTTGCCTACTTTATCACTCATCCTCTGCCTAATTTTGCCCCCCTGCTCATCCCTTACTCTGCAACCATGCCAAATCAGCATGAACCATCATCCTATACTAATCTATTGGCCATTCCAGAGTTTGACGCATGTCAGTAAGTATTCCTCCACACGGGTTGGAGGTCGTTCCTTGCCAGTCTATAGGGGCACGATGACGAAGTCTCCCTCCAATTCACCCTCTGGTTCAATGGGATATTTTCTCGTGTAGGGTCTCTGGTATTTTCGGTCTCTGAAGAATCCATTTCTTTGGCCACGAAATCTCCATGAGTCGAGGACCGGTGATTCAAACATTATCAGTTGCCATGCCAAAGCTACAACCGAGTGTTTAAGCCTGAATACTAAAAAAGTCTCAGGAGCCAAAGGTTATTCGAAAGGGTGGATCAAAGATGAGTTAATCAACCTTATGATTGTTATTACCAGAATCATTACCTGTGAAGTTAAGCACTCTTTTTTTAAATCTCGTCATTTTCGTATTTTGGCCCATTTTTAGTTCAACAAACCCCTGAATTTTCCCTTCTATTTTCTGAAAATCCTCAAGAAGATGTCTTCCCAGGTCCACAAAAAATTGGAAAACCCCCACCACAACTTATTTCACCACAATCTCATTAAATTTTTTATCATAGGATTTCTTATGGGAGGATTTCATTTATCAGTTTTCGAACCCTCATCTCATAGTTAAAACAATCAAGAAGTTGATCAATCTTGGGACTATTACCCCACCTGATCCTCACTCTCCTAAAACCCCAAACCCTCTAGTTCAAACTATCTCCCTGTATGATAAGAAACCCAAGAAAACTATTGATTCCCCTATCTCCTCATCTAGTAAGAAAGTTAAGAAACATACCGATTATTCCTAGTTACCTCCAACACCTATTGACTCTAAACCAAGGAAATTGTAGGATTCATTTCATCAAGATTTTTCTTCATTTCCTACAAAAAGGAGGGGTGTTAATTGATTCAAGGGAAAATCCTTTCGAAGAAGCACTCGAAGTATGAGTGGAAAGTCCAATATAAAACCTTCAATTACTTCGAATCCTATTCAATTGTCTTTCGACCATGAGAGCCCCCACAAAAAACATAAAGAAGATTTTGTAGAGGAGTCTAAGCCTAATAAAGAGATCAAATCTAAACTTATCACACCGAGTCTTTATCAAAAATACATTGTCACTCCCTCTTCTCATATTCCTACACCTTATTCCAAATATGACATACCTTCTACATCTGCTAAGGATACTAAGCCTTCCTCTCTTGAGAAATTGCAAAAAGAGAATGCTCAACTGCTCCAACATTTGGCAGAATGTGAAACCATGGATCGTCATTTGCATCATGATAATTTTTTCCTTCAAGCAAAGGTAAATTCTCTTTAGCAATTGTTCGATCATATTACCACCACCAATCACATTATAAGGATGTAGTTGAAGCATCAGAAAAGACCGACGCTGAATTCTCTAGGACCGAAGCCTGATTGTAGCAATGGAAGTAGCATCCAAATTTTGAGGTTGCTTCTCTCTAAGAAAAAAACCAAATGATTCATCAAATGAATTAAAACAATATAGAAATTAAAATTTGGAATCAGGTCTAACAATGTTAGTAATTCTTTGATAAATATTCAAAAAATGAGTGTTAAATTATGAAATAGTCTCATTTTCTTCTTTTCAAATAGAATAAAATGAGATACTTCAGTCCTAAGAGACTTCGGCTTCGGTATTTACCAAGAGACTTATGATTCTACATCCATAAACCCTAACTAGAAACACCACTACTATAGTAGCAACACAATACCAAGAGAATGTATTTCTACTAATGGAAGCGTACCTTTCCCAAGAGATGCACACAGGAGAGATACCAGAAATATTGAGAATACTCCATGACAACTATTGCACTACTCTCTCCAAACTTGTGCCTCCTTATACTACAACTACTACTCCTTATACATGCGCACTAGATGAGTGAGTGAGTGAGAGTGTCCAAACGAGCTAAGGCACCTCCTCATTTATACTAACCTATCCAAGTGACTTTTCCAGGTGAGCCTGACTTCTCTTTCTGGGGCCTTCTAATTCTTTATTATTATTTAGTGGAAGTAGCATCCAAATTTTGAGGTTCCTTCTCTCTGAGAAAAAAACCAAATGATTCATCAAATGACTTAAAACAATATAGAAAGGAAAATACAGAATTAGGTCTAACAATGTTAGGAATTCTCTGATAAATATTCAAAAAATGAGTGTTAAATTCTGAAAAAAGTCTCATTTTCTTCTTTTCAAATAGAAGAGAAAAAATCTAATAGGAAATAATTAACCTATTTATCATGCAATATCTTGGTGAACTTTCTTTAGAAAGAGTCCCATCCATCGATGGAACTAGCTAGAATATCCTTGTACCATGCTCGTGCATATCCCTCTAGGGTCTGCACAAACATTTTCATTACCACATCCTCATGATCAATCTCTAAGTCATCTACACATTTCAAAAATGCATTCAGATGGTCTTCGACAATAAAAACATTGGTTCCTGTGAATTTGGGAATGTGGTCATGGTATTATCCTATTGGCATAGCTTGAATTTGTCCCTACAATTGGGTTAAATCTAATGGAACATAAACAGTAAGAGAAAACCTAACTACTTGACCTTCCATATTTTTTGTAGAATTTAAAACAATAGGAATGGAAGACAAAGGGATAGAGGAAGAATTTACTGAAGCCAATGAGATAGTCAACGATACGCTTACCACAATGTTGTTAGTTGTGACAAGTGGGAAAGTATCATGGCTCATAGATACATCAATAGTTCCAACCTTCAAGGTTATTGTGATCCAAGGTGATGAAGTAAATCTATTCTAGAACAAGTGTTTAGGCTTTTCAAGGGTTGGAAGCAGACCTTGAGTTGGATTGAATCTGGGAAATTTTCTTGAGTTTCCCAACTCTGACCCTCTAAAATGTGAAGTTTCCAAGTGAGTTTGAAAACCAAAGAAAAATTAAAAATTCTCAACAATTTAGATATTGGAAACAAGGAAATGATGATGATCCCCTATAATTGTGCCAATTTGTTAGCACAATTTTCCGCACTTTAGAAGATAAGAAATTGAAATTTTGTGCAACTTTAGAAGACACTTCCCCCAAAAATTTCATGTGCAATACTCCTCTCCATATGTGATAGTGTTTTCCAACCTCGGGTGGGTGTCCCTAGCCTTTCCTCACGTTATTTTAATCCTATAAATATGCAATAAAAACCAGAAAAACAATGGCAAGAAAAGTGGTTTTGGGATGCAATTAGACAAACAAAAGTTACAATGTTTGATTTAAAAAAGTTTTTGGTGGAATCCCTGCAACTTTAGTGATAAAATGAAATATAAATAAGGAGACATTGTTGGCACAGGGGCAGACCCAGGGTTCAACACTCAATATTTCACTGACGAAACCCTAACTACCGGCCCTTTCGGCAACACCCGCGAAGCAGATGAAGTCTCACTCGAGCTAGATGCAGGGGTGGTTGCAACACTCATATGTATGCAACCTTAGCTGGGACACCGATCTGTGATTGTAACACCTTAACAAAGCACTTATTAGTTATAGATCATTAGTATTTAACCTTAATTTACAGCATAGATAAACCCTAACAACAGATCAACGCAGTAGTCTACAAGATCTAATATGCCCAAGCACTTAGCACATAAAGATAGATCAGATCTAGCATTCATTCAAATTATTAAGCACAAAGCATCAACAAATATATCCAACATTCATCTATATCAAAGAAATAATCAAGTAAACACACAAGTACATCAATTAGATCATTAGTATTTAACCTTAATTTACATCATAGAAACACGGGATATACATGGTTCACCCCCAACCTGGGGCTATGTCCACCAACTCTTCTTGTTATTTATTATATTCTATCAATCTTCTACATGCACAGAGCCACAATATCCTACTCCACATAAGACAAGAGATCTGCATGCACCTTGCCAGATCCTCCTTCCCCGAGCTAGGTTTCAGCACAAAGCTTCTACTCAATCTCTTACAATCACTTACACTTAGCTCTACAAGTCTCACACAGTATGCACAAATAATCTACAATCCACACTTGCACTTAGCACTTAGCAAGGTACCAAAAGGCCTTCTCCTCTCTTACCTCACCTAGACTTTTATTTATACATTACAAAAAGGGCCTAAACATGGGTAAACCCATGGGCCAACATTCCCATACCTGTTACATAGCCCAAAACCCAAAAATCCCTAAAAAGGGGTCGAGATCCCATGATCTCTGATTCGAATTGTACTCCACCTTCGAAAGGTTGTAAAAGTCCCAAAAGTAGTTCAAACATGACCAAGGATCCTCAAAACTTGGTTAAGGGCCAATAGGCCCCCAACACTCACCTTTGACTCATCCTGAGTCACTCTGATCTAGGTAGCTCTGCTTCAACATCCTCGAGCTTGGTTTGAGTTACTTCGACTTGTTGTTGCACCAAGGCCTCCTACTCGGTGAATGCTTAGATAACTACTTCGTTGACAGGTCCCTCTAAGCATTGTTCAACTACAGTGACTTTGTTCCAGTTCTACTCCTCGGCCTTCAATTCTGCTAATAGTTGGCAAGCCTCATCCTGGATTGGTTGGATCCTCTGATTCACTTCCATGAATTTGATTTGAATGGTGTGGACCTTCTGTTGAGAAGTGCACTATTCCTAGGATTGCTTCATCCTTTCAACTGTGGACAATGGCTTCAACTACGCATGTATTGTTTCTTCTTGCTGCTTTGCTTCTTGGAGCTATGACTCCAGTGCCTCTAATTTAGGATCCTCAGTGAGTCTCTCATAAGTCTAGGAACTTCAATCACTTAGATATTTACATTCCATGGTGAGGGCCTTGATTCTCTCAATTGCGCTTCGATCAGTTGCTTCTCTTTGATCTTGTACATCCTGCAGAGTGTTGGGCACTGTTCGTAGCTCCAGATTTGTGATTCTATGTTGAAGTTGTTGGATAGCTTCCGTAAGTTGCACTACTTGATGTTCTACTGGTTCGTCTACCCTTTTTCTCTAAGCCTATCATAGAACAAAGTGATCTATTGTCTGCTTCTTTGACTCCAAGATGCTCTGCGAGAAACTTCTCTTTCTCTTGTTGGATTTGTGCTTTCTCCTCTTCAAAATTTGTCTGGAGAGAAACCTTCTCCTGCTGCGCAACTCGGCATTGCTCTATGACTAATTTTTTCACTTGCTTTAGGGCCTCTATGGCCTATTCTGTTTCTTCCTATGCATGATGAAGGTGAGCTTCGATCACATTATCTAGTCTATGGAGTTGGATAGGCTCATCTCCCAACTCTGGTGCTTCTAAGGGTAGGGGCGCAATGGATACTGTGCGACTATATTGAAGGGCTTGTTGTACCCCTATGAGTTAAACCTCAATTCTTTCATACATCTTCTCTTGCTTGGCTTCATGTTTCTACAAGACGTCCTGTGAGGCATCTACTACAGTGGCGATGATGAAGTCAAAGTCATCAACCGTGAGCATAGTTCGCATAGTGGTTTTCTCTCTCTTGAATTCTTCTGTGAGGTAGGTTTCATGGGGGAATCCTTTATTTTCTTTGAGGGATAAGCCTCATCAAAAGGATCCCTAGGCAGTGTTACTTCACCTTTCTTATGTTGATCTTATTTTCCATTGGTCTCTTCTCTATCTCTTTTTTCATCACCTCCTCATCTAGGTGATATTGAATCAGTTTCATATGATGCACTCCTCGGGTTTTGTACTTCTTCAATATTTTTCCTTATGTTGGTTCTAGGTGTGTCATGTTCTTTGTGAGTGGCCTCCGAGCTGCCAATTAGTTTGGGATCAAACATTTCTGCGAGGTTAGCAGGGATAAGGAGTTCTACTGACTAGTCCTTAGTTATCTCGTCGAGGTCCTCCTCTGTGAGATTATAGTATGAATGAAGCTCTTCTTTATGCTCGTTTTCTCATGCAATGATATAAATGAAGTGTCGATATGCGTGGAAATTGATGAGAGGTTTGAACCAATGCAGGTTTTTCGACATCATGCAAGGGACATCTTTGATGGCCCTCTTCAACTGCATGGAATAATGTGTTTGATTTCTAATGTTTTCCCATATCGCTCGAGTACCAGAGCATGGTGAACTTCACAATGCATGGTTCGAATGGCTCAATGTCCAGAAAGTTCACACCTTCTGGCATCTCCCAAGAAGTAAATTCTATGAGGATCAAGAGCCAGCTAAAGTGGAACTCATATCCCTGATCCTGAGATTCGCGAAAATCTAGTTCCAGCTGGTTGACTAAGTACTTCACCCAGTTCATCTGGATTCCTTCTACACATTTCTCGATGAGGTCAAGAATGAATCATGTGACCTATGTAGGTATTTTCTTTCTCATGAGCTTTCATGCGATCAGCTGGTAGGCCAGGTGCACTGTGCCATTCTGGATGGAAGCTACCTTGTAGCCTCGCATCCCCTTTTCTACATCACCATATGTGTCTTTGATCCTCTATGCCAATGCATGATCTATAGCCTTCCCTGGGTAGAAGTCCTGTGGGTCGGGTCCCTGCATGCTCAATCCAGTGATCCTATGGATCAGCGTCAGATTGACTGTGATCGAACATGAGAGAAGGATCTTAAAACACGTGTTAACCTCCTGGTGCCTTCCAAAGTGATGAATCTTCATCACATTCAAGAGGGTAGATTGTACGAGGTTCATAGTCCATGGTTGGGGGATTATTTTTGAGTTCTTCCCCTTCGTCCTGGTCAAATACTTGTAAGGAGATAACATGATGTATTTCTTGCGGTACCCTAGGTTGAAGTCACTGAACTTCAACATCGCAGTATTAGCCTGCTGCATTCTTACTGAATGTATCCCCTTCAAGAGGTACGCAGTAACCATGGTGTAATCAAAGTCTCTCAGGACACTGTCACGACTCACCACACCAGCCAAAGGCTGGATGTAGTCAGGAAGGATGGTCGGGATTAACTTCATGTTCGCCAAGTCATATCGATGCTTGGTTATTTTATTTGTTGTAGGTTGGGATGGTTTGAATCCACGAGCATTCGACAGAGAGGCTTGCACTCCTCTCATCGATGAGTCTTGAACTCGGATTAACACTACCTTCTCACCCATAAGGTCGATTGGAACTTCTTCGATGATTTTCTCTACGGTGATGAGCTTGTCCGAAATGCATGCTTAGATCGGATAAATCAGGTGGATGAATGAGTTCTCAAAGCAATAGAACATGTTTCAACCTCAATAAACACAACACAGTAGTAATGGGATGGCTTGGATACAATTCACAAAAGTGTTCTCAGTGCAAAAATAAATGAAATAAGTAGATAATGGTGTAACAGATCTCTCCAATGGATGAGAGGCCTTCATCAATGCAGTTATGTCCATTGCGGCGTGGTCCCAACAGTCTGATGGAGAGCTTTCTGGCCATAACTGTTGTTCTAACCGTTCGGGGCATCGGGCTAACGGTTATAATGCTTTCAACAACTATATTTCTTCGTCATGGCGAAGTTCCATGTTGCATAGTTCTGATATCCCGACGAAGTTCCAGTTTTGCAAATCTTCCTTCTGCAAAGTCTCCTTTGTAACATTCTGCAATTTTTCTCTCTTCTTACTGAGCTTTCTAGCCTTCTTCCCTGTGATCTTCATCTCGATAGTCCTCTTTCCATTCTGATTCTCATCTCCTTTTGGCATAGTAACTTCGCGTTGTTGATGGTCTTTCGTAGGGTTCAAAGGAAATACTTCTTCTCTTTTTGGGCTAGGTGCTCCATTCTTCTATGAGTCTTCTTGTGTTCTTTCAACTTCGACATCTAGGTTTCTGGTTCTAAACAACTTTGATTTGTTCTTCTATTCTTCAATCAAGTGCGTTATCCTCTTCATAATGAAGTCTCTTAGTTCTTTCTTCTTCTGTTCTAGGGCCTCCTCTTCCTTTCTTCTGGTCTGGTTTCTCTCAATCCAGGGTTTTCCTAATAACATAGCAAATGGGGCGTGGTTCTCAATAAATTTAACAACCTCAAAATCTTTCATTGTTGTAGTTCCATGATCACTCATAGATATATGGGTGAGTCTTCCACATAGGGTTATCAACTTTCCTCTAAATAATTTTATTCCTCCTAATTAAGGAATCATAGCAGGCTTTCCTAAAATTTCTCAAGTCCTTTCTGTCATGATATTCACCTGTGTTTTTTCATCCATAACACAGTCAATGTTGAAGTCTCCTATTCTTATTTCTATGAATTATTTTTCTTTGAAGCTCTCTGATAAGTTGATATTTATGTGATCATTTAGGGGTTCTTTCATTTGTATCAATACATTCTTTGATTCTTTCTAGGGTTCTTCCATGGTCTCAGTTTCTTGATTTTTCTCACTATTTTCTTGTCTCATATTCATTATTTCAACCTTAGCAATCATTCTAGGGAAATCCAAAACTTCATGGTCCATATCGTGACAACAAAGACAACTAGGTATTTTACCAGGGCACTCCTTAGCAAGATGTCCCGGTGTTATGCAGCTATAGCAAAAATTTAATCCTCTCTTTCTCTTGAATGATCCCCAACCTTTCCTCTACTGCACACTAGGGTCATAGTAACTAACCTTCAAAAAAGTCTTTCTAGGGTCCTACATCCATTTGTTAGTCCAAACATTCTTTGTATGCATAGGAATAACATATCTTTCATCATTTATATCAGATCTACTCATATCAAATCTTCTTTCATCCAGTTGTGCCCTAGGTTTTAAGCTAGGACAAACTTATCAAACATACCTAAATCCATACTTTTGAAACAAAAATTTTCACTTTTATTATCTTTTTCAATCAAAAATTTTCATTGTTCTTACCTTTAACAAAGCACAAAGCCTTCATATCTTACCTATTTTCTTCATATATCAATTTTCTTCTTAGCATAGATCTTCACAAGTCAAGTAGAATATTGCACACTAAAACAACAGATCTATGCATAGAGCTTGTTTTTTTTTTGTTTTTTTTTCCAGTTCCCAACAATCACAGTTTCAGGTCCTGGAAACAAAACCATTTGTTGGCACAGGGGCATATCCAGGGTCTAATTCTCAAGAGAACACCAACAAAACCCTAACTACCGACCCTTTCGACAACACCTTTGAAGCAGATGAAGTCTCACCCAAGGTAGAGGCAGGGGTGGGTTCAGGACTCAGATGTCTACAACCTTAGTTGGGACACTGATCTGTGATTGTAACATCTTAATAGAGAACTTAGCAGTTATAGATCATTAGTATTTAACCTTAATTTATAGAGTAGATAAACCCTAACAAAATATCATCACAGTAGTCTACAAGATCTAATATGCCCAAGCACTTAGCACATAAAGATAGATCAAATCTAGTATTCATTCACATTATTAAGCACAAAGCATCAACAAATATATCCAACATTCATCTATATCAAAGCACTAAGCAAGTAAAAACATAAGCACATAAACACATCCCACAAATCATAGCAACACAGGATATATGTGATTCACCCCTAGCCTGGGGATACATCCACCAACTCTTATTCTTCTTTATTATCTTTTGTCAATATTCTACATGCATAGAGCCACAATATCCTACTTTGCATAAGACAGGAGATCTGGGCGCACCTCACCAGATCTTCCTTCCCCAAGCTAGGTTTCAGCATAAAGCTTCTACTCAATCTCTTACAATCACTTTCACTTATCTCTACAAGTCTCACACAGTATGAACGAAGCATCTACAATCCACACTTTCACTTAGCACTTAGCACTTAGCACTTACCAAGGTACCAAAAGACCTTCTCCTCTCTTACCTCACCTAGAATTCTATTTATACATTACAAAAAGGGCCTAAACATGGGTAAACCCATGGGACGACATTCCCATACCTGTTACATAGCCCAAAACCCAAAAATCCCTAAAAAGGGGCCGAGATCCCATGATCTTTGCTTCGACTTGCACTCCGCCTTTGACAACCTGTCGAAGTCCCAAAACTAGGTCAAACATGACCAAGGATCCTCAAAACTTGGTCAAGGGACAACATACATAAATCGATATTAAGTGGTTGATTAAAACCAACATAACATGATAAATAAATTTATACGAGAACAACTAATATTTATTCATGCATTTGAAAAGAGGTTGATTACGTGAATAAGACAGATAATTTTTTTTTATTGTGATGATCCCTACACAAAAAATAAGAAGCTATAAGAGAGAAGAGAAAATGAGAGAGTATGTTTCCGAAGAATAATATCCAACCTTGAAACAATTAATAAGTCCCTATTATATTGAATAATGAGGGTGCATATCCCAAGAAATATTCCTCCTCATTCCATGCATAGTAGAGAGGGAATTTTTTTAAATTGTCCATGCACCTTAAATGAAGGAAGTGATGCTCACATGCACTAGATACACCTGGAGAGGAGTGGTAATGTACCTCAAGTTAAGGTGAGTGTAACCCCTATGGATTTAGAGAAGAGTAAATATAAGTCCATGGAATCTGAGTCTAACTTAAGAGAAACCGAGGGAAGATAATGCATGCACACTAAGGAGTGAGGAGACTCTCTTAGTTGAAACATGCATGAACTAGAGATATGAGTGCACCTTAGATGAGGTGGATTAAAGGGAATAAATGCACATGGATGACTAGAGGAAGAGTGGAGTAAAGTGAGGATAAATTGGAAGAGAGAGGGGGTTAATTGAGATGAAGTGGGAGAGAAAGGGAGGCACCTTAGTCAACTAGAGATACTTTGATTATGAATCGTGACTAAGTGAGAGAGAGAGGAAGTGAAGTGAGAAAGAGAGAGAGAGAGAGGAAGTGAAGTGAGAGAGATAAAGAGTGGAAATTCAATTAACTCAACCATGAAACCTCGTAATTTCCTCCATGTTCCAACTCACTCTCAAACTAATGCATGCACTTATTTATCATCAATTAAATCAAGCACGCTCCTTGATTGACTCAACCATGTTCTCAATCAACTCAAGACCTGCCACATCACCCAATCTCATGCATGTTCCTTGGTTTTTCCACTTGTCACTCATAGAAGTTTCCATGTATCACCTTTGAGGACTACCACATGTCATGACTTGGAACTTCCATATGTCACCTCAACAAGGATTCCATGTGGCACCTTGCATAACATACTACAAAAAATAGAAATTTCTTGCATGTAAATGAAATTAGGTTCATCACACTTAATTTTCTACAAGGAATATGAATATGCACTCATATTCAGCATGAAATCATCTGAAATGGAGCTACTGAATGAAGTATCATTCATGTAATCTAGAAGGATCTCACTGGAATATTGGGCTTGCAAGGACTCCAAATATACCATAAAAATTTTCATGTAGACCTATGAACCATGTCTCCTAAAAAGTAGGAGAATTGCTAAAAATAACCATCTCTCTCCAATCCCATGAAGATTTGTGGAACCTCTGTCCTTGACATAGGAAAAAAATCATTGAACCAATCTTATACATGAACTCAATGGGAACCAACTCTGGCTCAAGCAAAATTGTCTTTGGAAAAACTGTATGAATACCAACTAGATAAGATATGTTCACCCTTGACCCTCATGATTTTGCAAGTGAACAAATCCAGGGATTAACAAAACTGTAATGGGTCATTCTGGTCTTCCCTTAACATATTTTTCGATCCACTAATACCTTTAGATATCCTCTTTTTTACCAATACCAATGCAATCCTTAATAGGACTATCTTGGAATATCTCAAACATCCTTTCTTTTCAACTTACAACCGTGAGACCTAGAGCTTGGGGGGTGTTAGAGGTTCAATAGGAATATATTTTATTTTCTATGATTCCTTCCAAGGCATAGTTATAGTGGTCGTGGAAGATGATTTTTCCATATTAAGTGGGTCCAAGTATGTTATAACCCTAAAATGCACCATACAGGTTTACCTGGCATCAGGCCAACTCATGCCTCTTCCTAGCCAAAGCCATGCTGAGTAACTCCTCAAAAAATCACTCAAAACAAGAAACCCGCGCCCTAATTTCTCACTGGGCGCGGGCATCCGCCTGCTGTCCTCTTACTGCACGCGGGTATCCGCGGGCTAGCCTAAAACAGCCCGCGAGTACCTAACAATGCAAAAAATCAAGAAAGTTTCCGCCGAGACTCGGGGCTTTTTGTCAGTTAACTGAAACTCTCCGCCATGCATGGCCGAGAGTTCGACTAAAACCCTAGCTCTTCCTAACCTATAAAA
>ML788812.1:113119-126283 GCA_009831015.1 Picea engelmannii
AGATCCTTCTAGAAGCGGAAGCTTCTATTAGGTCTTCTTACATCCGCCTTATTCTATTTTATTGAAAGGTCTTATTTAATATTGACCTTTATTACATCCGAATACATTAATCTACCTATGTGCGGGTTAGGACCTTAACAGGACCCCTCTCAATTTATGAAAAGTAGAAAAGTATATTTTGCACCTTAGTGAATACCATGACTTGTTTATCCTTAATGGTATCCCTTGTGTCCCTGATTCCTATAGTTCTACATGCTTCTGTCATGTTAGGGGGGCTAGTGTAGAAAACTACATCCTATCCAACCAAAATAAACTTCAGTGCACCAATCAATTTTCAATCACCTTACCTATATATGATCAGAATTTCCTCTCATTTTCCCTTTGGGTTGACTCTCCTACCCTCCCTGTACAACCATCTTATTTGATGACAGGGATCAATATGTCTACACTAATTTATTTTACAAGGTCTTTCCCCTACTCTCTAGTTTCAATTACCTCAAGTTGACCTCCTACAAGTATTATTGTCTTTCCTCAGTTATTTGGGATGAAACACTTAGTTTGTACACCCACACCATTATCTCTCACACCCAACCTTCTAAGTCTAATTTTGGTCCTATGAGAAATTGGCATGATGAGGAGTGCACATCCTTTCATAAACACCTCCATTACAGCCTCTTCCACAACCCCACATCCTACACTCTATTGCAAAATTTTTATTAGTGCTTCCTCCTCCGCAAGAAGCATCTCTTCATAGCATAGAAGAGACATGAAATGCACACCTCACTTAGCCACTCCCTAAAGGATTATGGATTAATTTCTCCCCCATCATTCTAGCTTACCTACTAATATTGATCCTCAATCCATGTTAACACACTACAATCATTTATGATATACCTAGACAACCTCTTGTCCTAGTCACATCCCCCCCATCCTCTTGCCACTTGTTCTACTATAGTATATACACATATCAAGGAAGCAATTTGGGATATGAACACTACTAGGCTTGTGGATGAGGATGGGTTCCAAGTAGAGTTTTTCAAACATGTTATAAATCCACCGATACATTACATTGCTCATTTTTTTAACCATTTTGTTCACATAGGTTTCCAACCAACTTGGTCCCATCATATCATCCACCCACTTTATAAACTAGGACCTAGTGTAAATCTGAATAACTAAAAGATGATCATGGTTAGACATACAATATCGAAACTCTATGCCACCACTCTTTAGTTACAATTATATGAGGAGATCTAAAGGAGAAACCTTTGGGGTAGGGGATAGGCAAGTTTTATTCTAGGATATAAAAGGATGGATCATATCCTCACTTTATGAGCCACCATTAAGAAGGAAAGACACAACTCTTTGAAAGAATTTTTTTGTGTCGTAGTATTTTGAAAATCCTTTGACTATATACCATTGGAGGCCATGTCTTAGAGACTCAAATAAATCGGTATCTCAAATATTCTTATTACTACTATTATGCATCTCTATGAAGAAGTCCTTGGTTGTCTCCACATATCACATGGATTATAAAATTTCATCAAGAGAACCGTCGATGTGAAGCACAAGTGTCCCCTATTTCCCACTTTATTTGACATCTACATAGATGAGTCGGAGGCATTCTTGCATGAGCACATCAATCTAGGTGATGATTGTCTCCTTCACTATGTTTTGATATCCATACTCCTATTTGTTGATGATATGATCCTCTTAGTCTCCTTGATTGATGGTTTACATAGATATATAGATCCTCTCTCATTATTTTTCAACCTAGTTGATGGTCGACCTTGGGAAAACCAATGTGAATATATTCAATTGCTCAAATATGTCCCTTTCATATTTCCACTTTTATTTCAGGGAGGAGGAGGTTGAAGTGACCATTGAATACACATATGTGGGAGTTCAATTTCCAGGAAATAGATTTCGGATGAGGTAGGTTGTCCAACCCCAAGTGAATAAGTGGTTTTTGTCCCTCGTTCTTATAAATAGGCAATGTTTCCTACACCATTTTTAAGACATCTCGTCCAAATTAGACCTCATGGAATCCATCGTCAGACACACTATTTTATAAAGTTTAGAGGTTTGGGGGGGAATATTTCTCGAGTCAGATTGGGTCCACAATGAAAGAGTTAAAACCCTCTTACTACACCATTTCATAATATGCAAGAGGGGAATCCTCAAACCCACCATCCAAGAAGAGTTTTTGGCACACGCCTTCAGGATCTAGAATATATTTAGATTGGTAGAATTGTTTCATTGCCTCCAAATATTTTTCGACTTAATGGTAGGAAAATATTGATATCCATACCTGGCCTACCATTCTTCAAAGGTTATCACCTATTTTCCCCCACTATAGGGAGAGTACATATTTGGTATTTATAGGTCTCGTGTTTCCTTCAAACAATCAAGATATGGATAGATCGCCTTCCCCCATTTATGCACTCTTTAAATTCCCTTGGCCATGTCTTTCCTAATAAGCATGATATGAATGGGACTATTATGTAGGATATATATATATATATATAGTATATATAGGTCATTTTGGTCCCCCCCAAGGTATTTTGAGACCCAAGATGACCTTCTTTGTATAGAACTTCCTAGAGCTTAGATAAAACCTCATAATGTGCCCCCCTTACATGCTTTGGAATTGGATGCATGGGATCAATACCCCCTAGGTTAGTTCAAAGTGGGATTGCATTGGATTCGAGTGGAATATGATCACTATATACCAAAAGAAAACAAATTATGTAGGATATTCCATGAACAAGAGATAGAGACAAATAATCACTTTATATTTAAATGCCCCCACAACTATGAGATACGTAGGAATTTCTATTCCTTATTTAGAGAGCCTCATAAATCCCTATCCACCCTTTTTTGATATCCAGATCAAAGGTTCCTAGAATTTTATTTGGGAGAGAAACTTAGGCTCAAAACTCACATCCTATGAAACCACTCGATAGGACGCTACTCAACAAACAAATATTTCTTACCAATCCTCCCAATGGATAGGGGCAGCAAGAGACAAGCATATTGAAACACCATTTCAACACCCAGATAGGTGAGACCCGGAGAGGTAGCACAACTTCTAATTGTGATATCCATGAGGGGTTTTCATGTAAGGTTTTAGGACATTTCATGCATGAACAACAAGACCCCCCCCCCCAACCACCATATCTCGACAACATGTCACCTCTTCTAGAGAGAGACATTCTCTAGGCCATATATAGTTCCTCCATTTAGATTTCTATATAGAGATTATTTCCTTCCACCTCAGATGATAGGAGAGCTTAAAATTTGAATTTAAAGGAGAAAACCCTCTCTTCTTGGTTCTATGATAAGAACTTGGAGCATTGAGGTTCTCCTACACTAAATTCTAGAGCATTGTATTTTTATTTTAACATTATGTTAGTTCTTCTCATAGCTTAAAATTCGGGTTTGTTTATTTATTTTATAGAAGTGGTGTTTTTCACTCCCACACTCTTTTTCGAAATATGTATTGAAAAATCATATTGACCAACTAATTCATCAATGGGCGAATTTTGTGGAAATTTATGCGTTGAAGAGTTTTTAATGCAAAAAAGAAATTTCACCTATATGCTAGAGGTTCCTCGACTCTTAACCTTGTGAATTTTCAATCTTAGGGATGTTATGAAATTTAAACCAAAAAACAACAAAATTATAAGAAATTTCAACTCTTAACAACCTCATTCATTTAGTCAATCGAAAATATAAGATACTAGTGTGTTCCAATAATTTTCAACCTTTAGGGAAATCTTATCATTCATATAACAGGTCTGAAAAACACTTATGATAGATGTAAAAACAAAAATAAATATTCCCTTAAATTATTCAATTACAATGTTAAATCACTTAACATAATCACCCTTAACTTATGTTAAATCAACAAGACATATAGAGCTATAAATTACAAACCATGAAGAATATAAAAGGTTGAAAATAAAATATGCAATTTACATAGGTATTAGACAACTGAAAAGTTCCTTAATATGCATAAAGATGAAATTCATGTACATACTATAGCCTTATCATAAGGTTATTGAAAATATCTATCTCTCCAAAACCCTAGCTATGGAAAACTAAGAAAACCTAGCTCAAAACAAAGAGATCCAACAAACATGCATCACATAAGCATGTCCTCCAAGGAAAGACATCTCCTCTTCTTCTTCACTTCAACAAGTGAAACCAAGGGCTTCATCTCAAAACCCTAATCTCCAAATATCCAAACAATTAAATCCTAACCCTATTCTTCAAGATGCTCCAACAAGCTCAAGAAAATCTAGAGACTCCAAGAGAGAGCTATATCAAGTACATAAAAATATCCAAGAGATAAAGGAGAAGTGGTGCACTCCTCCTTATCCCATATCTAACTTAGGAGTGATAATAATGAATGATCCATGCATGAATGAATTAAGGAATCTCTCCTTCCTCTATATATATGATAGGTAAGGGAAGCCAACAATATATATGTGGTCCAATGCCCTTACAAGCAACCTACAATAACACATGTAGGATCACACATGTGGAGTGATACACTTCAATAATACACATGCCAATATCCAAAGGTGATGTCATCTAAAAGCAAGGCTCCAATTGCAAGGGCGCTCCATAAGGTGTTTCGAAGGATTTTCCTACAATATTCCAAATACTATAACAAACTTCACACCCCGTGTACTCCACTAGGTCCATTCCCACTGCATGAACATCATCACAAACTAGGCTTCCCCAAGCCAACTCCATGTAGGAATTTAAACTACCTTGGGATCTCTAAGGATCAATTCCCTCCTCTAGGATGCATAATTATCCTCCTAAGTAGGGAATTCTCCAAGAAAGTAAACATCTCCATGTGCCCATCATGTAGAACATCACCCAAGTTGTGAAGAGATCTCAAATGCCTTGAGAAATAATTCCAAAAAATCACCCAACTGAAGTCAAACAACCACTAAGTAATCCCTCTCCAATGTGCAAAGTTAATCCATCATAGACCATCCAAGAGATGAGCATAAACCACATGCCCCAAATATCATGAAGCACCCCCAAACATGGTGTAATCACTTTTAGAGTAATCATGAAAGCTAACAAATTCTCTTCTAATAGTACCCCCAAGGACTAGTAAGATGAACAAATGACAACACTAGGAGAAGTTATGGAATATGAGGTGGACTTGAACATCATTATCCCTCTAGGACAAATGTTTAAGTTTATCTCTTTGAATTTTATGCATTTTCATGTAGTAAGATAAGATAAGACAATTTTATTAATGTCCAACAAGTGACCATAAATAGGTCAAAGGGACTGCTAGATACATTAGAAACACTACATAGTGGGAGTGTGAGTGTAGCTCCTATAAAATAGAATCTATCCTTTGAGTGTAGTGTTATTAACATTACAGTTTGTATGGAAATATACTTGCTAGAAGTATTTCGAGTGGAGCAACACATGACAACTTAGAACATTTAGAATTGGCTATGCCTATTTTTGTTTGAAGAATGCAACTAGTTTTTGAATTTTTTATATTACACCACTATTTGGTTCGGCCGCAACTCTCTAATACAAAATCTAATTGTTATTCTTAAAAAAAAAATTAATTAATAGATTTTCATTAAAATCTAAATAGTTACAAGAGGTTGGTAGTCCAACTACTTCTCACATGAATAAAAATATATCAAATTTAATTCATAATTGACCCCAATATATCAAAAGTTCATATTCCATGTATCTCATAGCATGTGTATGTCAAAAATAAACATGGTATCAAAGCCATGATACGTGGAGGTTGTCTACAATTTTCTTGTTTCAAGGAAAAACTTGTTGGGAAACCCAAGGGATGCTTCCCCACATTCTTGGATGACATCCCTAGTAAACTTGTAAACATAGACTAGAGTGCCTCACCTAGGGGGATTCAAATCAAGAACTTGTTGGTACATAACTAGTCAATGTTCAACAACATTGGAAACAATTGGTTGAAGTAACCCATTGGGATTGAGGTTGTTTGTAGTTCCATGAAGCATCTAATACAATAATAGATATTTGTATTGCAACAAGTTGGTAGATAAAATCAAATTATCATTGATTGGGAAGAAAATGTGTATGTAAGCTATTAAAATTTTGAATGGAGAAACCTATGTTAGCAAAGTTCAATGAAAGAAACCATCACACTTGTAAAATCAAAATACTTTGTTTAATGAATTGACTTATGGAGAATTGTCAATGGGGTAGAATAAAAACCCTCACATTAGATAAACTAGTTTATGGACTATAAAGGATGATAAAGCTAAATCTATCATGGGACTCGAAATGTTTGATTCTAAACTACATCCTCTAGAATTGGCTATAAGTTCCAAAGAAATTTGGAAAAACTAAATATGTTATTAATTTTTTTTATAACCTTCTTAGATTTTAGTAGAAAGTTTTCCCAGTTACTTTGAAGGTGAAAATAGAACAATTATTTCAAATTGAATGGACAGATTTTCTTTTTGGATAAGCTAGTTTCAAAATTGTCTTAGGAATTTGAGGAAACTTCATGAAGAGGCATGTTAAGACTGGAATAAGATAAAATCCACCCAAGAACAATGTTGTTCCATAACAATGTAGTCAAATAAAGCATTGTGTTTCCTTTTAGTTTTAAAACAAGATTCCTCTTGGAGTATCATCTCTATAATTAGGTCTAAAACATTATTTTCAATAAATACTCTAAGATAACATATTTATGAGTGTTATCTAATGTTCTTTTGTGGAGAAATGAGTACCACACTAGGCTAGATATATGTTTTTTTTGTAAACACCTTGAGCTAGTTCCTGGTGGAGTTGAGGTAGGTTCATTGGATAGTAGTGAAGCATGTTCTCAGGTACTTGATGTAGATCTTAACCTTGTACATATTTTCAATAAAATATCATAAAAGATACAATGGAAAATACACACATTACACAGATATTTTTCCAGTGGAAACCCAAACTAGGAAAACCAACATATTCTATATCCATTCACATCATACATTGTTTACAATACAATATACATATAGGAGCCAACAACATCCAAAACCCTAATCCAATGACCCAGATTAGTCAACAACCCTAGTTGCTTAACTGGAAATAGAAAACCATCAGCGAAAAACCATGTGCCGAAAAACCACCTAAAATTTCTGGTCGTGTAAAGAATATAACACATATCCAATACTTGAGAGGTGAAATGGAGTACGGTTCTATGTATCTTGGAGGTGATGGAGTGAGGTTGTGTGGATATTCAGACTCAGATTGGAAAGGGAGTGTAGTAGATAGGAAGAGCACCTCAAGGTGTTGCTTCATCTTGGGATCACCAATGATTACATGGTTCAGCAGGAAGCATACTTTTGTAACACTTAGTTCAATAGAGGCATAGTATATGGAAACAAGTATGGCTAGTTGTGAATCCAGTTGGATTCAAAATTTGCTTACAAGATTATTTGATTAGGAGTTGGATCCCACGGTAATATACTATGATAATAATAGTTGTATCAAACTCTCTAAGAATATAGTATTCCATGATAGATCTAATCATATTGAGATTTGGAATCACTTCATCTGAGATAGGATCTAGAAGGGACAAATAAAGCTTCAGTATGTTTCCACAAATGAGAAGGTTGTAGACATTATGACCAAGACCTTGGTTAAAGGGAAGTTTGTTTTCTTTAGGCACAAACTTGGAGTGGTGCAGAATACCTTCCTCACTAAGAGGGAGTGTTTATGTTTGTAGCATCAAACATATACTTTCACATAGGTCTAAGTATCTAGACGTGTGGAATTCATCTAAATTCTTCTAACTTGGTAATTTACTTTAATTAAAGGAATTATTAAAGTAAAGTTCTTTTATTAATTAGTTGAGTTTTATTTAATGAAATACTAAATTTATTAGCCTTAGTGAATTAAATCATAGCCATTGATCTCAAGTGAGGTGAGATTTAATCTCAGTCATCAATCACTTTGGATATTAGGGTTAGGTCATAACTCAACATTATAAAAGAAAGGTTAGGGTAAAGGAGGAGATACTTTTAATTATTGAAAGAGAGAGAGAAAAGGAATTTTTCTTAAAGAGATATAGGATAGGTGGAGAAGGAATTTCATCTAGAGATCAATACATGTCAGAGAGAAGATAGAATAGGTTTAACTGTAAGAAGATCTGACAAATCTAAGACATAATAGCAGTTATGGAGTTGTACAAACTTCACAGGTAAGTCTAGGCATGTATGTATGTGGGATATAGTTAGGAAAGTGCATATGTACATGGGTGATAGTGAGGAAAGGTGCGTACAAGTTATGAGAAGTGAAAGTATGGGGTCGTACAACCACAAAGGAGTTTCTAGGGTTTGCAGGTGTTGTCTATAGCTTTTTGTATTTCTCTATGGGCCATTTTCCCAATTCCCAAGTTTGGCAGCCCTTGTGAGATTTGATATTATTCTAGTGATAAACTGATTTGAAGGGATAAATATATTTTTGTATTCTATATGAGATTTTGTTTCCAGTATTTCTTCCACTATTTTTTTGAGTTAATTATTCCAGCAAGTGTATTTTTTTTTTAAGCTGTTAATTTGATTTACAACAAGAAAATCACTAGTAAACAGTTTACCTAGGTGTTGAGATAAGAAAGTTAACAATATCTTCCCTTAAACTATCCTAAAATTTGTAAAGAACTATGTGGATTCGTTAGGGTTTGTAGTGGACAACCCTAACTATCACCATAGTTCTACTTACATCTTCTCAAGGGAGTCCTTAGTTGACCCCATATGCCCCAAAAAATAGTAGGCACTACTCTTCTCCCATATAGTCAATCTTAAATCCAAATTTCACCTTTTTACTTTTGTTTTATGGTAAATATAGTGTTTATTAATAGCTTACATACATTTCTAACCACAAAAAACCTTATATATCTTGGTATTTCTACATGTGATTAACCTAAAAAATCATTTTATTGTCATAAATTGTCTTGTCAATTTATATTACAGCCTTATTAGGGTTGGACGTCTTGGTATTTTTTGGCTGTTACGTACCTTCTAATTTTCAGAATTAGATCATCATATAAACCCTAGTTTTATATGTTGTTTTGGCCCCAATTTATACTTGTTTAATACTTATTCAAAGGGATAAAGATCACTGTTATTGTAACTTGTTTATTTATGCAATTTTCATCTTGTATACAAATTTTATAACAAACACTAGTAATTTTCAGGTTTGTAGTGTTTGGGGATCATTTTGCATTGGATAATAACTTGATAAACCCCTTAAAACAACATTAAAGAAAATAAACCCAAATCTGGAATTTACTTTGAGTATCTACCTAATCCATAACTTGTTTGATATATTTAGCTGGTGGTAATTTGGGTAGCTACATAGAAGACCTTAGAATTGATTTTCTCTTGCCTTAGGAACCCTAAATGCTACTAGGGAATTCTCCCTTGAGTTGGATCTGTCTTTCACTAAAATGAGGGAAGTTGTTGCCTAGGTGATAGTGGCAACACTTCTAATGTTCCACTCATATTTGTACCTTGTGAAGGCTTTGATCTAGGGTGCAATATTATGTGATAACATTTTGGCATCATTGTCAAAGATAATTGAGTCTTTCTCCTTGGATATATGAAATATATTCTTCAACATTTTTTATGAGTTCAAACTCTAAAAAATATTCCTAGTATCCCAACAGGGTTAAATATGATAAAGGGGAAGATCCTCCACTAGTAATCCTCCAACATTTTTGAGAAGGGACCTATCAAGAAGAGGGAAAGAGGGTGCACCACCAACACTAAAGAAGTAACACCAAAATTGCAAACATTTAAGATAAAATACCACAAGGTGATCAAGAGAACAACTTACTCATCAAATAAAACAGAAGACCATGATCCATGAACATCCATCATTTCTGAAATATACACAAGACAATATCTTTAATACAATGCTCGAGCTAGCCATCCATAGCATAAGAGAAATAGACAAAACGTTTCCAACATATTCTCAATTAATCCCTAAAGGATTTCTCCCCCAACCCAACCATTGGTGAAAATGAGGAAGTGTATCTCCTTTTAAAGAGTGATGTTCACATTCCTTTACAATTAAATATTATTATCAAATTTGGGATCCACAAATCTATCCTATGGAGAAGTACAATACACGTTTCTCCAACTATCTAATCTAAAATACAATAAAATAAAGTGGTCAAGACACATGTACAATGATCAATATGAAATGACCCCTCAAATAGTGGGATGTCTCATCAATTGAGGGAATACATTTTATCCAAGTTGCAATGTCTAGCCTCCAAATGATTCTCTAGGGGTGTATCATCAACTAAATTCCACAAATCATGCAAGAAAACATTTCCAAGTCTTCTCTAAGCGAACATGTATGTATTCTATCTTAATAAGATGAGTTTATATCATCGATACATTATTTCGAGTATCACCTTAAAATAGCTAGGAGGATCATATTAAGGGAGCATTCTTCAAAGGAGGTCGTGTTTCCTTGAAACTTGGGTGCTCTTCAAGATAATTAGATTTTAAAGAAACAGGTTAAAATGTCATCATGCCAACTGTCATCCATTTATGAGGACATGTATCCTCAACAACGCTAACAAAATTCACAAAAGGTGGATATCCATGGGATATGTGAAAGAAATTCCATGGATGTTATAGAAAACTCATCCAAGAGTGGATGTCTTCCAACATAGAAAGATTGACTCCTTCTATATATTTCCTCCAGTTGTAAACCATTCCTTGTAGGGATAACATAGCCAAATTATCAAACATAAAGAAAGCCTCCTTCCTTGGATTATGATTCCCCTTTTATCATGTACCAAACTTACTATGGATATTCCAAAAGGTGGAACACTTCCTCAAATGATTATTGTGATATCTAAAAACTTGTGAAATTACCTTGACCTCTCCTCTAGATGAGACATCCCAATAACAAAACAAATTGTCCCCCAATATGGGCTCAACAATATTCTATAGGCAACGAAAAATACTCCAGATCCACCACAAAAACATCACCTCCCACCAAGTTCTTGTTTCTTTATGTGGCGATAAACAATTCTGAAGATGCACTAGGTTATATTACTTAAAAATGCATCACAAATATTCAAGCATAATAAATATTTAGATGTTTTCAAGAATGGATTTGAATATCCTACTCTTTTGATCCTTGATACTAGCATAGAAATAATCCCAAAATATGTATTTGAATGTTAACCCCATATATCTTCTTTTAAACTATGGCTTTACGAAAAGATTTGTTGGAAATACACCCTTCATCAAATCTAGAATGACAGTCTGTTATGACTGAGGATTTTATTGTTGGTTCCGAGCTATTAGAGAGCCATAAATGTATATTTATGAGACTTATTCTATGTTGAATATCAAGGATAGAATACATATTATTGATGGGAATACACCTTAGCCAAATAAATAGCCCAAAACTAATAGAATTCTAAATTGAAATAACATCTACAGGGACTTATTTAGATTCTTGATGAATTGATAATGAGGAGTTTGATCCATAATAATTGTTATTTTTGAATTTCATATTCACTACCCTGGGATGAAGAGAGTTTCCAAAGATTAATAAAATACAAGGGCCAGTGAAGAAATTTATTGATATAACCTTGTGAAAAACAAGGGGTAACATGCCTCTCAATTATCCTACGAAAACTGCTCCAAATTACAAATGAAATGCTTTTTGTGTTTGGAATAATGTATATGTTGTTTTTTATATTATTTTTTAATGTTTGTCATTGTGTGGACATGTTAGCACAATTTTGCACCCTCCAATCAGATCTGATATAAAGTAAAACCGGTTATGGAAAAGGGGCCAATTTAAGGAGGGAATGCCCCACATGTCACAGGAAAACCTCTTCTCCATTAGGGATGGTGTGTACCAACCTCAGAGGGGAGTCCCTAGGTACCTCCCTGCTGAGTTGGGTCTGATTTTGTAACAACCCCTAAATGATTGCTTAAGATTTACCAAGTATAATTAATTAAATAATTAACTGTCCTAATGTGTATTAGTTAAATAATGATTATTTATTAATAATATTAATCAATTAATTAATTAATTACTTATTATTTAATATATGTCAATTAATTAGTTAATTGATTGATTAACACATTTAATGTTTAGGGTAAAGAATTAAATACTTAATAACTTTTAATTCATTAATATAAAACTTTACGTATGCAGGGGGATGAAGCATTGAGTGGAGGGATAAGGTATTAAATGGAGGGATAAGGTGGGTGGCATTAAAGGAGGGTAGGAGGCGATGATTGGAAGGGGGATATGAGGGGGAGAGGCATTCAGAAAAGGGGGGACTTTTGGAAATTTGGGGAGGAGGAAGCATTATTGGAGATTAGAGACTGTATTTCTTGGTTGGTATTTTCTAGTTTTGGAATTTGGGTGGACTGTTACAGGGGTGCACTAGGTTGCTGGGAGTTTTGGGCTCGGGGGCCAGGAATCCTCATGGAATCCTAGAGCTAGGGAGATGGACAGGCTCTATTCCTAGCTGGCAGGGAGGAAGATTCGATTTTGAGTAGCGTTTGGGTAGAGCAACAGCGAGGACAGACAAAGTTTGGAGAATTAACATAAGACAGAGGTATGTATTTTAGTGATTATGCTGTGTTATGTGATGGTTATGTAATTTATTTTCATGATGTTAATAAACTTAATTTCTGCTAAATGAATTATGGTTAAATGTTGAAGATTAATTTTTACAGAATAACATTTATCTACTCGCTAGTTTTTTTTTTACTTGTGTTTTATAAGTCTCTATGGGGACAGAGACCCTACACATGGTATCAGAGCTTTATTTGCAAGTCCCATGGCCTAGTGACTATGCTTGTCTTCGGTGACTTGTTTGTTGACTTGTGGTACTCCGCGCATGTGGTGTGCATTGGTGCAGGTGCTTGCCCTCGGTGTTGACCCACAGGCAATGTAAAATCCGCATGTGGGCTCATCTTCCATGTGCCTTGCACTTGGTCTCGACTTTGGTGCATTGCATTGTTGTTGGGTGCTTAGATGAGCTCGCAGACTTGGTTTGGTGCTTGTGCGTTGGACTATATGTTGTTGTTTGACTAGTGTTGTGGATGCGTGGCTTCAGGATTGTAGAGTGGCCTTCAGGCCCAA
>ML788812.1:126306-136883 GCA_009831015.1 Picea engelmannii
ATATATATATATATATATATATATTATTTAATGGTGTTTGTCTCTAGCGTTGGTCATTGGCTTTTATTTTGGTTTACTAATGGTGTTTGGCTCTGGTGTTGGTCACTGGCATTGGTCGATGGCTTGTAATACTGATTGGAAACTGCGTAGTGCGTTTAACCCGTGGGCTCCCTCGGAGACTTAGCACTTGGTCTTATGTGTCCGGATTTGGGGCTTGGTTCGAAACTCATGTTGAGTGCTTGATTCATGGTGGATTGGTTCACAGTAATATGATTATAGATTTGACTCGAACATTAGAGTTAGATATTGAGCCCCGGGCCCAATATATATTTTTTATAATAATTTGTTTGTTTACTTGAAACAAGTGTTAAAGTTCATTTAACACTTTTAATATATATAATAATACACCATTTTCATTTTTTTTTTGTTTTTGGATTTGGTTTAATTTCGGTGTTAAGTTTTAAGTAGTTCAAACTGTTGCTGAGTTGGAAGTTTTAATATTTCTCTATTATTTTATATTTGTATTTTTTTTTATACTTTATAACTCCATGTTAAATGCCATTCCTGGGTTTAGTTTTCAATTTAAAGCCCAGAAAACCTAAAATGGGCTCTAAAGAAAAGATTTAGTGAAGTAATATGATGTGTTTTTATGAAACTTTAGACAAGGGTATATCACAGTTATAAACCGCATATTTTTCTTTGGATGAGATGCAGTGGGAAAGAGTTGGGAGCTTAGGCCTTCGCACCTTCCTTAGGTTAGGGTTTGGATTGTTTGTTTTTATTTTTCTTTGTTTGCTCTTTTCTTTATTTGGAAGGTCTAGGTTCCATTCCCATTGACCACCATATCCTACGACTCTCTTTTTTTTTAATATAAATATATATATTTTTTAACATACTTTATAATACTAATTTTATTTTAGAAAAGTACGTAAATAAAAAAAATTAAGTAGATCTGTATATAAAAAAAAATGTTACTTATAAAAAAAAAGGGATATAATAATAATAATATAAAAAAATAAAGTTATAAAAAAAAATTGAAATGTTTTGGGGTCCATGGGTTTTGAACCCACGACCACCCACCAAGCCTTAAGAAATGACCAAACACCAACGCGCCACACATATCGCTTTTACAAAATAAATTCATATGTAAGTAAATTAATTATCAATAGTAACAAAGTACTATCCCAAAGTATAATCTCCCATTATCCAAGTTAACCAAGCACCGAGTTCCATGACCACAACCATCAAGCCAAGTGCCAAGCCCTTCCATTCCATCCCACAAGCCAAAGCCAAGCACCAAGCCTGCAAGGGAGCATTTTGTGCACAATGTATTAACATTATAAAATTTTAATGTTAATAATGGGTTTGAAACCTATTATTATTAATCAAATACATATATCCCCTTAATTAATGAATGTAATAGTATAACTTTATAATTTATAGGTTAAAAGTCCTTGTAGAGTGGCGAGAGTTTGATGCATGTTATGTGAAATAGTCAGGGTAGAATAGGGGTATAATATAAAGCACCATATAAGGAATCTGATGCACTATGGTGAGTGTTGTACAGTGCTAGCATAACTACCGGGCGAGAGGGTCAATATTTTTCTTAGGCGAAGACATCAAGCTTAGACACTTTAACCCTAACCTAGCCACCTCCCCTAAAGAGAGTAACATCTATTTACATACAAGTAAAAAAAAACTTACGCCTAACCCTGTTTTCTAGTTTAAGTTGTGTAAATGTGAAACGTCCTTGAACTCACCCTCATAACTTTAGTTGATGTAGGTTAAATCATACAATATGGTTAGGACTCGAGGAAATCGAGGCAGAGGGTCATCGTCGCAGGGACCACCAGCACCGCCACCACCATCGCCTGAACTAGCTCTCATATTGAGCTCTTTGGAGGCCATAAATGAGACTTTAAAAGGGCGTCAACCAGCAAGGACCGAAGGGGAGCCCCCACCATCTAGAATGGGTAATCCAAAAGCGTCGAGGGATTCAAGGGGAGGACCTCCACCTGAAGACATCACTAGAGAACTTCAAAAGATCAAACTTCCATACTTTGTCAAGAGTCGTGCCAGTGAACGTGTCGAGGCATGGTTGGAAGGCATGATAAGGTGTTTCTCCTTAAGAGACTATGCATCCACTTCAAAGGTGAAGATAGTTATTTTTCAGTTAAGAGACAGTGCCTTGAACTGGTGGGGAAACCTGGAAAGGCAACTGCATCTTACCCCGAACACCGTGTCTTGGGAAATTTTCGAGGAGAGGTTCCAAAGGAAATATATACCAGCTTACTATGAGGAACAACAGGTGGGAGCATTTCATGCTCTAGTACAGGGAAACAGGACCGTAGAAGAATATGAGATTAGGTTTATGGAATTGGTCAAATATGTTTCATATATGGATAATGACCAACAATAGGCATAACGCTTTGTTTATGGGTTGAACCCTAAGATAAGGGCTATGGTGTGGATGTGGAAACTGTTTTCAGTAGCGGAAGCTGTGGAAAATGTGTGTTATGTGGAGGAACACATGAACTTAACCGGAGGTATGAGACCAACCTTTTCGCATCATCCTAGATTCATAGGGAAGGCTCCTAGGAAATTTCCCAGGGGAGGGGGCTCAAGGCCACCTCCATATGGTAATAGAGTCACACCAAGGACATTAGCCATATGGATTTCAATGGCAGCAAGTGCAACATCCCGTTCATCACCAACGACATAGGCAGATTCACGACCATCTCAGGGAGCAGCTAGTAGGGGTAGGGGTTCTAGGGGAGGGAACTCATTTCAGAGACAGTCCCATAATAGTGCACAAGTTAAATCCCGTGTTACCTATCAAGGGTGCGAAGGACCCCATTACCAATGTGACTGCCCAGAGTTACAATAAGGATTTGTGCATAGAGAAGGAAAGGTCCCGATGGGAAGAGCAAGTAGAAGCCACCAAATTTACGCAATGGTTAATAATCGCCAGGACGAACATAAATCCATGGTGGTGGAGTCGTCAGGTATGCTAAATCATATCAATGTAAAGATTTTATTTGATTCTAGTGCGACAGATAATTTCATTTCACCATCTGCATTAGAAAAGAGTGGGTTGGTAGCCTACGAGCATGATGACTTTAAACAAGTCGAGATGGCTTCGGGGGAAAAACAAGCAGTAGGACCTAGCGTTGATAATTGTATAGTAGACCTGGGAGTGTTTACTACCAGGTTGAAGGTATACGTTACTTCTCTCAGGGGCGTATGACCTAATCATTAGAATGGATTGGTTAGAAGCCCATCGAGCTATGGTAGATTGTTTCGCAAAAAGGGTGCTCTGTGTTGATGACGAAGGAAGGCCAGTAGAGATCCAGGGTATACGGAGAAAGGTGTCTCTACGATTTATCTCAACTATGAAGGTTAAGAGATGCTTGAGGCAATGGTGTCGACTATATGTAGTGGAAGCAGTAAATGAAAGAAAGGGACCCTCCTTGGATCAATACTCGGTATTGTCAGAATTTAAAGATGTTTTCCCGAATGAGTTACCAGGGTTACCTCCTGAGAGGGAGCTTGATTTTACTATTGAGATAAAACCTGGTGAAAAACCAATTTCCAAGACTCTGTATCGGATGAAAGTGCTAGAAATTTGTGAGTTGCAAATGAAGTTGAAAGACTTATTGGACTTGGGGCTAATAAGGCCCAGTGTCTCACCTTGGGGTTCACCAATATTTTTTGTAAAGAAGAAAGATGGTTCCTTATGACTATGTATATATTACAGGGAATTGAACCATGCTACCGTGAAAAATAGGTAGCCAATGCCACGAATAGATGACCTCTTTGATCAGATGAAAGGAGCAGAAGTATTCTCAAAGATCGATTTGCAATCAGGGTATCACCAGTTAAGGATTAAGGAAGGCAATATTCCTAAAACTGCCTTTCGAACCCGGTTTGGACATTACGAGTTTTTCGTAGTACCTTTTAGATTGACCAATGCACCAGCAGTATTCATGAGCCTCATGAATGGAGTATTTCGGAAGTACTTAGACCATTTTGTACAAGTCTTTCTAGATGAAATCCTCATCTATTCCAAAAATGAAAGAGAGCATGAGGAACACTTACGAGTGGTGTTATCCTGCCTTAGAGAGAGAAAATTGTATGGGAAGTTGTCGAAGTGTTCCTTCTTCCAGAAAGAGATCCACTATTTAGGTCATATCATTTCTGGTGAAGGAATCTCTATGGACCCAGAAAAGGTAAAGGCCATTATGGAGTGGCCAGTGTCGAAAAATGCCCATGAGGTGAGAAGCTTCATGGGGCTAGCAGGTTATTATTGGAGATTTGTGGAAGGATTCTCAAAAATAGTGAAGCCCATCACCACTTTGCAGTGCAAGGGGGCCAGGTATGAATGGATAGAAGAATGTGATAGTGCATTCATCGAGCTTAAGAGATTACTAACTAGTGCACCAATTCTACGAGTGTCGGATATGGAAAAGGAATTCACACTCTGCACGGATGCCTCGAAGAAAGGGTTGGGGGACGTGATAATGCAGGATGGAGGAGTGATAGCTTATGCATCAAGGAAGTTGAAGAAACACGAAGAGATTTACGCTACTCATGATTTAGATTTGGCAGCTATAATGCTAGCTCTAAAACTTTGGAGGCACTATCTTGTGGGGTGAAACTTTGAGCTCAAAACGGACCATCAAAGTTTAAAACATCTCTTCACTCAAAGGGATCTGAATTCCAGACAAAGGCGATGGAGTGAGTTTATGAGTGAGTACGATTTTCGTATTTCATACATCAAGGGAAAGGAAAATGTGGTCGCAGATGCCTTGAGTAGGAAACCATGTGTCTTCTCCTTGGTACCTTTAAAGGTCAATCTGAGGGAGCATGTGTTGATGCAACTCCAAGGAGACAGTTGGTATTTAAAGGTTACTTCAAACCTCCAGAGTGGGAGGCAATTAGATCCAAAGTATGAAGGATATAGTCTGGAAGAAGACGAATTGTTAAGATATCAAGGAAGGATGTACATCCCTGAAGATGGGGATATTTGAAGCATCATACTAAAGGAAGCCCATAGAGCACTTTATTGTGTGCATCCGGGTGTGAAGAAGATGTACGCATACATGAGGAATATTTCCTTCTGGGTAGGCATGAAGCATGATGTAGTCCATTTTTTCACCAAATGCCTAGAGTTTCAACAAGTGAAAGCCGACCACCATCACTCGACAGGCCTCCTACAACCACACGATGTTCCTATGTCCAAGTGGGAAGTCATTTCTATGGATTTTGTTGTGGGGTTTCTGCTCACATCTCATAGACACAATGTCATTCTTGTGATAGTTGATAAGTTAACCAAGAGTGCTCATTTTATTCTAGTTAGAGACACTTACTATTTCACTGATGTGGCACGTGTGTTTGTAAGTGAGGTCATCCATTTTCATGGGATACCTAAGAAGATCATTTAAGATAGGGACTCCAGATTTACTTCTAGGTTTTGGACAAGTTTGCAGTCAGCGTTGGGGACTCAGTTGAACTTAAGCATAGCTTATCATCCTGAAACAGATGGGCAAACTAAGAGGGTAAATCAAATCATGGAATACATTCTTAGGATTTATGTCATGGATAATCAAACCCATTGGGAGAAGTACCTACCTTTGGTAGAGTTTGCCTACAATAACAGTTTTCATAGCTCCATCGAAATGCCACCCTACGAAGCTCTGTATGGAAGGCCATGCAGAACGTCGTTGAGTTGGGATAGATTAGAATATTGAGTAACAGTTGGGCTAGAATTGATTCAAGAGATGGAGGAATAGGTGATTCAGATTAGGCAGAGACTAAAGGAAGCACAAGATAGGCAGAAAAGTTATGCAGATGCACATAGGACCGACCGAAGTTATGAAGTGGGAGACCAGGTTTTCATTCATATCAGGCCTAACAAGAGTACCATACGATTCGAGAAGGGGACAAAGTTGTCACCTTGATTTATAGGATTGTTCAGAATCCAAGAGAAAATTGGACCCGTTGCTTATCGTCTCATACTGCCACCCCACTTGCATAAAACTCATAATGTTTTTCATGTATCTGTTCTACATCATTATGTTGTTGATGAATCACATAAACTAAATTGGAAGGAATTGCAGGTAGCGGACATGGGAACCCTCATGGTAGAACCGTTACGCATATTGGACCGTAGAGTCCGACAGCTCAGGAACCGTCTGGTAGACCAAGTTAAGGTCCAGTGGGACAAGTATAGTCCAGGATCTTCTACTTGGGAGGACACCGAGACACTACGACGAGATTATCCCTCACTTTTTTTACCACCTCGAGAATATGTTTCTCGAAGGTTGGGTGTATGTAACACCACCTTTTGACTTAGACGGCTAGGATTACCTGAGGCCTACACACTTTTATTTTCTATTCACAAGTGAAACTATTAAATGATACACTTGAACTTTTAAGACGTATAAATTTTATGAATGTTTAAATGTATTTGGATAATGATGGATATGATGCGATATATTGTGAGAATGTAAATTTTATGAATGTTTAAATATTATTGATGATGATGGATATGATGTGATCTACTATGTGAATGTAAATTCTATGAATGTATAATTGTTATTGATGATGATGGATATGATGCGACATATTGTGTGAATGAGAATCCTATGAAGGTTTAAGTGCTATTAGAATGATGTTGGATATGATGCAATTTGTTTTGTAAATGATAATTTTATGAATATGTGTCGTTAATTGGATTATGGAATATTATGAGATCTATTTCTAACTTGAAAAATTTGATGTTAAAGTTGTTGGTATGCGGATACCGAATCAAAATTATGGTTGTATGCAATTACATGATGATAATGCACAGAAATGTATGAGTTTGTGTTATAGACTAATATGCAGGTTATGAGCTATGAAATAGCCAAGGGATAATGATGATGAAAGTGGATGTCATGACCACTAGCCGAGAAACAATATGGTATGAATCTTTTTATGTGAAATTATATTGGTTTGGATGCATTGCTATGATATGTGGACCAGTGCAGGATTTCAGGTGGTGAGACTGCCCAAAACTGAACAGACGATGAAAAAACTCCCAGCAACACGGTGCCACTGTATATTCCATTGTAGGTTGTGGACTCTAGTTATGATTAGGAGGGGTGGAGGCATTTCCCACCATGTATCCTTCGAAACCTAAAGTCATGGGAGGACGACGTTAGCTCACACTCCCCTAGACGTGTGATGATGATTGTCAGTTTCCTGTTGGGGAAGCTTGGTCAAGATAGTGACACTTCTGCTTATGGGTTCTATTTGGAGTTAGGTCAATATAGTTGATGCTCCAAGATAGTCCAGCAAAGGAAGGATAGGAATGGAAGATGGAAGTAAGTTAGGGAGGAAGGATGAGTAGAAATAGTTGAGTGTATGGATATTTGTCTTATATTGGAACTTATTATTTTCCTTATGAAAAGAAAATGTATATATATATATGAATATTCATAATTATGTAACTAAACTACAATTGTCTAAATAACATTGTTGAGCTAGATAATTGTAATTAAAGGATTTCGCAAACATTTGATTGGTTTATTCTTTTATAAAATGAATAGTCTTGTTGAATGGATTGGATGCATATGGAAATTACTATAGAAATGATAGTTATTGATATTAGTACATGAACAAGACTTGTATGTACTAGATACACGTGCATTTCTTGCACATGTACACTAGTATGTATGAGTTTCTTGGCTTGCTTACTAATAATGTTGGTTATTTGTTAGGAATGTGTGAATCATGTTTCTTTTCCCATGTATCATAAAATACTTTAACTTCGGGACGAAGTTTCCTGAAGGGTGGGTGTATGTAACAACCCTAGCTAAATGATTGCTTAAGATTTACCAAATATAATTAATTAAATAATTAACTGTCCTAATGTTTATTAGTTAAATAATGATTATTTATTAATAATATTAATTAATTACTTATTGTTTAATATATGTTGATTAATTAGTTAATTGATTGATCAACACATTTAATGTTTAGGGTAAAGAATTAAATACTTAATAACTTTTAATTCATTAATATAAAACTTTATGTATGCAGGGGGATGAAGCATTGAGCGGAGGGATAAGGTATTAAATGGATGGATAAGGTGGGTGGCATTAAAGGAGGGTAGGAGGCGGTGATTGGAAGGGGGATATGAGGGGGAGAGGCATTCAGAAAAGGGGGGACTTTTGGAAATTTAGGGAGGAGGAAGCATTATTGGAGATTAGATACTGTATTTCCTGGTTGGTATTTTCTGGTTTTGGAGTTTGGGTGGATTGTTACAGGGGTGCACCAGGTTGCTGGGAGTTTTGGGCTCAGGGGCCAGGAATCCTAGAGCTAGGGAGCCGGACAGGCTCTGTTCCTAGCTGGCAGGGAGAAAGATTCGGTTTTGGGCAGAGCAGCAGCGAGGACAGACAAAGTTTGGAGAATTAGCATCAGACAGAGGTATGTATTTTAGTGATTATGTTGTGTTATGTGATGGTTATGTAATTTATTTTCATGATGTTAATAAACTTAATTTCTGCTGAATGAATTATGGTTGAATGATGAAGATTAATTTGTATAGAATAACATTTATCTACTCGCTAGTTTTTTTTTTACTTGTATTTTATAAGTCTTTGTGGGGATAGAGACCCTACAGATTTTATGCAAAAGAACAAAAAACAACAACCAAACTTGTCTTGGAAAACTTGTAAAACTTCCCAATTAGTTAGGAAAAAGAAAGTATAATTCACTTGGAAGGCTCCATGCAGTGTTAGTGTGAGAAAGATGAATAGAAAGAAGGAAATAAAACCACTTAAGAGATTGAAATTAATCACAATAAAAGGCTATGAGCTACTAATCCATGCACAAAGTAAGAACAAAATACCGACAAGAAATGAAAGCTCGATACAAGCACAAAAATTCTTTATTAATGGATTTCCAAAGGGTTGATTACACCACAGTAGACAAGTCAAGAACCAGTACAATGGTTATCCTCACACAAAGAAAGAGTAGCTAGAGTATAGAACAAAAATGAGAGAGAGAGAGAGAGAGAGAGAGAGAGAGAGAGAGAGAGAGAGAGAGAGAGAGAGAGAGAAAATATGTATGTTGTTGCTACTAGAATCTGACTAGAACAATGAAGAGACTACTCCAATATATAGGATAGTGAGGCACATAAGTGAGATAATAATAGGGGGGGGCGCATCATCTAATAATAAGAGGATGCATGAGTGAGTAGAATAAAATAGTGTGCATGAAAGGATAAAGTGAGGACGTGTGGGAGTTAAGTAACACACATGTGAGGTGAAGTGAATGAGGAAGTGTGCATGGCTTGGGGAGAGTGAAGTAAGAGTGGAGTGAATTAATGAGGTGGAGAGGGATATTAAATGGACATGTGTGAGTGAAAGAAGGAGATTAAATGTGTGTGAGGGGATATATAAGAGAGATAAGGGAGAGTGCAGATGGAGAGAAATATGCACACATGTGAGTAGAGAGTTAAAGGGAGTTATACACATGGATTTAGGAATTAATGCACCCTAAAATGTAGGGAATGAGCACATGAGATAGGAAATAATAAGGTGGTTGTTAGGAAATAGGAGATAGGAGTAGAAAATAGATAAAAGGGAGACAAATTAATGATAGGAAATAGGGAAGAGAAGGATGTTAAGTAATAGGGAAAATGGAGGCACATTAAGACAATGTGATAGAATTTAGGGAGAGATAGAAATTAGGGGGAGGAGTAGGTGGAGGCTAGAAAATAGGAAAAATGGAGGCTCATTTAGGACAATGTGATAGGAAATAGGGAGAGAAAAAGATGGAGGCTAGAAAATAGGAAAAATGGAGTCTCATTAGGACAATGCGCTAGAAAATAGGGAAAATGGAGGTGCATTAATCACTACTACATATTGGCAAATTTGTGACGACCAATTGTGACGAAAGTACCCTTTCGTCGCAAAATTCAAGAGAAAAAGTTCAATTTTTCAATTTTATTATAAATCCATTCCATATTCGTCGCGATATCGATAGAAGAAAACATTCATCGCTCTTGCAACGATCATGAAGATAGTGGACGCCTGTCACTCTTGCGACGAACTTATGCATTCGTCGCAAGAGAAACGATAACTATTGACCGTTACACTATTTGATAAAGCCCATATTGACCGTTATACTTTTTGAAAAAGTTAAAATTGATTTGGTCAACTTTCGTTGCAAGTGCGACGATATGACCGTTATACTCTTTGACAAAGTCAACGTTGATTTGGTCAATGTTCGTCGCTATTGCGACGAAAAAATAACTATAAATATTTTACGAATTAGATATGTTGCAACAATCTTGCTATAACAACGACAGTTCAGAAAGGGTATTATTGTGCGAAAGAATGTCACAGAATGTTAGAGGTGGGAAAAAAAGTAAAGCGGGTGAAAAGGGTGATGGTAGATGTTATTTCCCTTGCAAAAAATGTTGCCCCATACATCCCATACGTATTTTAATAGAAAAATCTACAAAACATTGTAGGAAATATGGGCACATTGATGGTTGATCGAATGAATATTTTCCCATGGTAATT
>ML788812.1:155636-171897 GCA_009831015.1 Picea engelmannii
TCCAGGGCCCTTTGGGCTTTTTTCCCTTCCTGCAAAGGGGAGGGCAGGTTCTTTGCCCAGTTTTTGAGATCCACTTTGAGCCTTCTCAGTTTCTCTTCCCAAATGAAGAAAAGTGAACCCGACACACTCTTCTTCCAGGACTCTGATACCATCTCAAAGAAGCCTTCCGAGGAGATCCATAGAGGGCTAAAGCGAAAGGGGATCGGACCCAGATTTTCTCCAGGGGTCAAGGAAAGGGAGATGGGCTTATGATCCGAGGTGCAGGCTTGCAGGATTTCAAATGAGGCGAAAAGGCTGAGGGTTAAAAAGGAAGAGTGAACCAGGAAGTTGTCTAAGCAGGCTGCAATGTTCCCCGGTCCCTCTCCTTTTTTGTTCTGGGTGAATTTTCCTTTACTGGGTTTGATATCCTCTAGATCCCAATCCAGCATAATGTCTTCAACCCACTCCCGTGCAGGTTCTCTTACGGGGGTTCCTCCTTTTTTTTCAGAGAAGGCTAGGGTGACATTCAGATCTCTGGCAAGAATAAAATTCTCATGATGGTTAGTAGAAAGGAAATTATTCAGAGATTCCCAACAATCTTTTTTCTTCGATAAAAGAACCGGAGCATAAATATTAAAGAGGCTAACCTGATGTCCCGATTCGCAGTGCATCAACTTCATGAACAACCAATGGATGGTGTTATGTTCTTCGATCAGGTCTAGCGTTGAGGAGTTCCAGAAGGTGGCTAAACCTCTTGAAGCTCCCCTGGTGCTTACAGCTCTACCTTCTCCTTTTTTCCATAAATTTTTACTAGCCTGGAAGGTCTCAGGCTCCTCCATCTTTGTCTCCTGGATCAGAAGTACATTCGGGGAAGTCATTCTGACTAGATCTTTGACAACTTCTTCTTTTAGTTTACTTCCCAACCCTCTGCAGTTCTAGGAGACATAAAGCATTAAGAACCGGAGGGGGGGGTGGCCCCTTTCGAAGCCTTACCTTTTTTTGAGGATCTGGTTTCTATCATATCCAGGATGGTATGTTGAACTCCTACATTTACATCCCTGTATGATTTCTCCTCCCTTTTTTTCCTCTCAGGTTTCCTTCCTCTAGGGGCCTTCTCAGGGGTTCCAACAGGACTGCTAGTCTCCGTGGCCCCCTCATCTGTATTTGCGCCCATTTCGGAGCCTAAAGGGATGTGCTCCTCATCCGACTTCATGGGTTCATCTGCTGGAGGGGTTTCATTGACCGGAATCGGATTTTCTGGGGCTGGCGGGGACTGAGAGACTATAACGATTGGCTCTTTCACGGTTTCCTTTGGCTTTTCAGCACCTTCTTTCGGAGGTTCCTTCTGAGGGTTTGGTTTTGAAGATGATGTTTGGCTCACCTGCTTTGGCCTTGGGTATTTGGATTTAGGTCCTGGTTTTCTTTTCTTGACTTTTTTCTAGCCCTCAGCATCTTCCTTTTCTGGGCTTTGGTTCTTTGGTTAATTCCTCTGGAAGTGTCTGTGCTCTTGACAGGTTCTACACTTGAATGGCATGTGTTCATAATCGAGTTTCTGGCAGTGAGACCAGTTTCCCACAGTAAGCTTCACCACCTCCAGGAGCCCTGCCTCAAGATCCACTTCAGCACATATCCTAGCGCAGTTGTAGATGGAATTGTTGTCTGCCTTATCAATGAATTTGCCTATTCCATTCCCTATCTTTTGCAGATCTTCATCATACTCATTAATATATTAACATCTTTTATTTCATAAATTATTAATATTTATAACCTGCATGGAAGTTATAACTAATATTTAATATTGGTGAATTATGATTTTTTGATTCAGTTTCTCAAGAGTGGGATGCACTGCATTTATACATTGCAAACAATCTTGACTAGATGAATGTATGGATTGAAAGATGTAAACAACATAATGGAGGTAGGTTATCATGGCAACAGATGTCTGAATTGGTTAGAGAAGCTCATCATAACGGATATGCCAATGTTATGCAAAGGGAAATTAATTTAGCATATGGTTTGAAAGATGGACATGCAAGCAAATTCACCCATTTTATTCAGTTATTTTATATTATATTAATGTGACTACATGTGTACTATATTTTTCAGATATTTTCCAAGTTATATAAATATACATGTTAATTTATTAATTGACAATGCATATTTTACATATCTGACATATTGTAGTTGAAACACCACAAGGCTATGTGGTGCAATGGTCGTAAATTTCACATCAAACAATTGCATGAAACCAGGAAATTTTTTGATAGTGGGATAAATGCAGTATTCCAGGTCACTAATGTTTCCTCTATGAGTGACAAACATCCCCAAGAATCTGAAAATAGATACTATGGGTATTTAAACGATATACTTGAGTGTGAATTTAATTCCTTCAAATTAGTTTTGTTCATTGTCAAATGGTATAGGTTACGAATGCATGAACACGATGAGGAAAGAACTATTATTCAACATGCCAACGAATTTCCAATGATTGAAACAATTATGTTTGAAAGATGACATGATCGCTATGTTTTTCCAGGCTAATGTGAACAAGTCTTTTACTCAAATGTTCCAGGTGAGAGGGATTGGTCATTTGTTGTTATATATGATCCAAGAGGAAGGCCAATTAAGTATACTAATTTTCAGGAAGAAGATGATATTGAAGATCAAGAAGATGATTCGCCAGATCAGACAGAGATGAAAGGTCATGCAGGGTCAACAGATGAAGAAGACAAAGAAGATCATGTTCTAGGCATAGGAGACAATATTGCAATTCTTCATGATGATGTGGATGAAAATATGCTCGAAAATGGCATTGATGATGATGATGATATCGTCAATCCTTTCAACATCGTTTCTAAACCATATGATGATACAAATGTCAAGTTTGATCAAGAAGATCAAGATACAAAATAAGGATGATTACACAGATGTTGAGGTTGGATTAGGTATGTGACTATATATTTCTATTTGTATGAATTATTCTCTTAAAATAATTTACTTATAATGTCATGGGTTAATTACATGTTTTTAAGTTTTATGCAACGTTTTTATATCTTATGTTACATGTTGTTTAATTATTATGTGAAACCTAAAAATATTTTCCAATATACTAAAGTATGTGGTAAACTAAAAATATCATTTGCAAACACATAATTTCATTTACCTTCATTAATTTTTGTTTTTGTAGTTTCTATGCATGAATCTTACTAGGACGTTTCTTTCAATTATTTTCAATTTTATAGATTGGGTATTGGGGATAAATTGAGAGTGACATGAGGGGGAGGGGAGGGACCATATGAGATTCCACCTTCATGTGGTTGGACTTTTTCAGTAGAGGATAAATTATTATTGAAACCAAGAGAAGCTCTTTCATTTTTATACCATCATGATCGTAGATGTCATCAATATTTTTGTCATAGTATTGCATCAAAAAAGTTTCGATGAACGTGTTTGTCATTTCTATAGAATTTTCGTTGAAAACCTGTTTTTCTTTCAAAGTACACAAATTGGTTGACGCAAGTTTTAAGTATGCATCAGTCTTTCTTCATTTTTATTTCAGGTTCTAAATTAATGTATATACAATGTATGTGTGTCATAGTTGTGATGAAAAATACCTCTTTTTCCTTGATTTCTTAATAAACACCAAAACAATACTCCCTTGCAGTACTATATGTGGGGATGTGTGTACTGTCGAACGAATTTTAAAAGGAACAAGGAACGAAAATTGTACTAGGACTAGACATGGGCAACAGTGACCTATGAATAGGGCCAATGTTGAAATGTTTTCAAATTGTTTTTGTATGCATTGAAATTTGACATGGATAAGATATTGGGATGCCTTAACGATATGGGAGGGTTTCTGGACATAAATTTGACTCACACACCCACTTTTTTCCATCATCAATTCATCATGTAAACCATAAACCCTATTTTTCATATGTTCTAGTAGATATGCTAATGATTCCTAATTTCGTATTTGTATTTGACTCAAGGTACAACTAGCTTGAAAAGTATCAAATTTTAATTTCAAGTTGAGAAACCAAATATGAAATGAATCATAATTAATTCCATCAAGTGCTGGAATTTGTCATTTAAGTGTAGTGTCATGTAGTTATCTTTTAAAACATAGAGAGAGTAGTTTCTATAAAAGTAGCGAAATATATTGATATTGGATTCTCTTCTAAGATGATGTTGATCTTTTTAACCTTCAAGAAATATTGATATATATGGTGGTGTCAAAAGAAATAGAATAGGTACTAGAGGAGAAAAGCAAGACTAATTTAGTACCCATCACTTATGAAAACATTTTCATCGGCAAGAGAGACAAAGAAGGGAATTCGTCGACAAGAGACAAGGAAAGGATATCTTCGCAAGAGTGACAAATGTAAATAATGTTGCGACGAATTATCTGTACTATCTATGAAAAACAATCATCGATAGTATAGCTAATTCATCGCAATAATATTTACATGGGATAAACAAGGGAAATGGATGATGTGGTTCCAAGTATATCTAATTTGTCGCAAGTATCTTCAAATGTACACATGGGATACAATTACTCACCTTTCTTCATAGTTTTCATGAAAAATCCCTCTTTTTCATTCATTGCTTAATCAACACCATAAAAATATTTCCTTGTAGTACTAGATATGTGCACGTGTGTACTATCGAACCAAACATAAATTGTACTAGGAATAGACATGGGAAACAGTGACATGTGAATGGGGCCAACGTTGAAATGTTTTCAAATTGTTTCTATATGCACTGAAATTTGACATGGATAGACTATTTGCATGACTTAATGACATGGGAGGGTTTCTAGACTTAAATTTGACTCACACACCCACTTGTTTCCATAATCATTTCATCATGTAAACCATAAACCCTATTTTTCTTTCAAAGTACACAAATTGGTTAACGCAAGTTTTATGTTTGCATCAACATTTCTTCATTTTTATTTCAGGTTCTACATTAATGTATATACAATGTATGTGTTTTTGAAATGTATACTTGACACTGAGAGAGAGGGGGTGAATCAATGTCACAAAACTTTGGACAATTTTCCACTTTTCACAAATTAACTGAACAACAAATATTTATTTCACTTTCTCAACCAATATATAAAAGAAGAAATACTTTATTTATTTATTTAACTTGAATGAATACATAATATCAATATTTGAATATAATATTCAAACAATTATGAGATACCCAACTTTTAGTTCTCAGATCCAACTGAGAAATCGAGAATCCAACCCTCATAACAAGTCTCATCTTGTTGATATCAGATCCAACTGAGATGTGAGGAATCCAATCCTCATACAAGACCCATATTGTAAACAAGAACCAACCTGATATAATGAACCTTCATTCAATCCATTATATATAAATATATATATTTCAAAAAATTCAACTACGCTTTATTCTCACCATTCTTTCTTGTTTATATAGTCTTCCAACTGGTGTGAATTTGAATCATTGTGTCTTTTGATATTTGAACCATTGTACCTTTTCATTTAAATGATAATATCAATCTTTTAATAATATCATTTTTCCTTTTATCCTTTATTCCTAATGCTCGTGAATTAAATCTCTTTTAATCATGACTGTGTGTGGGTTCCTTTGTCTTCATGAGTTGATCACGGACATGGATCGACTCATTATATCATGCTCATGATTATGTTGTGTTCTCAGTTGACCAAAATATCATATTTGATCTTTTATCAATTCTTTGTATTATTCTAGTGTTAACTCTTTGTTGAATTAAATATTTATGAGGTGCTTCCTTAAAACCATTTACATATGACCATATGTGCAAAACCACAGGTCTATTGATTTAAGTGTTGTCTCTTCTTTTTCCCTTTGTTTATTTATTCCATACGACCACAGGTGGTGACCAGGCGCTAGTCCAAGCGAGTGCTTGATCACTTATCAAAATCAACAGTCACATTTTAATCTCTCGATGAGATGGACAGTTGTTAGTATTTCAGGACTTTGTCCTTCGCGACTTCCAGCCTCTTTACAAATATCTCGAATAAAATACGTGTGTCCATAATTTTCAACGGTTCATAATGCTCTTGGAAGTAGATCAACGATTAGTGGCACTTCATAGTTTACGCTTATTCTATCCTTCCACTGTGCTTAATCAACGATCGATAACGCTCCTGAATTAGATCAACAGTTAGCATTAACTTCAACTTTCGACACTTCAGGTGTTTGCTGGTGGTGAAACTCCTGAATTACAAACTCCCAGAGTGACATAACTTGTTGACGTGGCACTGATTGAGTGGTTGTCACATGTCACTTAGATTTGTGACTCACGCATACCTGAAATTCCAACTGCACTTTGACACTTGTCTTCATCTAATTATGCCACGTGTCCTTGCTGATGTAGATCTCCTCATGTGGCATATGTTCTTCTCTTGGATCTAACGGTTGTCCTAACTCCTGAAATGTATCTCAGATCGACGACTGAAAGTGACTTTGGAACTTCGGCCTTCGGGTGAACTCATATGTTCTGAGTCAATTTTCATCGAAGTGGTCAACACCGAAGTTGACCATTATTCTGATCCAATGACCATCATGTATTGTCCAGATCCAATGGTCCTCATTTAACCCAAAAAAGATTAACTCAATCCAATGACTATCAAGAATTTGGGTATTCAGGATCTCAGGCCTTTTTCCTTTCTTATCCTATCTTTCTACTTTCTTTGATCCGACAATCGGGATATTTCCCAAAGTGTTCCTTAGCTCATATGGCTTGCATCTACTTCGAGACACTTTGTGGCTTACCATGTCCTTCCACTAAACTTGATCCAATGTTCGGGATGCTTTCCAAAGTGTTCCTCATATTGGATGACTCATGTCCACTTCAGGACTTCGACCTTTCTTACTTCTCATTTTACCCAAAGTGAGATTACCCGAAGTCTAACCTCCTCACAACTTTTAACCCGAAATGAATGTTGTTCATTGATCGTGATCTTATATCGACGGCCCGATCTATCTGTGATGCTTCTTTTCCTTATTTTAAATCCAATGACTCTTCTTTTTCCCAAAACGTTACCTATGATTGGATGGCTCACATTTACTTCAAAACTTCGGCTTCAACTAAAATTCCTTCATGCACATTTCCTTTGGTCGATTTTACCCAAAGTGGTCAATGCCAATATGACCATGCGTATGTCACTTCCATGATCTATGGTCCATGACTTACTCTGTCCTTCCACTCAAGTTGATCCAATGGTCGAGAATGATCTCGGAGCAGATCAATGATCATGGATGATTGTGGGGTCCTCACTAGCATGACCTTTAAAACTATTGTCAAGTTTTGCAATGGAAACTGCTCTTTTGGTAGTGGAATTGATGCCAACCATAGATCTATTGGCAGGTGACGATCAACGGTCTAGGATAATTGTGGGATTGGAATTAATGCATTGTTTAATTCTCCCTTAACACTCTGCAATCAATCCATGCCCTTTATCTAGCGCTTTCATATCCAACGATCATGACTTGATATAATCGTTGACCATTCCTCCAACAGTCCTTCTCTTGTAATCTGACGGTCTAGACAAATTGCGGGATTGGAATTAACGTGTTGTTTAATTATCCCTTCACACTCTACAATCAATCCCTTCCCTTGATTTGGCACTTGCATATCCAACGGTCACAACTTGATCTGATTGTGTTTCTGCAATGCAATTTTCCTTCTAAGCTTGATCTCTACATTGTCTAAAGTTTTCATTCTCTGCATACTGTCAATGCGATTTTCCTTTTGAGATTTGATCTCTGCATACTGTATGATATTTTCATTCTTTTCATATTGTTTGGCATTCTCTGCTAATTGTTATACTTTTGACATCAATGACAATTTCATCAATGATAACTCAACAATGAAAATTCATCATAACAACTTATCATCACATCATAATGATATTGACTGTTGACATCAATGACAACATATCAATGACAATATGTCAAACATGTGTGTCATAGTTGTGATGAAAAATCCCTCTTTTTCGTTGATTGCTTAATCAACACCATAAAAATACTCCCTTGTAGTACTAGATGCAGGGACATGTGTACTGTCGAATGAATTTTAAAATGAACAAGGAATGAAAATTGTACTAGGATTAGACATGGGCAATAGTGACGTGTGAATGGGGCCAATGTTGAAATTTTTAAAAATTGTTTCTGTATGCACTGAAATTTGACATGGATAGACTATCTGCATGCCTTAATGATATGGGAGGGTTTCTGGACTCAAATTTGACTCACATGCCCACTTTCTTCCATCATCAATTCATCATGTAAACCATAAACCCTATTTTTCTTTCAAATTACACAAATTGGTTGACGCAAGTTTCAAGTTTGCATCAGTCTTTCTTCATTTTTCTTTTAGGTTCTACATTAATGTATATACAATGTATCTGTGTCATATTTGTGATGAGAAATCCATATTTTTCATTCATTTCTTAATAAGCACCATAAAAATACTCCCTTGCAGTATTAGATGTGGGGATGTGTGTACTGCCGAACGGATTTTAAAAGGAACAAGGAATGGAAATTGTATTGGGACTGGACATGGGAAACAGTGACTTGTGAATGGGTCCAACGTTGAAATGTTTTCAAACTTTTTCTATATGCACTGAAATTTGACATGGATGGACCATTGGCATGCCTTAAAGATATGGGAGGGTTTCTGGACTCAAATTTGACTCACACGCCCAATTTTTTCCATCATCAATTCATCATATAAACCATAAACCCTATTTTTCATATGTTCTAGTAGATATGTTAATGATTCCTAATTTCATATTTGTATTTGACTCAAGGTACAACTAGCTTGCAAAGTATCAAATTTTAATTTCAAGTTGATCAACCAAATATGAAATGAATCCAAGCATCATTTGATATCATCGCAAGAGCGATGAATGTAAATAATCTTGCGACAAATTAGCTATACTATCGATGAAAAATGATCATCGATAGTATATCTAATTCATCACAAGTATCTTCAAAACACATGGGATACAATTCGCCACCTTTCTTCATTTTTCTTTTAGGTTCTACATTAATGTATATAAAATGTATGTGTGTCATAGTTTTCATGAAAAATCCATTTTTTTCGTTGATTTCTTAATCAACACCATAAAAATATTCATTTGTAGTACTATATGCGGGGATGTGTGTACTGTCGAACCAACAGGAACTGTACTAGGACTAGACATGGGCAACAGTGACCTATTGTTGGCCCTTGGTTACGTGTTGAGGAAGAAAGAAAAGATTAAAGAAGAAGAAAGACAAAGTACGAATTGTGCGGGAAGCACACAAGATGAGAAAGGGTCTAAGTGATTAAAGAAGAAGATAAGAAGGAGTGAGGTAAAGGAGAAGATCATGGAAGAAAAAGTAGCAAGGAAGATGAATCATGGACAGGTCAACAAGTGGAAGAAGACGTTAATAGGTTCTTTGAAGCACCTTGCGAAGGAGAAGGAAGGATAGGGTGGCGAAGTCCTCAAAATGAAGGTCACGTGGACCTAGGATTTTGGTACCTAGGGTTGCCTAATAGTAATGAAATGTATAAATAAAGGTCTAGAAGAGTTGAGAGGGTTGTTGTTACTATTATTGTTGGTGAGAACAATATTGAGATAGAGTGTTTTGGTTGTAAGGAATTCTTGTATTCTGGATCTTCAGCTGGGTGCGAAGATCAACCTTGCAGTTGGGTGCATAGGGAGGGGAGAAAGAGAGAAAGAGAGAGAGAGAGAGTATCTGCAGCTAGGTGCACAGATAGAACTGTATGTTTTCATCTAATATATCAAGAAGCATAGTTATGTGGAAGTAGAACTAGGGAGAGCGTGAACCACATAAATCTTGTTGTTCTTTGTGGTTGTTGTTGTGCTATTTTCTATCTGTTATACTGTTATGCATTATTATTGTTCCTGTTGAAGATAATGAGATATAACTAGATTCGTGAAGCTAGGAATAATATGGTTAAGGATCCCTAGGGTAGTTTGCGTTGTTATTCTAAAATCATCTTGCACTTCCCTTGGTTATAGACACCTTTGTCCTGCAACTGCCCCTATTGCTACTTTGGGTGAGACTTCATCTGCTTCGCAGGTGTTTCCGAAAGGGCTAGTATTTAGGGTTTTTTGGTGCGTTGTTAGAGTTGAACCCTGGCTCTACCATTGTGCTAACAAATGGTTCTGTTTCCAGGACAGGGATGTTCTTGAGGGAATGTCAAGGTGGTTTCCATTGAAGACAGAGATTCAGAAGTAGATTGAAGAACAAGAAAGGGACTCCACCGAAGATCAGAACAAGAACCCTAGCATTAGTACAAAAGACTGGTTGGGAAGGTACATTTTCACTAACGTACATGAGATTTTCTTTGGAGGATTTCATAAGGAGTTGTATGAGTGGTTAGCCAAATTAGTAGACACCCATTTTGAGATCATATCTAGACCACCTGTGGTTTAGACAACAGTGTTGATCAAGAAATTCAAGAGATTTGATAGCATTGTGTCTAGAGCAGTGGATCTCTAGTTTGATAGCACTATTGGAGAGTACATTACTAAGTTTTCTATCGATAGAGTAGAGTCATATAGTCAAGCAGAGAGGTATTTATTTAAGGGGCCTAGAGGAATGTTTCTACACTTTTTGAAGATGAAGATTAAGATGATATTGCATGAGAAGAATATCTTGAAGATATAGTAATCAGTTGGATCTTAAAGCTAATGTTCAAGAATTCAGACAGCGACAATGATGCAGAGGCTGGACGCATGCACAGTGGGAGAGAATTCAGATAGGTTCCTCTTTTGAACCTGTTTAAGAAGAGTTATGGAGATGAGGGATTCTACAATGGAGAAGAAGAAGAGCTATCAGAAGAAGACAATTCATAGTTCGCAAGGGAAAAGGAAGTAGAGACTTAGGAACTTCACCAGGAAGAACCAGAAACTTCAGGGACTGCACCTATTGTCGAAGTAAGTACTACTACTCCTCCTATTATTTTAGAATCATTAAGTAACCAGAGTGACCAGAGTAATAAGATCAATCAAAGTATTGTTACAAGAAGTTTAGTACATACTCAGTCGAGAAACCAAGGAATATCTATGGCAGATGAAATGAGGTTACCCATCTTTAGAGGAGACAGATATGATGATCCTGACTAGCATTGGTTCTTATGCGAAGCTGTGTGGAGCATTATGCAAGTCACTGATGAAGTTGTCAAGAGAGCTCAGTTTAGTACTACTTTGAGGGATCGCACATTGAGATTGTATATGAAGTTTGTTTCAGGATCTGTACAACCTAAGCCATTGAATGAAATCAAGACTGCATTGAGTGCAGATTTCAAGAAGCCTAAGTCAAAGTCACAGTGAATTAAAGAGTTGAAAGAAATCAAGAAGAAGGTGACTGAACCTGTTTGGGAGTTTGATCATAGGTTTAAGACCCTGACAGGCCATTTAAGTTTTCAGATTCCAAATGAACAACACAAGGAATGGTTCATCACTACCCTCCTACCACACATTAGAGTTCCTATGAGGCAACAAAAGGTCGCTTCATAGGTTGAAGCTCTAGAGATTTCCATGAAACTAGAAGCAACCCTTGTAGGAGAATCAAGTCCAAGTATGAGTCAGATTTCGAATCAATTAACCAGTTTATCTTTACAGGTCGAAGACATGAAGAAATATAAAGGAAAAGAGAAAAGAGAAGATATATGGTGCATCAGGTGCAAATCAAAGGGACATGACAAAGAACATTGTCCCTTATTTAATGAATACTTCACCTCTGGAGCCCCTAACCCTTTGAATAAGGTTACTATACCATTGTGCGAGGTATGTAGAAATAGACATCGCCATGGTGAATGCTATTATATGCATAAATATGTCCATACACCCGCCAATATTTATTGTACATTCTACAAATCTGTGGGACATTATGAGAAGGATTGTAGGGATTATGATCTCATGCATGAAAGGTCAAGGGATGCATATAGAATTCAAGGAGAATCACAGATAGAAGGAAATTATGCGCAGTTCAACTCCCAAGAAGAGGAAACTTCAACCCTTGTGGTGGATTGAGAGGAAGAGGACGAGAAGGAGGCATGGGTCGAGGTAGAGGTCAGATTATTTTTCATAATTGCACCCAAACATGTCATTTGGCAAGGGATTGTCAGAACCCTTGTACTACTTGCAACTACTGTAATTCATTTGATCATGTAATTGAATATTGTCCAGTATTGTTAGCCAAACTTCAGGAAATATGAGGAGCAAACCAACAATTCCAATTGATTTCAGCTGAACCTTGCGGTGAGGACCCCAGAGTCATTTTTATTACTAGAGGAGGCATTGTTACATGAGAATATAGTGTGACTCCAGGAAATACTACAAATGGATCAGGGATCAGGAGAGCTTCAGAGAAGGTGCCATTGTTTGACCCAAGGAAGGAAAAACACACTTTTGAAGAAGCAAGAAGAGAATTTGTAGGAGAAAAAAATTCTTCATCTAGGGCACAACCAAAAGTAAAGGAATGTGAAATGCCTCCAGCATTTGATCGGTCTATCCTACTGAGGCAAGGAAAAGAGATAAGGAAGCTTATGGATTTCTTATATACTTGTATCAATTTGATTAAAGATGAAAGAGTTGTACAGGAGCTACAACACCTGATAAGATAGTATGAAAAAGGAATACTAGATCCTCTATTGAGTAGAGTTGTGAATTAAGTGTCAAGGAAAAGGAGGAAAAGAAAGGAATTGCACCTAAGTGCTCATATTGGAGACTACGACATGGACTATGTGGTCCTCGACTTGGGATCAGAAGTAAATGTTATGACGAAGCAGACTTGGGCACTAATGTAAAAACCTAGATTGATTTACTCCCCTATTAGGCTCAGGATGGATAACCAACAGGCAGTGAGCCCCTTTGGAATATTAGAGCATGTCCCTATGGACATCGACAGAGTAAGGACATTTGCAAATTTCGAAGTGATCAAGATTGTTGATGATATTTATCCCTATCCTGAGTTGTTAGGAATTGATTGGGATTTCAACAATCTGACTGTTGTTGACCTAAATAAGAGAAGAATGAAATTCAAGGGTAATGGCCTTAAGGTCATTACACCTCTTGATTCTGATGAAGTTCACAAATACACAGAACCTATAAGAGAAGAAGACCATGCCTACAAACTAGAGAACATCTTTAAATTGACAGCAGGACATCATGATTACATTAACCCTATAGTAGATGGAAATCTAAGTTGGCGAAGTGAAAGTGCATGCTCGTTAGATTCAGAAGAAGCATTGGAGAATTGGAAGAACAAAATGTATGAAGTCTCTATGCAGAGGTGTGCTAGATTGACCAAGGCAGTTCACTGGATTGGCACAGAAGTAAGTAATCTTCCTACATTTGATGGCTTGAATCATTTAGAAACATTTCTAGCTGAATTTGATAAACTTGTACCAGTACAATAGAGGATGTTGGCACTAGATGAAGCCTTCAAAGCAACATCATCTATATGGTGGGGAACACATAAGAAGAACATTACAGAATGGGTGCAATGTCGCACCTTATTGATAGTTCACTTTTCAGACCAACCTGAAGGATGTGAAGTTTGATACACAGGTCAGAGTTGTCCTAAGGACCATATGAAAAGTTGTGAGGAGGCCTGGAGAAACACTCCTAAATAACATTGGGTACATAATTTCATTAAAACCTTAGATACCACACCTATCAACTCGTATCTTCAAGTAGAACTGCACTTAACTTAACCACTACAGATTGGTATGGTATGACCCAGAAATTTATAGCTACATTCCTATTTGAAAGTTAGTACCCTACAGTAGACCAGGCTTTACAAATTATAAGATAGAAGGTCTTTAAGGAAGTATCTAACCCCCCTTTTGAACAAGAAGAAGATGAATGGACTGCACCTCTTCAGCGGTTACATGGTTGTTATAATATTAATGTTGATGAGGATGATCATCCCATGAATGTGAACATTTCAGAAACTGAAGGGAAAAGAGACATAGAAGGGCCAGGGATTGAATTACCTTTTATAGGGAAGTTTATTAAAATTAAGAAGGTTAATATTGGAACAGATAAAGCACCTAAGTTGGAAAATGTTGGAGACTATTGGGATGATGCTACTATTAGTAAGATTACAAAACTATTGCATGAGTATCAAGACTTGCTTCCAACCAAGTTCATAGACATGAAGGGACTTAAAGGGCCCATGGGAGAAATGAAGATCCCTTTGAAAGAGGATGAAAGACCTATCAAGAAGAGACCTTACAGATTGAATCCCAAGTACAAGCAAAAGGTTAAAATTGAATTAGATAGAATGTTGGAAGCAGGAATCATAGAAGCACTTGAAGAATTTGAATGGATCATCCCTATGGTGGTCCAAGATAAGAAGTCAGGAGAAATCAGAATCTGTGTAGACCTAAGGAAACAAAATGATGCATTCCTACATGACTCATTTCCTACACCTTTTACTGATGAATTTCTATATAATGTAGGTGTTGGCAATTTCAGTTAATAGAAAGCAAATCAACGTATACTTGTCATTGATGGCAAGTACAGTTGTGGTTGCAGTGATGACAATAGAAATGAATAGCAGCGCAACAATAATCGGGAGGAGAAGAGTCAGTGACCGTAGGATCTCATTCAAATTTCCCGAAAGAACGAGGGCCATCAGATCTGTAGAAGTTGCGAGAAAGATAAGCCATCGGAGAATCGGGGATCGAGACTTTGAAATGTCCAGTTCACTCGACAATGAAAACCCTGAAATCGCGATATGCGATTTCACGATTTGATCACAGCCGTTAAAGCAATCTTGAGATATGGACCGTTGATTTTGCTCATCGGAGAATCGGGAATCGGAGTTTCACGAGTCTCGTGAACAATGACAATGAAAACCCCGAAATCGCGATATGCGATTTCGCGATGTAACCACAGTCGTTGGATAAGGACTGCATCTGGACTATTGAATCTCTGCATGGAGTGCGATTATAGTTATGGTTGTGGAGATGACTCAGTGACCGTTAGATTCAAGCACAAGACCCGATCATCATCGGATCAAAGACAACCTACACGCCCTTTAAAGTACAAGGAGAAGTGGGAGTAATCGCGATGTGCAAAATCACGAGATCTAATCTGAGCCGTCGAGCTAGAAGTGATCTGGACCGTTGAATCTCTGCATGGACTATCGGGGATCGGGGATTGGCACTTTGCAATGTCAAAATCTCTTGACAATGAGAAACCCGAAATCGCGATGTGCGATTTCGTGATTCAATCATAACCGTTGAATCCAAAATGCATCTGGACCGTTGAATCTCTGCATGGAGTATCGGGGATCGGGGATCGGCACTTTGCAATGTCAAAATCTCTTGACAACGAGAAACCCAAAATCGCGATGTGCGATTTCGTGATTCAATCATAACCATTGAATCCAAAATGCATCTGGACCGTTGATTCTCCTCATCGGAGTTTCGGGGATCGGGATTTCATAATGCAAAGAACACAATGCAACGAAAACTCCGATTTCGCGATATGAAAAATCGCGATTGAATCCAGACCGTCAGATCCAGAAATATTCAGGACTGTCGATCTGACCTCTCATCGGAGTTTCAGGGATCGCGATTTGGAAGTGACAAGAACTTGCAACATTAGAAATGTTGAAATCGCGATACGCGATATCGCAACATAATCGTAGCCGTTGAGCCAAAGTTACACCTGGATCGTTGATTTGACCGATATATAGAATTTAGTGTATCGGGATTTATAAGTGAAAAGAACATTGAACATGAAGAATGCCGAAACCCGATTTAAAAGGCAAGAATGATAAAGATAATCCAACGGTGCGGATAAACCTTGATTGTGATCGGAGGGTTACAGTTCCTTCTTGCAGTTAATTCCTCTGTTACGAATATGTTAAGTGAAACAGACCCGTGATTGTAAAGGATTTAACGTTTCAGTTACAGGGACAGTTGTCATTGTTCTTGCCGAAGGAGATGGGAAGTGGAACCATCAAGGTAGAGTGAATAAAAGAAGTTGAAAGAAAGGGTGTCGAGGTGGTTGTTCCGAGGGAAAAATGAGTAAACAGTAAGAAAAGGAAAATGAGCAGAGGCGTAGTAGGAAATGAAGCAAATTCACAGAGCGAGACGAAATGGAGAGCAGAAGCAGAACAGAAGGACAGATAGAACAGAACAGAAAAGGTGATGCAGAGCTGACCTGCTAAACAACCAGAAGAATAAAAGAATTGCAGAACAGTTTGTTGAAGATCAAATACAAAG
>ML788812.1:179804-203711 GCA_009831015.1 Picea engelmannii
TTCCTTCTAGTGGGTGCTAGAGAAACCAGAGAGTTGGAGCTCTCAAACAAGTTGCAGCTTGTAAAACAGAGGTAGCAGCCTCACATTGATTTGGTGCTCAATTGTAAATGATGTACAGAACAGAAAAAGACTGCCTATCATTTTGAAGAAGAAGAGGTTTTCTCCCTTTATGGGTTTCCTCGTGAAAATCTGTCTCTATGTGTGTTTTATGTGTGACTGATGATCTTTACTTTTATTGTCCATATGCTGTATATTGTTGATGACATATGAAGAAAGATTAATAATGTTTTAACAGATATAAAATTGTTTAAGCTCACATGCAACTGATTCACCCCCCCCCCCTCTCAGTAGTTTTAGTATTTCCAACAGTAGGAGGACAGAAGGTTTACTCATTCACAGATGGATTTCTAGGCTATCACTAGATCAGAATTGCCAAGGAAGACCGACATAAGAAAACACTTGCAATAGAATGGGGTTATTTTCAATACACGGTGATGCCTTTTGGCTTGAAGAATGCACCAACCATCTTTTCCATGGTGGTGGTCGAAGCATTTAAGGACTTTTTACACAAATGTTTGGAAGCATACTTTGATGACTGGACCATTTTTATCCTACTGAAAGATCATATTGAATGTCTGATATTAATGTTAGATAAGTCCAGGAAATATCAGATTTCCCTAAATATAAAGAAGTGTATTTTATTTTCTCCTTTTGGAGTGTTGTTAGGACATATTGTGTGCAAATAGGGGTTTTTGGTAGATCCTTCCAAGATTGTTATCATTGTTGATCTACCTTCTCCTACTTTGGTTAGATAGTTGCACACTTCATTGGGGCACACTGGATACTACAAAAGGTTTATTAAGGGCTATGCACAGATCACAACACCTATGGAGAATCTATTAAAGAAAGACAGTAAGTTTCAATGGACAGAGGAATGCTAGCAGAGCTTCGACACACTAAAGCAGAAAATGGTCACTACGCTTATCTTGGTTTTTCCAGATTGGGGTAAGGAGTTCAATGTTCATGTCAATGCTTCATCCATTGCATTAGGATCAGTCTTAGCACAACCAAGAGTAGGAGACATTGACCACCCTATATACTTTGATAGAAGAAAGCTTTCTACATCTGAAACAAATTATACTATTGTTAGTGCTAGAAGTTGCCCCTAGACTACTATAGGGTCAAGCCTAGCCCATCTTCAGTTATTGCAATGATTTTATAAATAAGAATGTGTTTGGGTTTTTGAAATAAAGTGGATGAGGTATATGACGAGAGAAAGAATAAAAGAAACAAGCTAAAATCAGATCAGTTAAAACATCATTGGGCATGGAGTCAAGTAAACACTCTGTTGATCGAAGGCAATCAAATTGTATATCAGATAAGACATTTATATGTAAATGGGAAGAAGAATATGGAATAAAAGAAAGTAGAACACCTCATCAAACTAAGAATCTCTTTGTCACATGGATGCAATGGTACTTGAAACAAAACACACGAATGATAGACAGTTATGACAAAATATTTACCGCTTGGGAATATATCATCCATAAGAAGCCATTGATTCTCAATGTCTGTAATTCATTCAAGTAAGAAGAAAGATAGAATGTAGAAAAAGGAAGATGGAAAAATAGTGTTTAGACAAGAAGATCACAATCTGATAAAACAAATGTCATATATCTCCAATGTCAGAAGCGATTCCTAAAATACAATGCCTTCAGGTTTCTAATAACTCTGATGGATGCTCTTTCATCCATCTTATCATCCTTACCCTCCCAGGCCTCCTCTCAAATTCCCTCTCGGGTCTCCCCCCCACCCTCCTTAGCTTTCAAATGATAATTTAAATAGAAAATACAAATCCAACAAATTGTAACAAATGTTACAAGTTTTATGGAACAGTAGCCTAAAAATAAATTGGTTTTGAATCAATTGCTAGAGATCAGGAATTGCTAAAAATATATTGCCTTGATATTTGGCTCTGATGGAGTCAAATGCCCTTTGAATTTGGAAAGAATCCTCTGTCTAGTAATCTTCCTAAAATGCTTTCCCATCTATCCATGAAACGTTTAAATGTTGCCTAAATATGCACATCAAATCCTGGAAATTTGGGATTGATTCTTTGACTAAAGATATCATACTCTTTCACCTTTAATTCTGGAAATGATTCGATATTGTTCACTGCTTCCAAGTTCTCTATTCACAGCTGGACATGTGCCTGAGAATGTGGGATGTAAACCTGATAATGTGGATCTGATGTTTAATTAATACCTTCAAACCTGAAACTGACATATCAGCCACTTGTTTTGGATCCTATATAAGCCTCGCCCTCGTCTTTTAAGAGACTTGGCATTTTTTGAAGTTTTACATTGAGAAAGAAAAACTCCCAAACTCATCACACTCATTCATTCTGCTTCTTTGACTGCCATATGTTTATGAGATGTTCTGTTTCCCCGCTGACACTTTGAATGTTGATCTAAAGCCTTTGAATCTAGGATTGATGCCAATCTTTGTGCCTCTGGGATAACTCTTTCACATTTGTCAAGTTCAAAAAACCTGGAACTTATCCCTTCTAAGAACATCGATTTGGCTTAGTATAGGTATACTTCATAATAAGAAAAGAGTATCTAGGCTTGGAGCACATTCTCGGAATTCCTTATTAACTTAGTGTACAAGTATTGGCGTTGGAACCAAAACAAATGCCAAAGGATATGATCCACACCAATTTAAACTATTGTGTTGAATGATTCTTTTAGAAGAAATGAATACGAGGAGATTCAAATGTCAGTCGGTCTTCCTCCATTGAATAAAAGACGTGATAATTCTGAGTATATTCCAGAAAAAATCATCCATTCAATACACATACAAGGTGTTTTCCTGTAAGAGACAGCTGCACTCATGCCTGTAAAATAATTCCTTGACCAACATGCTTGTTATTTGTATATGTCTTTACCCATTCCTATCTTGGCACTTTTTCATTTGCCTCATAACATTCATATTTATATTAAATAATTCACTCCTGGACTCTGTTGCTCAGACCAAACACTGGGAGAAACATTGGATGGCATCTGGCATATCACATTTGATAGCATATTGCTTCAACACCTAGTATACAATATTTATGTGACTTGGCATACGAAAATGATTTATCTCCAGGTGTCTTGGCATCGATGTCAACCCTTGTGGTGGTGCATTGTTGATGCTCTGTCTCTTAACATTAAGATGAGGTCGATGCCTTCTTTCCACCGGTATTAACAACATTTTCACCTCCCATACAACAACAAATATCCCTCATGTGCTAACCAAAAACTATTGAGAAGTTTTATATACACCATGCTTTGCACTGGTTATTGATGCTTTGTCGATTTATGATAGCAGGTGGAGAAAACGTGACTATGTTGCCAGGACTCGACACTGGAATAAACAAGCAATGCGTTGAAAATTGGTGCTCCTCTTTATTTCATCCTTGAAGTGATTTGCAAGATTGGACTGGAGAATAAACATTTTAAAGGCTATCAACATACCTACCAAAACAAACAACAAACGTTGTTCTTTCAGGAGATAATGCATCGATCTTGGAAATGATTTGGGATTCTTGGGTTTGGGATAATAGAGATTTTCATCTGCTAGCAAGGCTGCAACCATCACCAGGAACCCCACATGAGCTGTGCTTGTTCAATGAGTTATAATGATAACTTTTCACTTGATCTTAACCACATGAAAATCTTGGCAGCTCACGCCTTGATCCTCCTTGACAATTTTGTTTTAATTTCTTGATGGCGTACCCTCCTCGTGAGAAAACTACATATCAACACAACTCGATACTAGTTATGAGCATGCTCAACCCTCTGGAGATATCGGGCACAATTTTTTGGAATGCAGGTAAAGCGATCGACAAGAGATTTGATGAAAAACTAGAAGTATGACACTAGCCAAAAGACATTATTCAGCGCTACAGGAATAACCCCATTCCTGCAACAAGGAGAAAAATTGAAAAATTAGTATCTGGATACTAACAACTACCATTGAAAGAGAAGTCTTAGCTATGGTATATGCGCTACAGAAGTTTAGACACTACTTGTTGGGAGGACATTTTAAGATACTCACTGATCATTTTGCATTGAAGTACTTAGTCAACAAGCCAATGTTGGGTGGAATAATATGTAGATGGTTACAATTATTCTAGGAGTATGACTTTGAGATCATGGTCAAGCCAAGCAGAATGAATAAAGGACCTGATCACTTATCCAGGTTAGAACATGGTGATGAACCTACTAGTCTGGAGGATACACTACCAAATGCACAGTTGTTGGCCATTTCAAAATTCAATGATCACTTCACCGAGATAGTCCAGTTCATGTCCACAATAATGGCACCTTGCGAGTATACCGTTATTCAGAAGAAACAATTGGTAGTCTGCGCCGCATATTTTCAACTTATCGCTGGACAACTATACAAAATGGGACCAGATGAGATCTTGAGAAGATGTGTTATGGAGTCTAAAATAACATTGATCCTCGCAGAATCACATGAAGGCATCGTAGGAGGAAATCATGCAGGGAAAGAAACAACGTAGAAGGTTCTCAGATCTGGCCTCTGGTGGCCCACTTTACACAAGGATGCTAAGGAATACTACAAAGCCTGCAATGTATGTCAGAGAACAGGGAAACCTTCTAGAAGGGATGAGATTCCTTTAGCACCTCAATTAACCTTACAAGCATTTGAGAAATGGGATATTGACTTTGTGGGACCAACCAACCCACCAGGAAAGTGCACAGGAGACCGATACATTATCACTGCTACAAAATGTTTGACCAGATGGGAAGAAGTAAGAGAAGTTAAGGATTTTAGTGCAGCTACAGCTGCACAGTTCATCTTTGATGATATGATAACAAGATTTGGATGCTCGAAGATCCTTATGAGTGATCAAGGCACACACTTCATCAAAAAAAAATATTGAAGCCTTGACTCAAGAGTTCAAAGTTCACCGTCAGAAGAGCACTCCATACCACCCACGAGAGAATGGAACAGTCGAAGCTTTCAATGAGATATTGGAGAAAGCATTGACTAATATTTGCAGTGTTGTTGGTTGACTACTCTTCTATACTTTCTACATTTATTGACCCAGGGTTCATGTTTGTTCGGGTTTCCAACAAAGCCTCTAAAACTATCGCCCTTCATGGTAAACCAGAAGGCAACAAAGAACACAAAATGTGTTGCGCAGTCTCACCCAAGATAGCTTTAATGGGTGGTTGTAAGACTCAGGTGTTTATAGCCTAGGATTGAGGGTGAGATAAGAGAGCTATATATTGAAACATTTATTGTAACTTGTAAATACAGTGTACTGTTATCGACGAATTAATAGGAAATATAACAACTCATTCATTCAAAATAATAATAACTACTGAAGAAAATAAATATATACATGTATTCATCACAAAACACATATGTTACCATGGTTCACCCCCTCCTAAGATATTTCCACAAATATTTGTATCTCATCTCTTTTATTATAGTATTTCCACCTCTACAACACTGCGCGCTTACAACTCCCCTCAGTCAGGTAATATCTATATGAGGCAAACTAGATCAGACTAGGATCCCCATCCTATGATCTAACCCTCAATATCTACCCTCCTTCATCCTCTTTAGCTCAACAATTTATAAAAAAATAGATCATATAACAAGATATCACGTATTGCATCAACTCATGCATAAAAATGAGCAACAACAATAATCCCAACAGGGTAAGTATTTCTGTTCTAAGACTTTTGCGATCATTGTTTTGTTCAGAGAGTTCTTTCGGATCCATCGCATAGGTTTTATGTTTTTCGGACCCATTTTTCACAAACGCTTTCCTGATGATGGACCACACTAGTTTGGTCTGAAACGTTGAAAAACATAAAACCTATGCGATGGATCCGAAAGAACTCTCTGAACAAAATAATCCCAACGATACCTAAGTATATCTCTGAACCAAAAACCAATCCCTTATGATACCTAAGTATCTATATTTATACATTTTTGTCTCTTCGGTCGTTTACAATACCTTACCAAAACCCTAACCCTACTGTCATTAGGTCTTCCTTGCATACATGCATGTAGTTCTTCCTTCCAGCTGTCTCTTTCCTTGTGCATGCTTTCTTTCCCAAAAATGCCTTTCTTTTCTTCTTTGGTCTGCCTCCAATAGCCCCCCAACACTAACATGTGGCTCATTTTGAGCCATCTAACCCTTGTGTGCTTCCTCGATATCCTTCGTGATCATCTGGAACTTTTATTTGAGCTTTGTTTCCTGTGTCTGCGCCTGCGCAGTATTCTCCTTGAGTGTGTCCACTATCTGGACTGCAATTTCATCAATGATCAATTCCATGCATTCTACCTGGGTCTGCGTTATTTGTGCCTTGGATTTCTCTGCTTGTTCCAGGACTTTTGCTACCTTCTCCTGCAATGGTTCCATTTGATCTTGACGCTCATGTTTATGTGTTTGCACAGTAGTTAGCTATGTTTGCAATCTCTTCATGTCCTGCACCCCTTTAATGCATTATGTGATTGACATTGTCTTATGCCTCTGCTTGAGGTCGTAGATCGTGGTGTTGATCCTTTCTTCTTCCTTGTCCCACTTTTGGACATGTTGATCCTCCTCTAACTTAGTCCACAATATTGTTTCTTTATCGAACAAGTCAGTTGTTGTGATAACCTATTTCTCTATCTCCTATAGCTGCATTGTTTATTCCTTCTTCCTTTTCTCCTTCACTACTAGTGGAGTGGTTGGTATGAGTTATTCTCAACGATTCTTGATCTCCTTCTGATATTGATCGATTGTGCACAATCCGATCAATCTTTTCTACTGCTGTGATTTCATCTTTTTGCATGACCTATGGAATCTTCTCGTAAGTTCCTACCACTTTATTCTCCAATATGTTTATGCGCTCCCTCTCCTCCTAGGTCTCAGATTTATCATTCTTATAGACTATCTCTAGCACGTCCTGCTTCTTTGTTGCTCATTGAAATTCAACTAAGTCTTTATGTGCACGAGATTGTACCTCATGGTTTATGCTAACCTGCAACTTGTGTAGTGCCCTAGTTGGAATCCATGTCAACACTAATTGGATTTGGCTTAATTCCTTTAGGGGTGTCTACCCCACAATCTCATCCATGTGCAGCATACTGGGTGTGATGCGGAATGTTGCATTGGGGTGTGGTAATGGGTGGACTGGATCTCATTCTTCTACTTCCACTCTTTCCTCTGTCTGCAGTGTTGATGGTTTTCTTCCCCTGTTGCTTGTTGTGTGTGATTCCCCGGTTTTCTTGAGGAGTCATTGCATTTCTTCCAGTTCCTCTTGAATCCTATCCCTATGGTGTGCAGTATGGTCAAAATATTAGGATATAAAATCGTGGACCATTTGGGATATCATCTCTCCATCGTCATCTGTGATCGTATACTCTGGTGGTGTTCTTTGTGCCTTCATTTTCTTGCACCTGCCTCCGGTCTGCATGGCTGGCCTCTTTGTTCCCCCTAGTTCCTGTGAGTTCGGACTTGTTGTGGTCTCTTGCGTGGGCTCGACCTGTTTCTACTTCTCCTTGGATGGATGCGTCTTATCCTTCTTCCCATTCTGGGTCCCTGTCTTTGTTGGCCCTTCATTTTTCTGTGTTTTCTTTCCCTGACCCATTCTTCGTCTCTTGGGCACTTAGATTTCCTTTTTCTGGGTTTCTCCCTGCCCTGCCTCTTCTTCTGATGTTCTTTCTGACAATTCCTGGGTGAGGACCGGAATCATGATGTCTCCCTCTATGATACAGTAGCGCATCTATAGACATTATTTATCAGGATCCTTCCTCACCTGTATCCACATTGTATGTCGTGTGGTCTGGAAGTTTTCGATGTATTTATAACATGTGACAGCCTCTAGTGTTATTCTCCATCTTTTGGAGATGGATTCCTATAGGTCACATAGGTATCCTTCAAAGATGGACCTGTTCATCCTTTTTCTCCTAACATCTGGCCTTGCTCTGAGCAACAAATATCTTGCTCCCTGGTTTGGTTTGGGTCTCATACAAAAAACTACATACCTTGGCTCTTTCCATCCCATGAAGACTATTAATGTGATCAACCATGAATAGTGAAACCTTGTTCCTAGATCCTGCACATCCTTGTAGTCATCCAGGAATAAGTTCAAGATGTATGGTTCCCAGCTCACTGTGGTGCCTTCTACGCACTGAGCTGCAACTGAAACAACCCCAACTGGGACTTCCTCCCTGCGGCATTTGTTTAGTAGATTACAGGCTAATATTTTCACACCTAATTGTGTTACGACATCATTGATCCTCTTGATAATGATCCCTCTTGTCCCCCTGTCGGTGCCATAATTTTTCTTCATCTCTTATGATAGAACCTTCTCCCTAGATTTGTCATCTAGAAACTGCACGGGATCCATGCCCCAAGATGGAAATCATGTTATGTTCGTGATAGTCTCTACGTCTATCGATACGTGCTTTTCCAACCAGATGTCCCCACCATGCGTGACTGCTAGCAATTGTTTGACGCACGTGGTTGCATACTGACCTCTACCAAAATGTGGTAGGTCTAACAGTCCTAAAATGATTTTCTTCTCCAACCCAGTTGCCCATTGGACTGGCTATCGGTTCCCCAAATGGATTCATGCCCACTGTCTCCATGTACACTCTCTTTTCAATTTATGAAAACTTGTATTAGTCTTGTACATCATGGTACAAGTATTTGAGCTTCCCTATATGACCCAACAGGTATGGTCCTACCTATACCTCATCTGGTATACGCAGTAGAATGATTTATGTGGTAATTTTCTTGTGAGGTGACCTGGGTATCTGTATCTTGTCTTTCTTTGGTGGTAGTGGCTAGATCAAAGTTCCAACAACTTCCAGTTGTTCCTCAGTATACCATTCCGACCAAACCATGACATCTTCTACTGTTCCTTCTGGAAGGTGGTCTAATATGGTCGTTTGAGACTCGTCTGGCTCAATTGTTTCTTCCATATTCAACGTTGTTCCATTGAATTTTGGATTTTCTTCGGTGTTCTCTGGTTGCACCTCCTTCATGGTTTTTGTGTCCTAGTTCGGGTGCTCCTATACCTCTTCCAGTATATCTATACTCGTGCTATGTTATTCCAGAGATGATTGGGATTTGATAATTCTAGCAGTGTTATGGGCTTATATAACTACTTGCAAAAATTCATCTACATAGACTCCCTTTAAGTTAGTATTATATGGCTTGGAAGTAGTGGTACCTATGGAATACTTGGTTCCTAGTTTAAGAATTGCATCATTTACAGGTATGGATGACACCGACGTTGTTCAATATAGGCTCGCGCAGTTGATAGAACTGCAGGAAGACATGTTCATTGCAGGATTTCAATAGTGTAAATTATAACCTTGTACAATATCTCCTGCAAACAGATATTCAGAAAAAGAACAGAAAAGATACAATGGAAAATACAAACATTACATAGATATTTTTCCCCTAGAAATCCAAACCAGGAAAACCAACATATTCTATATGCATTCATCATGTTACAATGTTTACAATAAAAAATACATATAGGAGCCAGCGGCATTCAAAACCCTAACCCAATGACTTGGATTAGTCCAGAATACTAATTCCTTGACCGAAAATAGAAAAAACATCAGCAAAAACCATGTTCCGAAAAACCACCTAAATACATGACACATTTCCTGAGGCAGAGAAAAAAAATTCGGGGGTGCTGCCCCTAAACCCCATGTGGGGGGCCTAGAAGCCCCCCCTCTAATCCCCCTGTGCACCCAGTGCATACGCTCAGACACTACTACTCGTGCAAAGAATATAACACATACGCAACATTCTCACACTTGTTGTTTTCTTTGCATACAGGGGGTTACAGGGTTACATAGTCAACAATCCATGGCAGCAATGCCCATGTATCCTCTACACCAAGAGAAATTCTCAGTGCTCACATGTTTTGTTAATGAGGCTGCAACATTCTTCAAATTTTCCACCTTCACCAATGATACTTTCTTTTCTTCAATCATGTCTCTCACAAAGTGATATTGAACATCAATGTGCTTTGTCTTTGAATGATAAGCAGGGTTCTTCGCTAGAAAAATTGCACTTTGACTGTCACACTCTATACTTACATATTTTTGTACCAACCCAATACATGAACACAATATTTGTAACCATATTTCTTCCTTACTTGCATGAGTGGCTGCCATGTATTCATCTTCTGTAGTTGAAAGTGCCACTACAGCCTGTCTTTTGCTCATCCTATTGCTCCTCCAAACAGGTTAAACACATACCCGCTTGTAGATCTCCTATGATCCAGATCTCTAGCCCAGTCTACATCCACAAAACCATGTATATCCACCACTATGTCCAATCCTGGTCTTCCTTCATAATACAATCCATAGCTAGCAGTGCCACGCAAATACCTGAAAACCCTTTTTACTGTTGTCCAATGCTCCTTCCCTAGTTTTGACATATACCTGCTCAAAACTCTCACTGCATGTGCAATGTCCGGTCTAGTACAGACCATTGCATAAATCAAACTACCAACTACACTCACATATGGAACATGAGACATGTCCTCCTCTTCTTCATGTCTTGGGACACTGATCCGCAGATAACTTTACACCAACAAGAATAGGAACCTTGACCGGTTTACATTCTTGCATATTAAACCTTTGCAATATTGTCTTGACATATTTTCTCTGATTTAACCAAAGTTTCCTCCTTTTCTAATCTCTTTTAATTTCCATGCCCAAAATGAAATTTGAAGCACCAAGATCCTTCATGTCAAATTTAGAGGACAGCTGAGTTTTCACATCTTTGATAATCTCCTTGTTGTTTCCTATCAGCAACATGTCATTCACATACAAGAGCAAATAAATCAAATGATCAACAATTAATTTAAAATACACACAGTGATCCCCTTTGCTTCTTTTGAAGTCAAGTCCCAGCATATAAGTATCAATTTTTTGATACCACATCCTTGGTGATTGTTTTAAACCATATAGGGACTTTTTCAGCTTGCATACCAGCTCCTTTCCTTTCACAGCATAACCTTCTAGTTGCTTCATATAGATTTATTCTTCCAGATCCTCATGTAGGAATGTTGTCTTCACATCCATTTGTTCTATTTCAAAATCAAATGAAACAACAATAGATAACATAAATCTTATGGAGGTTAACTTGGCAATAAGAGAAAAAATATCACCAAAATCAATTCCCTCAAGCCGGGAATAACCCTTTGCTACTAACCAAGCTTTGTATTTCTCCACTTTTACTTCTGCATTCAGATTCTTTTTAAATACCCATTTGCTTCCAATGGGATCTCTTCCATTTGGAAACTCCACTAGATCCCAAGCCTCATTCTTATCCAAAGATGCCATTTCTTCTTCCATGGCCCTTTTCCATAGATTTCCATCCTCTAAATCCACTGCCTCCCTAATAGTTCTAGGATCATCATCAGTAATAGACAAAGCAAAATTTGAATGGAAATCAGATGGACTATACCTTTCTAGTAGCCTTCTTTCTCAAACCGATCTCCTCAATACTGGAGTATGAGGATCTTCTTCTTCTGATTCATGTTATTTTGTAGAGTCTAATTCATCATCCTTTAAATCAAACTCTATATTCTATGGTTATTCCTTATTTGGTAGGACTTCCTATTTAACAACATCCTTCATTTCTCTAAATACCACATCTCGGCTATACACTACCTTCTTAGTTTCTAGGTTCCAAATCTTATAACCTTTGAGACCATCTTTATATCCAATAAAGATACATTTTTCAGCCTTCTTATCCATCTTACTCTTGTTTTCCTTTGGAACATGAACATATGCATCGTATCCAAATACCTTAAGATGTGTGAGAGAAGGTTCCTTACCAGTCCATACCTCTTGTGAAGTCTTGTCATCCAACGCTGATGAGGGTGATCTGTTGACCAGATAACATGTAGTACCCACTACCTCTACCCAACATTCTTGCCCTAACCCAGCACCACTAAGCATGCACCTTGCTTTTTCCATCAGCGTCCTTTTCATCCTTTCTGCAACTCCATTCTGTTGAGGTGTATATGGAGTAGTCTTCTGCTTTTTTATACCGCACTTCTTACAAAATTATTCAAATTCATTCCTGTAGAACTCTCCTCCATTATCTGTCCTCAACACCTTAATTCTTTTTTCTGTTTGATTATCAACAAGAGGCTTAAACTCTTTAAAACTGTCAAAGATTTTAGATTTATTCCTGAGGAAATATATCCAAGTTTTCCTCAAGAAGTCATCTATAAATGAGACATAGTAAATAGATTTTCCCAATGATGGGACCAACACAGGTCAAAAAACATCACTATGAACTAGCTGTAAAATTCCTTCTGCCCTCATTGCACCAGAGGGGAATCTTACCAGATTCTTCTTCCCATATAGACAATGTTCACAGAAATCAAAATCCATAGATCAGTTAGACATACCTTCAACCATACCTTTACTGTGTAGCAGTCGAAGACCCTTCTCTCTGATATGCCCCAGTCTTTGATGCCACAACATAACCTTTTCTCCAGATAATGTAGGAGTTATTTCTTCTTCAACTCCAATATCAGGAAAAATGGAGCTATTACACCCATCACTAATAGTGCTTCCTAGTAGCTTATACAGAGTTCCAAACCGAACTACCTTCATCAACACAATTTCTCCTCGAACCATCCTGCAAGTTCCCTTTTCAAATATTGTTTTTAATCCTGCATCTTCCATTTTTCTTACAAAAATCAAATTTTTGGCCATACCTAGGATGTACAGAACATGAGGAAGTGTTCTAATCCTTCCATCTATGAGCCTCAACTTGACCCTTCCTCTTCCTATGATTTTGGTTGTTGAATCATTACCTAAGAAAAAATTACCTCCATCATACTTTTCATATTCACAGAACCAATTCTTGTGGGGAGTCATATGAAAGGATGCACTAGAGTCAACCAACCATGCCTCATGATCTTCATGTGTGCTTGAAGAGGCCAAGTACACATCCCCTCCTTCTTCCTTGGAGGTATTTTCTTCTATAGAAGAAGATTCTTCAGATCCCTTATTTTTCTCAACTTTGGATCTACACTGCTTCTTGCAATGCCCTTCTTCTCCACATCTCCAACATACCCTTACAAAATTTCCGAGATATTTAGATCTACCCTTAGATTTAGATCTTCCACTTGAGAAACTAGATCTATTTCTTTCCTAGGAATGTCCCCTTGCAAATAATGTGTTTGTGCTATGTCCTTCCATATTTTTCTGTCTCATCTCCTCCGACAACAAGGATGAGACTACTTCTTCAAATGTCAAAGAAGTTGTATTACTACCTATGGCCACAACCAGAATATCCCACAAGTTTGGTAAAGAACACAAAAAACTGATACATTTATCTTCATCTGAAATTTTAATATCAACAGATACTAACTGACTTACCACAGTATTGAAGGCATTCAAATTCTTTTCCACCGAGTCTCCATCTCTCACCCTTGGGTTATACAACTTCTTTCTCAGGAATATTTTATTTACTAGGGACTTAGACTAATACAACTTTCCCAACTTTTCCCATAAATCCTTGGTTGTAGCTTCCACTAACACATTCAGTAATATTGAGTTGGAGAGACACAGTCAGATTGTGCTATTTTCCTTCCGGTCCAACTTTTTCCAGTCATCTACAGAAGTTCTTGTAGGTGCAGTACCTAGATCTACCACGATCCACTGATCTCTATCCACCAACAGATCTTCCATATTGATCTTCCACATATCAAAAATTTTCCCATTAAACTTCTCAATCTCCATCTTCAAATTGCTTGCCATTTATTTTCACCTGAAAAACAATACCGTAGATCTCCCACTGTAACAAGGCTTATCACAGTCCCGAGCCAAACCCTTGACCACAAAGGTGTACTCCTGAAGCCAATAAATCTCTAATACCAAATGTAAATTCTAACCTTGTAAAATATCTACTGCAAACCGATATTCAAAAAAAGAACAGAAAAGATACAATGGCAAATACAAACATTACACAGAGATTTTTCCCCTGGAAATTCAAACTGGGAAAACCAACATATTCTATATTCATTCATCGTGTTACAATGTTTACAATAAAAAATACATATAGGAGCCAGCGACATCCAAAACCCTAACCCAATGACCTGGATTAGTCCAAAACCCTAATTACTTAATCGGAAATAGAAAAACCATCGGCAAAAACCATGTGCCGAAAAACCACCTACATACATGACACATTTCCCAAGGCAAGTGTCAAGTTTCCTTAGGTAGAAATTAATTTTTCAAGAGCTCTTCCCCGAACCCCCGTGCGGGGGGCTCCACCCCCTGCACCCCCCCCCCCCTCTAACCCCCCTGCGCGCCTAGCGCATACGCTCAGACACTACTACTTGTGCAAAGAATATAACACATACTCAACAAACAACATGTACAAAAAGAGAGAAAAAAGGCTTACCATGACGAACATATCAAGAGGAAATAATTTAAATAGGGAGACTTGGTACTTTTGTATGACAACAAGTTTATGAAGCATCTAGGGAATTTCAAGACATATTGGCTTGGTCCATTCAAGGTTTTCTATATTACATAAGGTGGAGCTGTGTAGTTGAAGATGCTTAATGGAGAATGGAAGGATGGTCTAGTGAATGGGAGTCAGTTGAAGTTGTACTGTGACAACCAGTTGTCGCACATCTCTTGGTAAAAGAAAAGGAAAAAGGGTCTAGGTACCAAGTGCAGTTGAAATTGTGTACCAGACATAGAAAAGATAGTTTGCACATGATAGGTAGGGATAGAGAAAAAAGTACAGGCTGCTCCATGCAGTCTGCAGTCAAAGTAGTAAAGGAGGTTCAACCCTGCAATGACTCAGGACAAGTCACATGTGAGTGTTGGGGGCCTGTTGGCCCTTGGTTATGTTTTAACGAAGAAATCAAAGATTAAAGTAGAAGAAAGAAAAAGTACGAAATGCACGGGAAGCACACAAGCTGAGGAAGGGTTGAAGTGGTTAAAGAAGCAGAAAAGAAGGAGCGAGGTAAAGGAAAATCGAGTCGTTAAAGGAGAAGATCAAGGAAGAAAAAGAGGCAAGGAAGATGAATCATGGATAAGTCGGCAAGTGGAAGAAGACGTTAATAGGTGCTTTGAAGCACCTCATGGAGGAGAAGGAAGGACAGGGTGGTGAAGTCCTCAAAATGTGGGTCATGTGGACCTAGGGTTTTGGTACCTAGGGTTGTCTAAGAGTCATGAAATGTATAAATAAAGGTCTAGAAGAGTTGATAGGGTTGATGTTACTATTATTGTTGGTGAGAACAATATTGAGATATAATGTTGTGGTTGCAAGGCATTCTTGTATTTTGGATCTTTAGCTAGGTGCAAAGATTAACCCTACAGCTAGGTGCGTTGCGAGGGGAGAAAGAGAGAAAGAGAGAGAGTGAGGATTTGCATCTAAGTCCACATATATAACTATATGTTTTCATCTAATATATCAAGAAACACAGTTCTGTGGACGTGGCCCTAGGGAGAGGGTGAACCACGTAATTCTTGTTGTTCTTTATGGTTGATGTTGTGTTATTTTCTATATGTTATACTTCTATGCATTGTTATTGTTCCTGTTGAATATAATGAGATATAACTAACTTTGTGAAGTTAGGCATAATATGGTTAAGGATCCCTAGGGTACATTGTGTTGTTATTCTGAAATCATCTTGCACTTCCTCTGGTTGTAGAAACTTGTTTCCTAAAACCCCCTATTGCTACTTCGGGTGAGACTTCATCTACTTCACAGGTGTTGCCGAAAGGGCTAGTATTTAGGGTATTTTGGTGCATTGCTAGAGTTGAAACCTAGGTCTACCCCTGTGCCAACACCTCTGAATGGGGCCAACGTTGAAATGTTTTCAAATTGTTTCTGTATGAACTAAAATTTGACATGGATCGACTATTCACATGCCTTAACGACATGGGAGGGTTTCTGGACTCAAATTTGACTCACGCACCCACTTTTTTCCATCATCGTTTCATCATGTAAACCATAAACCCTATTTTTCTTTCAAAGTACACAAATTGGTTGACGCAAGTTTTAAGTTTGCATCAACCTTGCTTCATTTTTCTTTCAGGTTCTACATTAATGTATATACAATGTATGCATGTCATAGTTGTGATGAAAAATCCCTCTTTTTCATTGATTGCTTAATCAACACCATAAAAATACTCACTTGTAGTATTATATGTGGGGACATGTGTACTATCGAACGGATTTTAAAAGGAAAAAGGAACGGAAATTGTACTAGGACTAGACATGGGAAACAATGACCTGTGAATGGGGCCAACATTGAAATTTTTTCTAACTATTTCTATATGCACTGAAATTTGATATGGATAGAATATTTGCATGCCTTAACAACATGGGAGGGTTTTTGGAATCAAATTTGACTCACACACCCACTTTTTCCCATCATCATTTCATCATGTAAACCATAAACCCTATTTTTCTTTCAAAGTACACAAACTGGTTGACACAAGTTTTAAGTTTGCATCAACCTTTCTTCATTTTTTCTTTCAAGTTCTACATTAATTTATATGCAATGTATGTCTGTCATATTTGTGATGAAAAATCCCTCTTTTTCGTTGATTTCTTAATCAACACCATAAAAATACTCCCTTGCAGTACTAGATGCGGGGACATGTGTACTTTCGAACGAATTTTAAAAGGAACAAGGAACGAAAATTGTACTAGGACTAGACATGGGCAACAGTGACCAATGAATAGGGCCAATGTTGAAATTTTTTCAAACTGTTTCTGTATCCATTTAAATTTGACATGGATAGACTATTGGCATGCCTTAACGATATGGGAGGGTTTCTAGACTCAAATTTGACTCACACACCCACTTTTTTCCATCATCAATTCATCATATAAACCATAAACCTTATTTTTCATATGTTCTAGTAGATATGTTAATGATTCCTAATTTCATATTTGTATTTGACTCAAGGTACAACTAGCTTGCAAAGTATCAAATTTTAATTTCAAGTTGATAAACCAAATATGTAGTGAATCTGAGCATCGTTTGATATCATCGCAAGAGCAACGAATGTAAATAATCTTGCGACGAATTAGCTATACTATCGACGAAAAGAATTTGTCGATAGTATAGATAATTCATCGCAAGAATATTTGCATAGGATAAACAAAGTAAATGTATGATGTGTTTCCACGTATAGTTAATTCGCCGCAAGTATCTTCGAATGTACACATGGGATACAATTCGTCGCCTTTCTTCATTTTTCTTTCAGGTTCTACATTAATGTATATACAATGTATGTGTGTCATAGTTTTCAATAAAAATCCCCTTTTTTCGTTGATTTCTTTATCAACACCATAAAAATATTCCCTTGTAGTACTACATGCGAGGACATGTGTACTTTCGAACCGAACATAAATTGTACTAGGACTAGACATGGGCAACAGTGACCTGTGAATGGGGCCAACGTTGAAATTTTTTCAAATTGTTTTTGTATGCACTAAAATTTGACATGGATAGACTATTCGCATGCCTTAACGACATGGGAGGGTTTGTGGACTCACATTTGACTCACACACCCACTTTTGTTCCATCATCATTTCATCATGTAAACCATAAACCCTATTTTTCTTTCAAAGTACACAAATTGGTTGATGCAAGTTTTAAGTTTTCATCAACCTTTCTTCATTTTTCTTTTAGGTTCTACATTAATGTATATACAATGTATGTGTGAATAGTTGTGATGAAAAATCCCTCTTTTTCATTGATTTCTTAATCAACACCATTAAAATACTCCCTTGCAGTACTAGATGTGGGGATGTGTGTACTATCGAATGAATTTTAAAAGGAACAAGGAACGGAAATTGTTCTAGGACTAGACATGGGCATCAGTGACCTGTGAATGGGAACAACGTTGAATTTTTTTCAAATTGTTTCTGTATGCACTAAAATTTGACATGGATAGACTACTGGCATGCCTTAAATATATGGGACGGTTTCTCGACTCAAATTTGACTCACACACCCACTTTTTTCCATCATCAATTCATCATATAAACCATAAACCCTATTTTTCATATGTTCTAGTAGATATGTTAATGATTCCTAATTTCATATTTGTATTTGACTCAAGGTACAACTAGCTTGCAAAGTATCAAATTTTAATTTCAAATTGATAAACCAAATATGAAATGAATCCAAGCATCATTTGATATTGTCGCAAGAGTGACGAATGTAAATAATATTGCGATGAATTAGCTATACTATCGATTAAAAATGTCCATTGATAGTATAACTAATTCATTGCATGAATATTTTCATGGGATAAACAAAGGAAATGGATGGTGTGGTCCCAATTATAGCTAATTCGTCGCAAGTATCTTCAAATGTACACATGGGATACAATTCGTCGCCTTTCTTCATTTTTCTTTCAGGTTCTACATTTATGTATATATAATGTATGTGTGTCATAGTTGTCATGAAAAATCCCCTTTTTTCATTCATTGCTTAATCAACACCATAAAAATATTCCCTTGCAATACTATATGTGGCGACATGTGTACTGTCGAACTGAACAAAAATTGTACTAGGGCTAGACATGGGCAACAGTGACATGTGAATGGGGCCAATGTTGAAATTTTTTCAAACCATTTTTGTATGCACTGAAATTTGACATGGATAGACTATTTGCATGCCTTAATGACATGGGAGGGTTTATGGACTCAAATTTGACTCACACACCCACTTATTTCCATCATCATTTCATCATGTAAACCATAAACCCTATTTTTCTTTCAAAGTACACAAATTGGTTGTGCAACTTTTAAGCTTGCATAAGTCTTTCTTAATTTTTCTTTCAAGTTCTACATTAATGTATATACAATGTATGTGTGTCATAGTTGTGATGAAAAATCCCTCTTTTTCGTTGATTAATTAATCAACACCATAAAAATACTCCTTTGTAGTATTATATACGGGGACGTGTGTATTGTCGAACAAATTTTAAAAGGAACAAGGAAAGGAAATTGTACCAGGACTAGACATGGGAAACAATGACCTGTGAATGGGGCCAACGTTGAAATTTTTGCAAAATGTTTCTGTATCCAATGAAACTTGACATGGATAGACTATTCACATGGCTTTATGATATGGGAGGGTTTCTGGACTCAAATGTGACTCACATACACACTTTCTTCCATAATCAATTCATCATGTAAACCATAAACCCTATTTTTCTTTCAAAGTACACATATTGGTTGACGCAAGTTTTAAGTTTGCATTAGTCTGTCTTCATTTTTCTTTCAGGTTCTCTATTAATGTATATACAATGTATGTGTGTCATAGTTTTGATGACAAATCCCTCTTTTTCATTGATTTATTAATCAACACCATAAAAATAATCCCTCACGGTACTAGATGTGGGGATGTGTGTACTGTCGAACGGATTTTAAAAGGAACAAGGAACAAAAATTGTACTAGGACTAGACATGGGAAACAATGACCTATGAATGGGGCCAACGTTGAATGTTTTTCAAATTATTTTTGTATGCACTGAAATTTGACATGGATAGACTATTCATACTACTTAACGATATAGGAGGTTTTTTGGACTCAAATTTGACTCACACACCCACTTTCTTCCATTATCGATTCATCATATAAACCATAAACCCTATTTTTCATATGTTCTAGTAGATATGTTAATGGTTCCTAATTTCATATTTGTATTTGAATCAAGGTACAACTAGCTTGAAAAGTATCAAATTTTAATTTCAAGTTGATTCCATCACCAACTAGCACTTCTTTGTGAGAAGGTTTGTTTGCATGCTTGACTCCTAGATTAATTAGCGTGCATTGCTTTTTCTCCTTAGTTGGCCTTAGGATTGAGTTTGTGTCTAATTGCATTAGTTTCGGGGTAATTCCTCATTTGATCAATATGAAATATCGATACCATTAAAATAAAAGGGAATAAAGAGGTAACAAACAGTTGATACCTAACTCACGTCTTATAATTCTCCAACATTGTTCTTTACAGCTAGTGCAACAAAGACCAAGTGGAATGGTTTACACAAGTTCATGACCGACAAAGCTCCATATAATTCAAATGAGAAATGTGATTGGAGAACTCGTAATATTATCATAAACCCACATCTCACATATTTGTACATGCACCATAGATTCACAATCTTTCATGAAGAGGTCCGAGAGAAATGCCTCCATGAAAAATTGTCCACATCAGAATGGTCCATATCCTTGATGGAAATATATAAAATTCACAAGAAGATATTTTATTCCTTGTATTTCTTAAAAAGTATGATCCCATTCTGGAAGTGATCAAAGACTACTTTTTTCCCTTCTCTATCTGGTAAATGCTACTTCTTATACTAGCCTTCCCCTGCAATAGGGAGTGTTGTGTCTCTTTTCTAAAAAATAAGTGAGGTTCCTCTTCTTTGTCTTTGGCATCCTACATGGTTACTTCCCAAAGTAATGCCTTCTCTGGGGTTTTACCTCTATATTATGGGGCCATTCAATTTAACATTATTTACATGCAGGTAGGTTAAGTCACTTCTCATGATCCCTTTCCCCATCTCCACCATTCAGTATGCCTCCAAGGTGTTGAGATAGATTTCTTGCAAGGCCTTGATATATTCTAAGGTCCTCACATTCAAATCACTAAACCTCCCTCTTAGCTTGAAACTAACCTCTCTTCCAAGCAAAAGGTAATCCCCTCCTCTTAGATCAATAGTTGTTTCCCTTGATTTGACCATCTCCCGATCTCTTCAACATATCCCCCTTTTGATGGAACATATATCTTTCCTTCTTTCTCTCAAGTGGTTTCTCCACTCACTATCCATGGCCCAATTGAACCTCTGGTGTCCCAATCAACCATCCCATTATCCATTAGATCCATGAGTCTTGGTACATCTATATTGATGGTTCCTCAAACTTTACCTTGAACTTCTATCCTTGATATATTCTAAACAAGAAAAGTAAATGTGTAGAAACAACAATTGGCCTATTACAATCAAAACTTTCCAAACCTTATCCAAGGAATGTTAATGTCCTACTAACATTCATATCCATATGTAAACCAAGCATTCATTTCAACCTATACACAATATAAAAACCAAGCATTCATGTCAAACTCTACACAACCCATAAACCAAGCATTCATGTAAACCTCTACACAACCCAAAAACCTGCAAGCATACATCCAACATTCTCCCAACCTCTTGGAAAGGAATACATGCAGCCTCAAAAATATAACATTTAGGGAAACTAGAATCCAATCATGAACATGTTGAACATTCCACCCTCTTTCATCCATGGTATATGACCACATACCCATCGAAGTATGGGAGGCGAAGGTGGGAATATACCACCATTCGGTTTGCCTCCAAGGTGTTGAGATAGAGTTCTCGCAAGGCCTTTATATATTGTGAGGTGTTGGAAGGTTTACAATTGGGAGTGAGCTTGTCATTGATGGCAAGAACAACGATGGAAAAGATCAGCATGATCAATAACGCAGTGATAATGGAAGAGGAAGAGCAACAATGAACGTTGGATCTTATTCAGAATCCCCGATGACCATCAGATATGAATTCAGACAAGAAGAACGCACAAAAGAGGAGGACAAATCTTAGGTGTAAGATCTGAGCATAAGATCCGACCATCGTTGGATCAGGGAAAACCTGCATGTTCATTAAAGAGCAAGAAGAGGCGAAATGCGAAATGCCAAAATATGGTGGTCTGACTCCATTTCAGAGTTTCGTAGATCGGGACTTGAACGCTTGAGACCCTTCATCATAAGAAGGTGAAATCGCAAAGTGGCGAAATTGCGAAGTGGCGAAATCATGAAGTGGAAAAATCGTGAAGTGGCAAAATCGCGAAGTGTCGAAATCGTGAAATGCGAAATGGAGAAATGATCCTAGCCATTGGATCAAGGTGTGATCTAGGCCATCAGATCCAAGAGGTGAATATGGAAGACCATGTCAGAAAGGATAGTCGTGGACCATTGGATCAAGAGGACACGTGGAAAAAAATTAGAGCACCACAAAGACTCCATTTCGGAGTTTCACAGATCGAGAAAACCAAAGGAAAGAGGTTCAAACTCGCGATACGCGAGATCACGAAAATATATTGACTGCTAGATCACCAAGGATTCTGGACCGTTGATCTAAGCTCCATCTCGGAGCTTCACCTATCATGACTTGGAGTGACGAGAACCTCCATCACAGGAATCGCGAGATGTGAATTCACGATGAGATCTGGACTGTCAATACACCAAGATTCTAGACCGTTGATCTAAGCTCCATATCGGAGTCTCACCTATCATGACTTGGAGTGACGAGAACCTCCATCTAAGGAATTGTGAGATGTGAATTCAGGATGAGATCTAGACCATCAATACACCAAGATTCTAGACCGTTGATCTAAGATCCATCTCAAAGTCTCACCTATCACGACTTGGAGTGACGAGAACCTCCATCTAAGGAACAATGAGATGTGAATTCACAATGAGATCTGGACCATCAATTCATTGAGATCGTGGACCGTCGATCAGGGTCGATGAAGGTCATAAGTTCGCGAAAATACCGAAAAGGTGAAATGGATGTAGCCTGTGGTCACATCGGTGAAAGATGGGGGAAGGAGATAGTGCAGACAAGCTCCTTTTCGGAGTTTCGGGGATTGCAACTGGGAGTGTCGAGACACTTGGTCACACGAATGTCGAATTGCCGAATGCCAAAATGAAGAAATGAATGAAAGATCCCATGAAGCCAATCCAACAGTGCAGGTGAATTTGAGTATGATCGGAGGGCTAATATTTCTCTTCATAGTGTAACTGCTAGAAACCATTGATGGTTTCTGCTAGAAGATTCGAAGAGACTTCTATGTGACCGCCAGAGGAGCTGAAGAGTCTCCAAGCTTCTTCAAGTGAATGACGACTATTCTTAGAGTGGATTGACAAATGGATGAGTGTTGAAGTCTGTAACTAAAATAGAAAGGATAAGCTTGATTGTGCCAGAGAAGACGAGCAGTCTCAACTGCCAGAGAGGCTAAGGAATCTCAGTTGAACACCCAGTGATGTTGGACACGTAGTGAGAACCACCAGAGAAGTTGAAGAGTTGCGATGATCAAGCAGAGCACTCAAGATGTTGAGGATATCGGCACGGTGTGAGTATGTAGAGGTATTGTGTGTATTGCATGCACAAGGTGCACAGAAGCTATAAGTACACGGTACAGAGAAGAGATGCGGTTGTTGTTGCTATTGGAGTTGTTGTTGTTGCTGAGGTGAAGTAATGCATGTGTAAAGAAGTAAAGGGGTGGTGCAACAGCTGAAATGGAGAGGAAACAAAAGGTGCATTGAATGGGAATAGCACATAGAGAAGAAAAGGCAGAAGAATAGAATGGGTAGCGGATGCATGCAGGAAGACAGTGAGGAAGACTGAGTAGCAAAATCTTACAGAACAATGATGGGACTGGTAAGTTGTTATTGAACACTACATCACTGTAATAGGTTTCAGTATTTCATAATCATAATCCATGGTGGTAAGGAGGTGCTAGGGAGGAACGATGTCCTCAGAGGTTCAAATGGGTACTTGAACATAGGGAGTTGTAGCTTCCTTCTAGTTGGTGCTATAGAAACCAGGGAGTTGGTGCTTCCTTCTAGTTGGTGCTAGAGAAACCAGGGAGTTGGTGCTTCCTTCTAGTTGGTGATAGAGAAACTAGGGAGTAGGTGCTTCCTTCTAGTTGGTGCTAGAGAAACTAGGGAGTTGATGCTTCCTTCTAGTGGGTGTTAGAGAAAACAGAGAGTTGGTGCTCTCAGCAAGTTGCAGCTTGCAAAAACAGAGGTTGTAGCCTCACAATGAGTT
>ML788812.1:216941-232088 GCA_009831015.1 Picea engelmannii
AAAGAAGGCCGGATTTCAAGGGAGGATGAAGTCTTTTGGTGATGTGTTCTAAGGTATGTTATTTTTCAGGTCATCTTACCATTTTTTCTATAACTTTTTTTCTAGAACGATTCAGATGGTGAAATCGCTATGGTATTGAGAAGACATATCAAGGTACCTCTGGTAAAAATTTCAACTCTTTATTCGCTATAATTATGGATATACACTCTGTGGATTATAGGGTTTGTGACCAGTCCTGAAACTAGTCAATAAACAAGTGTTCTGGGTAAAACAGTCATAACGTTTTCATACGGACTCCAAATGTAGTGGGACCACTTCCATTGGCAATATTATAGACTTTAGTTTCTTGTGTGCAAGTTTTCGAATCAGATGTTAAATATTGAGTGCGGGGCATGCTGTACAATTTGGGTCTTCGGAACAGACCAAAAATGAATAAAGTCTACCATTCTTTCTATAACCTCTTTTTGGGGAGGATTCAAGGAGTGAAAATTAGAGGAATTTCAGAGAATGCATTGAGTAACATTATCTATAGGATCAGAGTACTCCAAGAATTGAATAATTTCATAAATTGAATAAATCTCAGAAAGCATTATCAGGTTCTATGTGATGACTGGTTGATGGTGATGATTTAATGTAAAGTTTTATTATCTCTCATATATTCTTGGGTGGAAGGAAGGGGAAAGGATAGAGAGTTCAAATATCTCTTGATATTGGAGGATTGTATCTTCCTCTTGGAGGTTTATCCCTCCCTTTACNTTTGGAAGCTGTAGCTACCTTTGGAAGTCATTACTTCCCTTGAACAAAAACTATTGATTATTTCTCATATATTGTGCATGGTGTATTGTGGTTTATTGGTGTAACTCTTATACTATTGTTCATTTCTCATTGGATATAATTGAATTGTTTAAGTATAAGTTGAATTTTTTTTTAAATTGTACTGGATACTGATTCACCCCCCTCTTAGTATCAACAGGTGTGATATAGGCCATCAGATCTAGGAGGTGAATATGGCAGACCACGTCAGAAAGGATAATTGTGGATTGTTGGATCAAGAGGACGCATGGAGAAAAATCAGAGCACCACAAAGACTCCATTTCAGAGTTTCGAAGATCAGGAAATCCAAAGGAAAGAGGTTCAAACTCCTGATATGCGAGATCAAGAAAAGATCTTGACTGTCAGATCACCAAGGATTCTGGACCGTTGATCTAAGCTCCATCTCGGAGCTCCGCCTATCGTGACTTGGAGTGATGAGAACCTCCATCACAGGAATCGTGAGATGCGAATTCACGATGAGATCTGGACCATCAATACACCAAGATTCTGGATCATTGATCTAATCTCCATCTCGGAGTCTCGCCTATCGTGACTTGGAGTGATGAGAACCTCCATCTAAGGAATTGCAAGATGCAAATTCACGATGAGATATGGACCATCAACACACCGAGATTCTAGACGATTGATCTAAGCTCCATCTCGGAGTCTCACCTATCGCAACTTGGAGTGATGATAACCTCCATATAAGGAACAATGAGATGCAAATTCATGATGAGATCTGGACCATCAATTCATCGAAATCGTGGACCATCGATCAGAGTTGATGAAGGTCATAAGTTCACGAAAATACCGAAAAGGTGAAATGGATGTAGCCTGTGGTCACATCGGTGAAATATGGGGGAAGGAGCTAGTGCAAACAAGCTCCTTTTCGGAGTTTCGGGGATCGTGACTGGGAGTGTCGAGACACTTGGTCACACAAATGCTGAATTGTCGAATGCCGAAATGCCAAAATGAATGCAAGATCCCATGGAGCCAATCCAATGGTGCAGGTGAATTTGAGTATGATCGGAGGGATAATGTTTCTCTTCACAGTGTAACTGCTAGAAACCATTGATGGTTTCATCCAGAAGATTCGAAGAGACTTATGTGTGACCGCCAGAGGAGCTGAAGAGTCTCCAAGCTTCTTCCAGTGAATGAAGACTATTCTTAGAGGGGATTGACAGATGGATGATCGTTGAATTTTGTAACTGAAACATAAAGGATAAGCTCGACTGTGCCAGAGAATATGAGTAGTCTCGACTGCCAGAAAGGCTGAGGAATCTCAGCTGAACACCCAGTGATGTTGAACGCGTAGTGGGAACCACCAGAGAAACTGAAGAGTTGTGATGATCAGGTAGATCACTGAAGATCTAGAGGATATCGGCATGGTGTGAGTATGCAGAGGTATTGCATGCATTGCATGCATAAGGTGCATAGAAGCTATAAGTACATGGTACAGAGAAGATATGTGGTTGTTGTTGCTGTTGGAGTTGTTGTTGTTGCTAAGGTGAAGTAATGCATGTGTAAAGAAGTAAAGGGGTGGTGCAGAAGCTAAAATGGAGAGGAAACAAAAGGTGCATTGAATGGGAATAACACATAGAGCACAAAAGGTAGAAGAACAAAATGGGCAGCGGATGCATGCAAGAAGACAGCGAGGAAGACTGAGTAGCAAAATCTTGCAGAACAATGATGGGACTGGTAAGCTGTTATTGAACACTACATCACTGTAATAGGTTTCAGTATTTCATAATCATAATCAAGGGTGGTAAGGAGGTGCTAGGGAGGACTGGTGTCCTCAGAGGTTCAAATGGGTGCTTGAACACAGGGATTTGTATCTTCCTTCTAGTTGGTGCTAGAGAAACCAAGGAGTTGGTGCTTCCTTCTAGTTGGTGCTTCCTTCTAGTTGGTGCTAGAGAAACCAGGGAGTAGGCGCTTCCTTCTAGTTGGTGCTAGAGAAACCAAGGAGTTGGTTCTTCCTTCTAGTGGGTGCTATAGAAAACAAAGAGTTGGTGCTCTCAGCAAGTTGGAGCTTGCAAAAACAGAGGTTGTAGCCTCACAATGAGTTGGTGCTCATATGTATGATAATGTAAAGAATGTAAATAATACTTATCATATAAAGAAGAAGTGGTTCTTACCCTGTATGGGTTTCCTTGGGAAATATCTGTCTCTGTGTTTCTCATATATGTGACTAATGTTGAATGTGCCATTGTTTATTTCCCTGCATTATTGTGATCATCATTGAGTGCCTTGAAAAGATTTTAAAAGAAGCATAATTGTTTAAGCACGGTAACAACTGATTCACCCCCCCTCTTAGTTATCCAACATGAGGTCCTCACATTCAACTCACTAAACCTCCCTCTTAGCTTGAAAATCACCTCTCTTCCAAGCAAAAGTGAATCCCCTCCTCTTAGATCAATAGTTGTTTCCCTTGATCTAACCCTCTCCCGACCTCTTCAACATATCCTCCTTTTGATGGAACATATATATTTCATTCTTTCTCTCAAGTGGTTGCTCCACTCACTATCCATGGCCCAATTGAACCTTGGGTCTCCCCATCAACCATTACATTATCCATTATATCCACGAGTCTTGGTACATATATATTGATGGTTCCTCAAACTTTACCTTGAACTTATATCCTTGATATATTCTAAACAAGCAAAGTAAATGTGTAGCAACAACAATTGACCCCTTACAATCAAAACTTTCCAAACCTTAGCCAAGTAATGTTAATGTCCTACTCCAAAACATTCATCTCCACATGTAAACCAAGTATTCATGTAAACCTATACACAATCTAAAAACCAAGCATTCATGTCAAACTTACACAACCCATAAACCAAGCATTCTTGTAAGCCTCTACACAACCCAAAAACCTGCAAGCATATATCCAACATTCTCCCAACCTCTTGGACAAGAATACATGCAGCCCCAAAACTCTAACATTTAGGGAAAATATAATCCAATAATGAACATGTTCAACATTCCACCCTCTTTCATCCATGGTATATGACCACGTACTCATCCAAGTATGGGAGGCAAAGGTGGGAATATACCACCATTCGGTTTGCCTCCAAGGTGTTGAGCTAGAGTTCTCGTAAGGCCTTGATATATTGTGAGGTCCTCACATTCAACTCACTAAACCTCCCTCTTAGCTTGAAACTCACCTATCTTCCAAGCAAGAGGGAAGCCCCTCCTATTACATCAATAGTTGTTTCCCTTGATCTGAACCTCTCCCGGCCTCTTCAACATATCCCCCTTTTGATGGAACATATATCTTTCCTTCTTTCTCTCAAGTGGTTGCTCCACTCACTATCCATGGCCCAATTGAACCTTGGGTCTCCCCATCAACCATCCCATTATCCCTTAGATTCATGAGTCTTGGTACACCTATATTGATGGTTCCTCAAACTTTACCTTGAACGTCTATCCTTGATATATTCTAAACAAGCAAAGTAAATGTGTAGCAACAACAGTTGGCCCCTTACAATAAAAAATTTCCAAACCTTAGATAAGGCATGTTAATGTCCTACTCCAAAAAATCCATCTCCATATGTAAACCAAGTATTCATGTCAACCTATACAAAATATAAAAACCAAGCATTCATGTCAAACTTTACACAACCCATAAACCAAGCATTCATGTAAACCTCTACACAACCCAAAACCAAGGATACATCCAACATTATCCCAACCTCTTTTACATGAATACATGCAGCCTCAAAACTCTAACGTTCAGGGAAACTAGAATCCAATCATGAACATGTTCAACATTCCACCCTCTTGCATCCATGGTATATGACCACATACTCATCCAATTATGGGAGGAGAAGGTGGGAATATACCACCCTTTGACAATAACACCCCCCCCCTATGTTTCATACTCAAACCAAAACTTGAGCTCAATTGGAGATGTCGGCCATTTGAGATGTCGGCCTACATGAATGTTCTCTAAGCATGTACTGACTAGACGACCCATATAATTGAGTCCCTTTTATGATTTCTCCCCTAGGCTTACAAAATATTTGTCCCCTTCTCTCTCCTTAGATATTTCCTGCATTCCGTTGAGAGAGGAATGGCAAGCCAATATGGTAAACCCATTCTTTATTTAGATCCATCACAATGATTTCACCATCAAATGAGTATTTTTTATCCTGGATTTTCCCTTAACATCATAAGAACTCCTATCTATCATGTCCTTAGTTTTATCACATTAGTATGTCCTTAATATTTCCAAAATCAAGAGGGATATCACATTACATTAGGTGGTTGACCACTATTATGTATTGTGAAATATAACCATAGTGCATATTGCTTGCATGGATAAGTGAGTCAAATTAAGGTGCAGCCACCTAGAGATTCATACCCTTCACTAAGTTGGGAATCCACTACATGCATGAGTGCCCCTACTAATATTGGTAATTTCACCCTAGTCTAATTGTGCATCCAAAACTAAAGATATACAAATTTTATTTAGAACTTTGAATATAGAAAAAAAAGTTCAAAAATTGGAACTAGCATGAGGATGGACTACTCACTAACAACACGTGCACATGAAATTGAAGGTACAACCAAACATGTACCTCTCATATATTTCTTCATCGAGTGAGGAAATATTAGGACAAATATAGGGAAATGTGATTGCATCTAGTAGATATGATAAGAAAACAAGGACCAGAAGTGAAAAAGTCAGAAGAAAATTATGTAGACATGTGGAATTTTTTATTTCCAAAGGAGGATCATGCTCTTATGATGATGAGAGCATAGCAGAAATAAAGGTGCCACTAAGGTATAAGCATCTGGTGAAACAATGGGTACCTAAGGAACTACCTCCTATAGATGTTGACTTCATTGTCAACAATAAGACATATTGCATTGCACCATCCTCCCTGCATGGCCTAGAGATATTTTCCATGGATGGAATAAATGTAAAATAAAATACAATCACTGAATTGATGGACTATGTCGGACCATGTTACAATTATAACGATTGGATGCAGTTGGTTCGGTACATGTGAAGTATGCAAAGATATGCGCTCGTTGCAAATTATATACAACTAATAAACAAGGATAAAAATAAGGGAGCTACTATCTATATTGATGGAATGCCTAAAGCTTCCGGAAATATCGCACGGTTTATAAACAACACACGACCCAAGACAACATACAAGCAGCTAAATTGCATATATGAGGGACGCAAAGAGAATCGGGTAGTCCTATGCACAATAAAAAAGATAGCTCCCGAGGAATATTTATTAGTGGATTACCATTTGAATCGAATAGAAACATCGACTAATAGTTTGTGGGTACTTATGCAACACCTCTTTAAGAAACCTCTACTTATTGTATTATATATATATTTTTTTATCTTTAACATTGTTTTAAATATTTCACGGTCCCAATTTTATAATAATGTGGGAGGTTGATTTTATTTGGGTGGCAATCCGTTTTTTTTTTTATCGTTAACAATTTTTTAAATATTTAGGGGTTCTAATTATATTATAATGTGGCAGGATGATCATGGAAAAGGACCAGCCGCAGAACATGTAAATGATTATCAATTTCCACTTTCATTTTACGTGAATTTTATTATTCTCTTATATAATTTTACTGAAATAACATTGTTTTTGTTGAAATTATATGTAGTCGACAGGACATGTTAATCATGATTCCGCCAATGAGGAGGGGTTGTATTCATCCCCTGATCCGATGGTATTAATAATAATAAAAAGATCATTAAAGAGAACAAGGAACTTGCTAGCTTATTATATCGTCCAGATCAAACTCTCGATGTCCTAGAAAAGATCAATATCCTTATGTCACAACTTAACACATATAAGGTAATAACCATAATTTAAAGTGTTTTTTTCTAATGTACTCATATGTTCAATTATGAAACTTTGTTCTTTAACTTTTACATTATCTCACGAAAAAACATTTTCTTTTTTATAAAGAGATTTTTGGAGCCTGTTCATCTCGATGTTGGTAGTAGTGGTGTTGCAAAGACACCATAGAGTCCTAATGTGGGTGGTCATATAGATGCTAGAGTACTATTTACTTCTCCATATTCCACACCTAATTTATATAGGAGCCATGACACGCTCTGCCAAACATCCACACATCGGTTAGACTTTAGAGATGGTGACAGAGATGAGGCTGATGATGTGGTTGACATGGTTGAATTTCCTAGAGAAAGACATGTGACAAGCACGAGGACCCTTCCGTGCACATTTTTGGTCGATGATAATGGACTTCCATTAAAACAAATAAGACCCTTAGGTATTTTTTCATATTTTAATCGTTTCATGTTGTCCATCTCATACACAAATCATCTAGATTATTAATTTTAAATTAATAATAATATATTTTTTGTGTAGGAAAAGACCATTTTTATAGTCACCTAGAGAGAAAGGCCTTGCTGATTTTTGGGGCAACCTTACTCATGAGGTGGAATTAGAAGAATTCCAACCTCAAAAAATAACTTATGGATTATCTTGGAGACCTCTTTGGAGTACACATGTTCAATAAAAAAGAGGTCACCTCTATAGCAGGAGAATATTTAAAATATACATGGGATGTTTATAAATGAAGCTTGGCAGGAAATCCTAGGTATGAGAGTCCTCTCTCAATTCCAGAGAGGGAGTGGAAGGCGATCATTGATGATGCAAAAAAAAATATTTTGAAAAAATCAGGAGAAAAAATAATTGGTTCCCCAAGGTAAATTACAATATTTTGATTTCAATACCAGCTTTAATTTTCTTTAGATCTAAATTAAAGTGTGGTTATATATAACATACTTGAAAATTTTGATGATAGGTTTCTTGAAACTTCGAAGGAAACGAAAGAAAGGATTGTCAAACATGGAAAACACAAGCTAGGCCATGGAGGCTACTTGAAGTTACAGTCATGAATCATAAGTACCCAAACATATTAAGAATATTATTTGTATCGCCTTACAACTTTCAGGTAATTGCAGTAAAAAACATTAAAAAATCATACCCTTATGCAATGCAGGGAAACGACTTTGGAACTGAAACCACGAAGGAAGACCTCCAACTTGGTTACAAGTACGGTTATAAAGTCGTAGTTGATCATAGGAAAATCATGGGGCATACCCCAAGATATAGTTTGCAGGATAAGGTAAATAAAAATCAGTCCACATTAACCTTTCATTACTTATAAAATACGTAAATGTTTGATATCATCTATAATTTAATGTCTTACTTTGTTTTAATCAGGGGAGAAGCACTATCAACGAAACCGTTAGTAATAGACAACAGAGCATTGATAGTGCAACATGGCCAGAAGATCATGGTGCTCCCCAACAACCCCATCTTAGTGGGGTGCAACCCCAAGATGTTCCTGTGACTGAGGCCAATGATGGTAAAATGGCTTTATATTAATCATATACTTAATAATTCTTTACTTATAAATTTTGACGTTTCAATGGTAGAGAATGTCATAGTTGATCCTTCTCAACCTAAAGATCAGGTGAACAGGGAAGCCATTCCAACGGTGCCGACTACAGGACCAGGTAAATAATTGCATTGCAGAGTTTTTTTTTTAATATTAATGAACTAATTCAATGATATTTAAAAATTGGCCATATAAATTTAATATTTTTTGTTTTTGTAGGTGATGGACCCTCAAAAAAGCCTCCATGAGTGGGTACGAGACCATATGTGCTTGACGTGAAAGGACTAAAACAACATCATTGTTGAAGGGCACCCAGTAAACAAATACATGGAGATGGATGAATTACTTAAGAACTGGAAAACAAAAAAGAAGACTAAAAGAAATTGATGATGTGTAATAATTTTATAAGATAGTTAGATGTACATTATATAGTTGAACATGTAATTATGCATATAATGCATTGACATTATGGGTACTTTTTCATCTGATAATATACACAAGGTTATTTCTATGGCTTGTATATATCTGTGAATGTAATTTTATTATACACTTAATGATAATTTCATCTTCTCTTAGTCTTGGTATATATTCATTCAATACTCCTTGGTTCTATTAGTTCTATTAGCCTTGACATACAATTTATGCATCAATTTGTGTCTCCATGGATATCATCCTAGCGATTTGAAGGGATTGGTAAACGTGAAATTTAAGAGATTGAATTGTGCAAGTTTGCATTAAAATTTTTCATGCTTGTTTGTTTGTGGGTTTCAAGAGTTCCAAACTTGTATTTATTTGTCTTTTAAGAATGGTAATCTCTTTGTATTTTAATATATAACGTGAGAATACAAGCAAGACCTGCTGCCTTTTTCTTGGGCTATGGAGTCTAGGCAACAAATAGAACTTGAAAATCGATAAAGAAGATGTGACAAAACCACCAAACAAAAAGTGTTATCAGTCAAGGACAGATCTAATATATATGTAACAACCATATGAAATGCTCAACAAAGAAAAAACAACACATCCATAAAATTCTTTCACCCACATAAGACATCAAAGATGATATTATAGTAAGAGAGATAACCTTCTATTGAATGATCAACCCTTAAGTTATCTCCTTTAGAAGGGGCACAAACTATCTCAATTATTATTTTTTTAAATAAATATATGTTTGTTGGGTCATATGAGGAGTACAATGTCTCTTTGATATCTCATCAAAAGTTGAAATTATTACAGTAACTTCCTTTCATTATGAAGAGCATGAATAATAATGTTGTTAAGTGACAAATTACAAAGAACATTCATGCTTAACCACTTTATCAAGAACCCTACTAGCCTCCTCAATGTTTATTAATTCTTGCAAATACCATCCATTAATGTAGTAAATGTTACAACATTAGGATTGTAGCCCTTGGACACCATCTCGTCCAAAACATTGTAAGCTTCCACCCACCTACCTTCTTCACTACTTCAGTTTTTATTCCTCCAATTGCATGTGAACCAAATGATTTACAACACCCATCTCTTTTAAGATTATACCCAATATTAGATTGTCTATATAAACTCAAATGTCAACAATAATCATTGATACAAGGAGTTAAAAAATCATTTTGACAGAAAGACATTGGTATTCTATAGCATTGGAACAATTTAATAGATAAACAAAAACTCCTCTTCTTGAATATGCACCCTGATCTCTAAAAATATTAATTCATGCTAGTATCACATGATTTTCATAACTTTAAAGAGAGAGATACCTCCATTTTTTATTTTATTTTTATAACTTAGGACTTGAAAACAAGTCTAGTTTAGTAAATCAAGGTGAAGGCCTTCAGAATTTGTCGATGTTCTTGGTGATTATTTACATATAATATCTATTTTTCATGAGGAATCTAATGTATCACTTGTATTGTCTTTTCAAGAGTTATTATTGTTGACCACATCACCTTAGCACGATATTTAGTAATAATTTCAAATCTTCATAGTCATGTTGTTCAACACCCATATGGTGTCTTAGAAAGTGAAACTATTAGTGGAAACCACAAGACAAATAAGTGGAACAATAATTCCATAAGTGACAACAAGATTTGCCTACCATTTATTCAAACCATTGTAGCACATCTTTGGTAAATCCAACAATGGATATATAAAGAAATGAAAAATAATCAAGCACTAATGTGTATTTGAAGGCCAGTGGATTTTGTTCTAATGAAAAAATGTTTAGTGTAGTCCTCAAAGGCCCACATAATATATGGCATGCATCCATATTAAGTAGAATTTTCTAACTAGATTATAACCATTTGTTGCACAAGGGGCCAAGGGGCCAATAATGGTTAATAGCTTTCCATTGAATGGTACAAGGGGCCAATCTTCTCATGTAATTGTTAATGTTATCATTGCACTTCCTTCATAAGCATCAATTTTCAAATTGTCCTAGGAATTATTTTCGCTATACTCTAATGGAACCTTTATCTAAAAAAGTATTAGTGATTCCCCATTCCTCCTACTATGCAAAACCAACCTAGAATTTCTGACAGCCTTCCAAAGTTTTAACCGTTAGAGGGGAAATTGGATTAAAGAATTATTGTAAGGCTTATAACATCAAATTGGATTATGCAGTAGTGATGAGTTAATGGGTGTATTGTATCCAACTACCCTATTTCTTTCAACAAAAAAATGGAGATTTGGTTACGAGAAACAATCACAAACATAGTTCAATATCACAACTGTAGATTTTAGAAATTGTGTGTAATCACTCTATTGAATACATTGCAATAATTTTGTGTATACAGTGTATTATCACAACTGTAGATTTTAGAAATTGTGTGTAATCAATTTATTGGATATATTTGCAAGAATTTTCCGTATAATGTCTGTGAGTTTTTTAAATTTTTTTTAATGTGTAAAATTTCTTTGTGTGATGTATGCAAGTGAAAAATGATAATTGTAGTTTAGTGGTTTCATTATTTTTATAGTAATTATGTTGTAAGGAATTTCACTATGAACCAATTATAAAGTGTCATTAGTCCTATTTGTTATTTTTGAATCTCCATGGCCATAAAATCACTTGTCAAGATCAACATGGAAGTTTTTTCATTAGTGGTAGTTTTTTTTTTGTAAATAAAAAAGGGAGTTTCGTATTACTGAGATTTTAGAGTACAGAAATGCCACATGTCAAAATTCGGCCACCTGTTCTGCCAAATTAGTGGAAATCGGAATAGGTGGCAGACTGTGATGTCATTAGTCAAAATGGATATCCACCATCTTCCCTGTCAAATGGAAACTAGAGCAGGTGGAAGATTCGAGTTCTTATTGAATTGTTCTATGCATCTAAGAAAAACTACCAACTGAAAAAAGATGACAGAACTATAAAGTTGCATCATCATAGTACAAAGAGTTGAGATGAGAGTGTGTGAGGTGACCATGGAAAAGAAATTACACATTAGCACCTGGGGGCATTTCGTTCGGAGAGCTGTTGAAGGGGTCGTCCCTGGGCTGGAGCATGAAAGGTCTCACATAGGTCGGGCAATGCTGAGCTACATGTGCATTCTAGAAAGCATCATAGAGCATGTCATTCATTGGTGCATGAGGGTGTCCCGGTGTATCTGGTCAGTGATTTGGTTCCTTAGCTTGAAGAAAAGCTCGAGTTGCTCCATATGGAAGAAAGGTAGTGGAGCATGGAATAAATCAGGGAGATTTGTAAGTGGTGGAGGCTCCAAGATTGGGTGGCCCTCCACCGCCTTGACCTCCTCTTCCACTATCCCGACTTGGCTATCAATGTTTTGAATTGAGGTTGCAGAGTCGAAATGGAGGAATTCCTCTGGGAATTCCTCCTCAATTATACATGTGGCCCCTTCCATGGTGGTTGGGGCTCTTGTGCTTGCTCGATTATGGTTGGGGGGATGCCAATAATTAGACACTGTGAAGAGGAGGGATTCTGGAGGAACCTAGATGGGTTCCTCTGAAATATCCTGCTCAACATATGCCATTGGCAGTGTTCTTGGTTTCTCCCATCGCTAAGTCTAAGAAATGGACAGGGAACTCTCCTCTGTCGGGCAGCTAGACTATACCAATATGGGTTGTGCCTCAGCTTCCCTCTTTCCCTTGTCTTGGAAAAGCCAGGAAGAATGATAATTCGTTGAAAAATCTCAGTAAGAGTCCACTGGACACAGGTCTCATTCTCAGAGTAGTCAGGGTGATGGAGGGTAAGAGATAAATGGATCCAACCTCATCTGAGCGAGAGTGATAATCCAAGGCCCAAAATGACCACTGTATCAATCCCCCCACTGTAATTACACCTTGTGGCTGCCATATTTCTCACACGAGGGAGATGTCCTCCCCTTCTCGACAGGAAGTAATGGCCTCCCTTCATTCAATAATGAGGTGAAGGTTGTCAACCTTCCATATTAATGGCTTGGGTCTAGGGTAGGCTACGTGGCCTCCTATTTCTACGTGGCACCCCATCTGGGATGCATTAGTGGTAGTTGTAATGATGGTGGGAATTTCTAAATTAGGAGACATGATGAACTCATCTAAGTGATAGTGGGTCTCTACCATATAAAGAATTTTCCTTTATATTTTTTTTTATTCAGTAGTTTCCTTAGTTTATATTATGTTATACTAATAATATACAAATTTCAAAACAACTTATTAATAATGAGACACCATTATTACCACATTCAAACTCTTTTGTTTACATAAGAATATTTCAAAGTGATAGAAATAGTATGAATAAGGGAATCCATTTTTTTTTATTTTAAATAAATATATTTCATCATATCAACCCTTACCAAGCTTCCTCTATATATATGCATGTGTATCTTGATTTATTCTTTTTATATTTTGGTTCAAATGATTTATTATTTTTATATATTTTGGTTTGACTAGTGTGACCTCTTGACATGAAGAGAGAGTTCATGGTTTGACTAGGGTTAATTTCCTCTTGACATGAAGAGAGAGTTCATGGTTCGACTAGGGTTCACCACTTGATGGTCACAAAACACATGGTGATACTCAGATTGAATGCCAATGTGTTAAAAAAAGTGAGAGTTCACACTCCTTTAGGGTTCAACTAGGGTTCGCCATCACAATGTGTTAAAAAAAGTGGGTTCACGCTCGTTTAGGGTTTAACTAGGGTTCTCCATGTGATGGAGACATAAGGGTGGTTATCTAACTTGTAGACTGAAAGATAATGTGTTATATCCCACATGGTCCTCATATGCCAATGTGTTAAAAAACATGAGAGTTCACGCTCGTTTAGGGTTCAACTAGCGTCTGTTGCATGATGGTGACATAAAGGTGGTTATCCAACTTGCAGACTGAATGTCAATGTGTTATATTCCACATGGTCCTTAGACTAAATGACAATGTGCAAAAAAAATTTAACGAGTTCATGCTAGTTTAGGGTTCAACTAGGGTCCACCATGTGATGGCCACATAAGGGTGGTCATCCAACTTGTAGACGAAATGCCAATGTGTTATCTTCCACATGGTCATTTAGGGAATGTATGCACTCACTGTGGTGGTTATTTCACTCTTAACATCAACTCATTTTGGCCTTGTAGTTCATATCAATGCCACTTCTAGAGTGATTTAATACTTGATTTGTGGCATAAAAATATCACAAGAGGACGAATTGCACCCTTCATGGTCATAGGAGAATTTCAAACAAAGTTCATGTTAGAAAAACAGGACCATGGAGCAATAAAATAAAACAAATGCAAAAACAAAACACAGAAGATACACAATACAAGAGAGACACAGATTTACGTGGTTCACCTAGTGTGGGCTACGTCCACCAGAGAAATTTCCAGGTCCTTTCTTTATTATTATCCATCAAAATGAAGGGATACAATGTACAGCAAAACCCGCTGTAACTTCCTCTTCTTTCTCTCATAGTCTCCTCTCTCAGAATACAATACTCGCCAACATGCATAGCCACAATACATTGCCCTCATAAAAGAGGGTTGCCTTCTAGTGAAAAAACCCTAACATAATCTCTATCGTTATATCTGCAACCTTATAATGAACAGTTCAGATTTACAATGAAATTACAATACACTTTTACAAGGCAATTTTTGCTCTGGGGGCCTGCTTTCCCCCAGACCCCCCAGCCGGGGGGATAGCCCCCCCGGACCCCGTAGAGGGGGTACCCCCCCTCTCCACTCCCCCACGTGGAAGAGTGTACATACTTCTGGGGTGTAAATACTTCATGGGGTATAAACATGGTGGAAAGTAAAATACCTCTAAACCAGGAAGATAATCAGGCTCCACAACCAACAATCTCCCACTTGGAGACTGATCTCAACAACTCCACCACTGTTGTATATGCTGGACTCTGAACCTTCTTGGACCCGGAAAATTTCTCATCTTCATCTTCATTCTTAAAGACCAACTAAAACTGAGCAAGAACTCAATTTCTCCCTGGTTACTCCCTTTGTTAACATGTCTGCAGGATTCTGGCTAGTGTGTATCTTTTCCAGCTTCAATTGTCCATCCTCCAAGGTGTATCATATGAAGTGGTACCTCAATTGTATATGCTTATTATTTGAATGGAAGGCTGAGTTCTTTGCAAGGTGAATGTCACTCTGACTGTCACAATACAACCTGTTGTTCTCCTGCTTCTTTCCCAATTCCTCCATAAACCTTTGTAACCAAATCATCTCTTTACTAGCCTCTGTAGCAGAAACATACTCTGCCTCTGTTGTTGAAAGTGCAACAACCTTTTGCAGTTTTGAAATCCAAATTACTGTTGTTCCACCTATAGTAAAAACATGCTCTGTGGTGCTCCTCTTGCTGTCTTTATCACCTGCCATATCTGAATCAACATATCCCTGTAGAAAAGTGTCTGAACCTCCAAAACATAATGCATGTGTAGTAGTACCTCTCAAATACCTGAGAATCCACTTTACTTCCTCCCAA
>ML788812.1:233771-244713 GCA_009831015.1 Picea engelmannii
GTCGAATGCAATAAACCCAAGTTTTTCTAGTTGCATCATCAATAAAAGTAACATAATAATGAGAGCCACCAAGAGATGATACCTGAGCTAGTCCCCGTACATCTGTATGCACAAGCTCTAACCTTTCATTCTTCTTTTCTTTTTCGACTCTGAGAAATATCACTCTCTTTTGTTTTCCATAAACACAATGCTCACAGAAGTCCAAATCAATTTGTTTAAGATCTGGCAACAAATTTATTTTTTGAAGTATCTGCATACCCTTCTCACTCATGTGTCCCAGCCTATGATGCCACAGTGTTGTATCCACTTCTGTAGAAGCTAAATATATAAAAGAGTCAGTATTACCAGTACATAAATACAATGTACCTACCTTCTCTCCTTTCGCTATCACCAATGATCCTTTGATGACCTTCCAGGTTGATCCGAATTATTTTCGGCACGAAATGAGAGCGGAGATATAATAAATAAATGCACAGAGATATTGCAGATATTTAATAATATAACATAAATGTATCAGAGATTCAACCATAAACACAGGTATACAGTAATACACGATTTCTATTAACGAAATAAATGTACAGAGACTGTAAAATACAGAGTGAAAGACTCACTAGAATGGTGGTAGCTTATCTCTGAGAAGAGATGTGACGGCTACTCGCATCCGTGAGAAGATGATTATTACAATGAGGCTCTAAGGGCCTTTTTAACATAAGTAAAATCCAAAACCCTAACCCTGGAAGATGAAAATCCAAAAGGTTTGTGTGCCCCGATGGGGGTAGTTGATACGTCAACTTCCTAGGGGCATAACTTTTGCATACGATCTCCGTATGGGGTGCTCAATAGCTCGTTGGAAAGATCTATCCGAGAAATACAACTTTTGGGTGAGAAAAATTGATCTACGATATATGTTTCTCCCCGTTTTCTCAAAAAAATTGTTTAGGGCCTCCAAATGGCCCCGGAAGTTAAAAACTGCTAAAAATAGTAAATTACCAAAATTGCCAGAAACATGTTTTGGGCCAGTTGGAGAAGGAAGGTGGCCACCGATATCTACCTGGATCAATCCTCCCTTATTAGGAAGAAATTTTCTCCATTGCGTTGAGTTCCCGAGGGAGAGGGGAAAGTGATTGTTGAATCTGAATCTTGGTGAGTTGCTTGCCTTGTTGGAACCGTCGCATTGCTTGGTTTGTTGAAGGTCGTCACGAACTTGTGGCTGGAAGGGTTGGACCTTTTTAGCCAATCTGGCTACATGAGATGACTGTGTGAAAAATGAATCTTTGTGCTTTGCTGCAACCTTGTCGACCTGCTTATGGTGGATAGAAGGTGCTTGGGCTGAGGCTGTAGTGGTTGCAGTATCCTTTTGTTCCCTTTTTGAACAGATTATGGAGAAGATGAATTTTGTAGTATGAGATACGATCTTGTGGCACTGTTTAGGTGGGGTAGTAGTTGGAACTACCTTTGGTATCCTGTAGAGATGACCCCCCATAGTAATAATGACACTACGGGATTGAGACTCATAGATAGAATGGCGTTTCCACATATATGGTTGGCCCAACAGAACATCACAAAAATCTAGTGGGGAAACATCACATAATACCTCATCCTTGAAGGGTTGGATGCCGTATGACAATCGACACTGTTGGCTGACACGAAGATCTCGTCCTTGGCGAAGCCACCCGATGTTGTATGGTTGTGGGTGTGGTGTTGTCGAAAATCCTAACTGTTTGACGACCTCTGCTGAGATGAGGTTCTTTTGGCTTCCGCTATCAATAATAAAATGCAGTGGGGTCCCCTTCACCCACACTGTGAATGAAAAATGCGTTCCCCCTCTTCTGGTTCTGTTGGTTCTTCTGGTTGAATTGTTGCAGTTGTGACAATAGCAGTGGGGTCTGCATCGATGATCTGTCTTTTACCAGTATTTTCAGAATCAGATTTTGAATCAGGGTTCGGCTCCTTGTCTTTGATCTCGGCCACCAATGATTGTTTTGAGCGACATTCATCAGTGTTGTGCCAAGGGATTTTGTGGAAATCACACCATTTTCTGGTGACCTTCTTTATCTTCCCGTGACCCTTCTTTTCCTATGGCTTGGACTGGTTTTTAGGAGACTGTTTGTTAGGGTTGTCTTTGTCATACTTTGGTTGTTGTCGATTTGCAGACCTGAACTCCCATTTGTTCTGGTGCTTAAATTTCTGCTCGCTTTTAACAGCATATCGATAGGCAGCACCGAGTGATGAGATGTCCAGAAAATCCATTTCTGTTTGGATGTATCTATGTAGAGCCCCACAGTATTTTAGAACCAAATGTCATTCAGAGTCTTTGATACCTAGCTTGGTGCACAAGGTATGGAAGCTATTGGTGAACTTTGGGACTGATTGGTCCCTCTCTTTCCATAGTGTGGTCCATCTCATGTATTGGTCCTCATAGTTGCCAACAGGGTAGTATTGTTCCTTTACCGCATCCACAAAAAAATCCCAAGTGGGCTCGGCCCCATATATTCCATAATCCTCTGCGGAACTCTGCTCCCAGTAAGTTTCCCACCAATGTCTAACATGGGGGAGAGCCTTAAGGAGTGCGAAGGTGATCTTTTCCTTGTCGAAAAAATTATGAACAGAGAAATAACCTTCTAGCAAATTTAACCATTTATCTAGGGCATCTACATCTATTTGACCTTCAAATACGGGAATATCAAAATTAACCTATACCTTGAAAGGTGAGGTGCCTCCAAAGTGGTTGCTTGATGAAGATGTGCCTGATGCTATCGGTAGCCATTGAAGGATGTGGGAAAAATTCTTCATCATTTCATCCCTCTGTCGCGTGAGAGCTTTCTCAAGCAACAGACTGATAAGATCATCTGCTCCATATATTTTCTTTTCTTCTCCCATTGAGGGTTTCTTGGGTGTGTGAGAGAGATTGTCTTCAAGAGAGACAAGCTCGAGACCCAACTTGCTATACTCGGACATCGTTGGGGACATGCACTAAAAAACAATGAAGAGCAGCCTACTCTGATACCACTGATCCGGATTATTTTCGGCATGAAATGAGAGCGGAGATATAATAAATAAATGCACAAAGATATTACAGATATTCAATAATATAACAGAAATGTATCAGAGATGCAACCATAAACACAATTATACAGTAATACATGATTTCTATTAACGAAATAAATGTACAGAGACTGTAAAATACAGAGTGAAAGACTCACTAGAATGGTGGTAGCTTATCTATAAGAAGAGATGTGATGGCTACTCACATCTATGAGAAGATGATTATTACAATGAGGCTCTAATGGCCTTTTTAACATAAGTAAAATCCAAAACCCTAAACCCGAAAGATGAAAAGACAAAAGGTTTGTGTGCCCTGATGGGGGTAGTTGATACGTCAACTTCCCAGGGGCATAACTTTTGCATACGATCTCTGTATGGGGCGCTCAATTTCTCGTTGGAAAGATCTATCCGAGAAATACAACTTTTGGGTGAGAACATAGACGCTAGGAACTTATATTTTACACTTGAGATCAGTGTTTTTCATTCACAAGTCACAAGATCCCAAAGGCGAGTGATAGTGAAGAGGATGCACACTGCTCGGCTTACTTCTAAGACTCATACAAGACTCTCTCTCGAACTGAATGCCTCAAATGAGAGGGATAGAGCCTTATTTATACAACTTTAAGAAAGTTACCGGTTATTGTAAACTGGCAACTGCCGATGACAAAAGATTCCATGAAGTGGATGGGGCAGTTGTGGACTACAGTTGTTATCTCGTCCCTTGGAGGCTCGGCCATATGGGGACCCATACCAACTTTTACAGAATGACACTGACAAAAGTAATTATTCTTTATCACGATATTACATTGTGGAGTTCTACAGGAACCCACGGAACTGTCGGGACACCACTGTCGGCCCGATAGACATGAAAATAATAACTTTATTACAATGTGGGACAACTAGGCCCATCATGCTTCCATTCTATTTATTATATTATATTCAGCTACATAATCAAAAGAGGTGTCACTATCATATCCATAGTGACTGCTAGGTGGAGAGCTGTGATCATTGGAAAAAGGTGGAAGCCCGCTGAAACATCTATAGAAAGGAGACCCTTGCATCGCTAGAATCAGCTCATCTTCTGGAACACATAAGTCACCAAAGTAATCACTGGTAACTTTATAAGCAAGAGGCTGAGATGGCTCAGTATCTCTAAAATGTAATTCACTTCCCATAAAAGATAGCTTAAAAGTAAACCATCCTTCATAGTGTGCTCCTTCCTAAACTTCTGCTTGGAACCATTGGATGAAAGCTTCTTTACTAGCCTTGAAGAACTCAACATCTCTAGGACAATATGTCCAGAACAGTATATACAGCCATCCAGACCAAAAATAATGGTAATCTTTAAAAGGTGAACATTCAAAGGTGATCCAGCAAGATCCATCAACCTTTGTCTGCAACATAATTTTGCAGTAATCTTCATAAGTAATGTCTGGTGTATATAAGACTATATAGGCTTGTCCTTGGAATGGTCCTCCAGTCATAATACCTCTTGTTATATTTTGACTGTACCTGAAGTATCTCATAAAAGTCTGTAGGTGATTATATGCATGTACCCAACTATTCAAGATTTTTATACATTCAGGACTAGACTTTATACAACAAGCTAAACACTCAAAACAATAACAATATTTACAATCTTTACAAACTAGGATCCATTTGAATCCTGGTGGTGGAGCATCCCTTATGCTCAAGGAGGATGAAGCCATTTAATTGTCTTGTCTTTTTCTTTTAGAGGAGTTGCTTCTCTTGTAAGCAGATCAACAATGCCATTATCTTTTCCTGGCTTGTATTGGATTTCAAGGTCGAATCCGTCAAGCCACAAGCTCCAACGCAAAATCCTGTTATTTCCCTATTCAAGCAATCTTTGGTTAGATAACATTCCTTTCATATGTTTCAGGTCTGTTCTAACAATGAAATGTACAGGTTTTAGAAACATCCTGAATTTCTTGATGCCATTTTTAACAGCAAGGATTTCTTTGTGAGAGGAAGGATATTTGGACTCTGTATCACTGAAGCATCCAGAAGTATATATACATACTTCTTCCAATTTAAGACCATTTTTCTACAATAGTACTGCTGCCCAAGTATCATTGGAGGCATCAGTTTCAAGAATGAGCTGAAGGGTCATATCTGGAAGATACAGTTTAGGAAGATTTTGGATCTTCTGCTTGATGATCTGAACAGCTTGTGTCATTTTGTAGTTCCATGGTATAGCTTTACTCAATCTTTTCTGGAGTATCCGAATATATTTAGCCTGGTTTTCATAGAACCTCCGGATATAATTTAGGAAACCAAGGAATCTTTGAAGCTGTTTTTGGTCCAATATTTCATCAAGGAAATCTGAAAGTTTTTTTAGAACATGATCTTGGAGTTCTACTTCTCCTTTCGAAAGTATCAACCCAAGATACTCAATCTTTGTTTGTTCCCAACATAGCTTTGATCGACTGAGCACTAAACCATGTTTATACAACAAATCATAAACGACTTTCAAATGTTGTACATGTGTTTTACAATCAAAAGAGCAAACCAGTAAATCATCAATATATACAATAACAAAACTTAGATGTTTGAAGATATCATCCATCCTCTTTTGAAATTCAGATGGGGCATTCTTCAAACCAAAAGGCATGACTCGCCATTGATACTGTCCATTAGGAACAACGAATGCAGTCTTCTATCTATCTTTAGGAACAATTCCTATTTGCCAAAATCCGCTTTTCAAATCAAACTTGCTAAATATGTTACACTTCCCAATCTTTGAAAACAATAATTCTTTGGAAAGCAGAGGAAATCTAATAGGAAGCGGAGCATCATTTAAGGCTCTGTAATTTATGACCATTCTTGGATTTCCTCTTTTCTGCTCACTATGTTTGTTTACATAGAAGGTAGGACAATCCCAAGGGCTTCTACTTACTTCTATCAATTTTCTTTCTAACAGTTCTGAAATCTCCTTTTGGCAGTATTCACATTCAGTAGGAGACATATGATTAGCAGAGGCCTTTTGAGGTCTAGGAGTGTAATCTTCTTTATATGGCAGACTGACAAAGTATTGTTCTCTTGTCCAAAAGGCATTGGGATAGTCTGATGTACAATCAGATTCTATCTTTTCTTTAATGTCTTTTATTATGTCCATCCCATGCTTTTCAGCATGTCCAATAATCTTTTGGATTTTTATCAGGCTGTTTGCAGATTTTTCTACTTCTTGCATACTTTGTTTTACTGCAATCCTTGTTTCATATGAAGTCTTGCTTGGTATCTTGACAGTGTTTCCAGAAACTATAAACTGTACAAAACTATTACCTATAGTGCAAGGCAAGCATTTATTCACAAAATCTTGTCCTAATAGTATATCTGCACCTGTGTCAAAACAATAAAGGGTAACTGGTACTTTTACTTCCTGTAAATAGATAGGGAAGTCTGGATCTATGAACTTGATCTTTAGTTCAGTCTTGTTGACAGCTCTAAAGGATATATCTATAGGCTGCCAATAATATGATGGTAGGGCTCCATACTTAGCACATGAATTCATTGCACCTGTATCTAACTGTGCATCTAAGGTATATTGCAGATAACCTTGGACATTTATATGTACAGCGATGACCACTCTATCATCTAAGCTTTTTACTAGCTTAGATTCCAATTGCTCAATTTCTGACTCATTGTTGAACATCTCTTTTTCTAATTGTTCATCTTTCTTCTTTTTGAGATAGTTCAATTCTTCTTTCTGCAATTTTAAACTTATCCATAATTCTTTTACTAATGCTTCCTTTTATTTAATGGACTCTTCAAGATGGAAGATAGTACTGTCTAGAGATTCATCTTTAGAGGCTATTGTAGCTTCTGTCAAGAGTTCAGAAATTTTAACAGTACCTTTCCCTTTTGCCTTAGCCTTTGTTTCGTGTTTTGGGGCTCGGATGAAGTCAGGATCAGTTGGGGTGTAATGGTGAATATTCACCACGCTTGATTGTTGGAGGTCATCAATTTGGGCAGTGAGGCGATGAATTTGAGAATCATAGCGATTAGAAAGTTGGAATTGTTCGGGAGTCAGAGTAGACATTTTTTGTTGCAACATAGACCTTTGTTTAAGAAGAGCATTGATGTCTATGTATGGGGTCATCATTTTGATGTCTAAGAAATTTAATGGTTCGTCTATCTGAGAGGAGTCTGACTCAGGCTCATAGGTTTGGTTGTCAGGTGGATCATCAGAATAAGAATCACTATCCTCAGTGATAGATAGGTACTCACCATCTGAATGGTGTTCAACTAGTTCCCATTCTGCTGGATCATAACCATAAAGAAAGAGATCCGTGATTTTGGTCTGGAACTTACTCTTAGACCGCAGAGGACACTGAGAAGCCCAATGGCCAGGCTTTTTGCAGATAAATAAGAAGACTGCTTTGCTTTAACATTCTATGGCCGGCGTTTAAAGAAGGCTTTCTTTTTAGATTGACTATTTCTGAAGAATTTCCTAGGATGTTTGCGTTTAAACGATTGTTTAGAATTTGTACAATCAGAACAGTTACATCCTCTTTTACAAGAAGATTTTGTTTTCTTCTTCTTATTGCAACCAAAACTATAAGTTTCAGTAAAGACATCACAGACAGAGGAGTCGAAACCAAGTTGTTTTTTCAAGGATTTTTGGGTCTTCTTTCGAAGACATTCTTCTTGCAAAGCAGTAATTATTTTCTCTTACAGACCAGCCAGAGATAGTTCAGATATATCAATTTCTAAATCATCTAACCTTTCTCTAACTAGTTCTGGTATTTTGCCAGGCATAACCGATAAATATTTTCTGAGATAGGCTATATTTTTTGGATCTGGCACTTTGTACAGAAGGTCTTGCATGGTACAAAAGAATTTAGGAAGTTGGGATATATGGCACAGTTGTTGATTCATGTACAAGTCAGCAAAATGATTTGTGTCTAACTTTATTTCTCCATAAAACTCATGAACAACTGCTTTTACGAGCTCATCTACTGGTTTCTCATGATCCAGTATTTTAAGCTTACTCTTTGGTGTAACTCTTTCCCACCATATTCCTAAATTTCCAGTAAATCCCCAAGTAAGTCTTAGAGCTAAATCACTCCAAGAGACTTTATCTTTAAATAACATCTTTTGGGTTTTAGCCCAAGCTTGCCATCTCTGAATAGTCATCATTATCTCAGTTTTGGATTTGCAATTCAGATTTGAGATAGGAGCACTTTCTATATTAGAGGAAGAAAGTGTAGGATGATCTTTAGTATTGGAAGGATCTATAGGGGCTTTCTTAGAAGTACCATACTTTGCATTGCACCATTTTTCCCAAGCAGTTTGGAAATTTCTTCCTTTTTCTTCATCATCAGACATTTCTTCTTGAGAGGGATCAATATTAGCATAAGAGCTTTCTTCACCACCAATAACCTTTAGAAAAGGTTCTGGTTCAATTCTACTATCAGAGACTTGTTTTATTTCATGTTCTAAGTCAGAACATTGATTTTTGACTAACTCTAATTTATTGATAGCAAGCTGTAAAACTTCAGCAATTCTTGCTAAATTAGGATTAGGCACTTCTTCAGCTAGTTGTTTAAGAGTTAGTTGTTTGCGTTCTTCAGGAGTGCTAGAAGAACCAAACTATTTGAATGAAGCATCATTCTCAATTTCTTCAATCAAAATTGGAGAGGAAGGTCTTGTTTCTTCCTCATAAGAAGCTTTCAAACTAAAGACTGCAGTCTGAATTATTTATAATTTTTCAAGAATCTTCTCAAGTTGGGACCTCATCTGTTCTTGATTTGATTCTAATGAATCAATTTCAAAATGCAAACCATTCAAATGGATCTTGGTTTGAACCAAGTCTTGCGCTATATCATCTATATTCTGGGCAAGACAAACTGACTGGTAGTTTGCATAATTTTGAAGTCTAACAATATCTTGAGGAGGTTCGACATCTGCTTTTCTATATTTGATGAAGTCTAGGTCAGCTACCATATCATTCTGGAATTTAGGAACATGATTTCCAGGTCTGGGATTTCTATATGGTAGTTCTGGTTTCTTATCTCTACCACTTCTAGGCAAAGGGGTATTTATCATTTTGATCATAGGAATGGCTAGACTTTCACATTCAGAACAATTAGGATGTTGTCCATTATGCTCTTGCTTAGACTGGTATGTTCTGAAATTTTTAGGAGCAGATGGATAGTGAGTCAAATCTGTATTTACAACAGTATCAGAAGAGGGTTCTTGGACTGGAAACTTTCTTTGACAATAATAGCAGTTTTTGGAACCTTTCTGATGGGTTAGTAAATGATCATCTAATTTAGAATTACCATAAATGGGTTTATATTCAGGATACTTGCTAAAAGAAGGTGAAGATGAATGTCTGACAGAGGATTGTCTAGGAAGAGAATCAGAAGTGCTTGCTGATAAGGATGACATTTGTCTATCCAAATCTTGTATTCTGGTGCTTTGGGATCTTCCTATTTTTAGCACATTTCTTCCTAAAGCATTAGTCTCAAATTTGAGTTCTCTAGGCATTGGAGGTGGGATCTGGGAAGAAATATGCTGATAGTCTGTAGACCATTCTTCAATTTCAGTTAGTTTAGCAAAAACAAGAGTGAGGGGAGAAACATTGTCGGGACCAACCACCACACTTTCGTTGGTAGCACGCTTCAAAAGTTTAGGATTTAAAGCAGGCATGGCAGTAGAGACAAAGCAAAGGCAGATGGTTGTATGTAGCTAGGAAATTTTAGAGGCTTCTTCCATGTCAAATCCTGAAAACTGTACATAGTCTTGCAGAAGAGTATTGATGTAGGGGTCAAAGAGAGACACTTGATATCTTGGGAGTGCAGATGACCAGACTGGGCCATTATGGAGTGGAGCTTGGAATCCGTAAATAAGAGCGTCAGAGAAGGTATTATGTCTAGAATCAATAATACAAGTTAATACAAAAGTATCTAGACCAGGTCTAACAAGAGGGTTGATTCCAAACTGTATCAAGCCAAGATGAACATATTTATAGCCATTTTCTAAACCCCAATCTATGTCGGCTTGTTGGATCAGAGGAATTTGATAGACAGATTTACCGAGAGAGAGCGGAACATTATTAGAGTAATATCTAATAAGGGTAGTAGCACGGAACTTGAATATAGGGAGATCATATATCTACGATCCATGTTGCTCCCTGTTTTCTCAAAAAACATCGTTTAGGGCCTCAAAATGGCCCCGGAAGTTAAAAACTCCTAAAAATAGTAAATTACTAAAATTGCCAGAAACATGTTTTGGGCCAGTTGGAGAAGGCGAGTGGCCACCGATATCCACCTGGATCACACGTCTTATCTGTAAATATGGATATACAACCTTCAATTGCCAACTACCCTGTTGAAATTAGATTTTTCCTTAAATTTGGAATATGTCTTACCTCTTTCAACAACCATTGGTTTCCATTGCTTTGCTTTATTTTTACCTTTCCCATTCCAACAATTTTGCATGGTACATCATCACCCAAATGAACCTGTCCAAAATCACTTTGAACATAATCTAGAAAATGTTTCCTATGGGGTGTGTCATGAAATGAAGCCCCTGAATATACTACCCAAGACTCAGAAATATTATCTACAGAATAAATCAAAGCATCTTGTAACACATCACCTATTACATTTGCTTCCTGATTTCTCTCCTGCTATCCATCTCTTTGTTTCTTTGGAGCTCTGCAGTCTTTCTTTAGATTTCCTTTCTTCCCACAATTCCAACACTTTATCTTTCCAAGTCTGGATTTAGATCTACCCTTCCTAGAATTCCCATGGTTCCCTGAGCCCTTTCCTCTATCCTTTTGTCTTCCCCTGTTCTCCATGTTCAACGCATTACCTGATGTCTCACCTGTGCTTTTCCGTCGCATTTCCTCACTAAGGATAACACCAAC
>ML788812.1:244763-334232 GCA_009831015.1 Picea engelmannii
TAACACCAACAACATCATCAAATTTTAAAGTATTTGAACCAGAGACAGAGTTACTTACAGCCATGACCAAGCCATTCCATCTTTCTGGCAATGAGCACAAGATTAGAAGAGCCCTAACCTCATCATCAGAGTCCACTTTTACATAACTTAGTTTATTAGTAACTGTATTAAATTCATTTAAATGATCTACAATAGACCCACCTTCCGACATCTTCATATTAAATAATCTCTTCATTAGAAATACCTTATTGGATGCCAAGGGTTTTTCATACAATTTGGCCAACGCATCCATCAAACCCTTCATTGTCTTTTCTTTCGAGATATTGAAAGCCACCGACGCTTCCAGGCTCAGTCGTATCGTTCCTAGAGCCTTTCTGTCAAGAATCTCCCATTCTTCGTCCTTCATGGCCGCCGACTTCTTTGCTACTCCGCTCAATGGTAGGAATAGATCCTTCTGATATAAATAATCTTCCATCTGCATCTTCCATAACTGGTAGTTTTGGCCATTGAATTTCTCGACCCTAAACTTTCCATCTTCCGACATTGCTCCCACCTGAACCAGGAACCCTCTTTTCCTGCGAGTAACCTTACGCTTTGATACCACTTGTTAGAAAAATAGGACCGTGGAGCAATAAAATAAAACAAATGCAGAAACAAAACACAGAAGATACACAATACAAGAGAGACAAATATTTATGTGGTTCACCCAGTGTGGGCTACGTCCACCAGAGAAATTGCCAGGTCCTTTCTTTATTATTATCCAGCAAAATGAAGGGATACAACCTACAACAAAACCCGCTGTAACTTCCTCTTTTCCTCTCACAATCTCCTCTCTCAGAATACAATACTCGCCAACATGCATAGCTGCAATACATTTCCCTCATAAAAGAGGGTTTCATTCTAGGGAAAAAAACCCTAACATAATCTCTATCGTTAGATCTGCGACCTTATATTGAATGGTCCAGATTTACAATGAAATTACAATAAACTTTTACAAGGCAATTTTTTCTTCGAGGGCTTCGCCCCTGAACCCGCATCGGGGGATGCTTCCCCCAAACCCCCATTGAGGGACCACTTGCCCCAAGACCCCCCATTCGGGGGGATAGCCCCCCGGGACCCCGCAGAGGGGGTACCCCCCCTCTGTACTCCCCCGCGTGGAAGAGTGTACATACTTCTGGGGTGTAAATAATTCATGGGGTATAAACACGGATAAAATTAAAATACCTCTAAATCAGGAAGATAATCAGGCTCCACAACCAACAGTTCATTTGGCTTGATGGATTCTCACATTCCATCATCGTTTCCTTTGTTAATTCCACAACATAAAAATTATTTAAGAATAAAGAAAGAATGTCTATCTCTATTTTATCTGATAACACATTATTCATTATTTTAATTGATAGAGGTGGAAATAAGAGGTTAAACCCTTTTCCTTCCCGAAGGGTTTGTGAGTAGAATTGAAAGGCGATGGTTATGGATTTAGATTTCTAGTAAAAGGGGATCTCAGGTTTTGAAAGGCGACAGTTATGGATTTTGACGCGAGCTTTCATTTTCAAGTATCCTTTTGAACAGGGTCCAAATTTGCTTTTCTCCTTTTTAAAATCTTAGTTAGCTTTTGGGTTGAGAAAAAAAAACAAAAAACAAATGTCATTGTAGATGCAAGGCTTCTATTTACCAACAAATGTTGTCATTGCAGGTTTGTCTACCAACAAATGTCGTTGGAGATTGCATGGTTTTTAGACATGTAGGGGTTCTAGGGTTTATCAATTGCCTATATTAGGCTTATTTCTTTGTGCAAAGTTGTGTGTTCGTGTTAAGGATTTTTTTTCCTTGCAAAATCTCCTACATTTTATTACTAGAGAAATTTGTCTAGTTTCTATTCTGATGACATTGGTGTTTCTCATTTCATGTGTTTTGGTTTTAAATCCAATCTCCAACATTTTCCTCAACGATGTTAGGTTTATATTGTTGGAAGTTTGAAATAAGATGTTTGGTTTTCTTATTTCATTGTTTTTTGTTTTAAAGTCAAATTCCAATATTTTCCTTAGGATTCTATTGTTGGAAGTTTGAAATAAGATGTTTAGTGTTTCTCATTTCATTTGTTTTGTTTTAAAGCCAAATTTCAACATTTTCCTCCATGTCGTTAGGGTTCTATTGTTGGAAGTTTGAAATAAGATGTTCAATGATTATTTAATTGACTACATTTACCACAATTGCTTATTAGTAGACTTGTGTTTTATTAGTGATTTTTTATTAATGAATGTTATAGATGTTTGGCAATTGTTTTTTCTCAAAAATCATTTTTAGAGATTGTACATTTTTGGTTATAATTGTATGCAGTGAATATTTGCACATTCATGAAACATATATCATAAACATATAATAAGATCTCTTGAAATATCGCTCAAACAATAAAAGAATGATCAACATACTATGAATAAGGGCATCGATTTTTTATTTATTTTTTAAATAAATATATGTCGTCACAAGAGCGACGACTGTAAGGATTCTTGCGACAAAATAGCTATACTATCGACAAAAAATCTTCATTGATAGTATAGTTATTTTGTCACAAGAATCCTTAAAGTCGTCGCTCTTGCGACGATCTCCCTACCTTATCGCTCTTGCGATGATCTCCCTACCTTGTCGCTCTTGCAACGACTTCCCTACATTGTCGCTCTTGTGACAATCTCCCTACCTTATCTCTCTTGCAAAGATTTCCATTCCTAGTCGCTCTTGCGACGATTTCCCTTCCCTGTTGCACTTGCAACGATTTCCCTACCTTGTCACTCTTGCAATGATATCCTTCTTTGTCTCTCGTGCGACGGTATCCCTTATTTGTCGCTCATGAGACAACTTCCTTGTTTCGTCTCTCTTGCAACATTTGTCAGGTTCGTCGCACTTACCATGGCACGTGAAGTAGCGTCTTGGAGACCCAATATTCATTGCAATATCCATGACATAACGTCACAAGAGCGTCAAAAGAGCCATCGCAAAATGACCCAAATTTAATAGTGAATGCTAGAAAATAGGGAAAAGGAGGTGCATTAAATGATATTTAGGGAATATGTGTAAGGAATAGGAATCATGTGTATGAAATGGAAAGTTTAACTTTAGTCAACTCAAACACATAAATTTAATTAATTAATTTAATCATGTGTACGAACTCACCCACATGCTCTCTTAATTAATTAATTGCCTTATTTCTTGAAAATTGCACCCTCTCTAATAATTATTCCATACAAGTGCCACATATCACACTTTCATACCACCATTTTCCATAATTTGAATTTGCCACTTGTCACCTCGGGAGGCAACCACACCTGCTATAAATAGTTACTGCCAAAAATAGTAGTCCAACCCTAAAAAATAGGAAAACGCAAAAAATGTCCAAAATAACTAGGATACCACTACCAAATGTCACATGTCTAAAAATATACATGGATAAAAATAGAATATCATTGCATGTCAATGATATTATACTCATCGAATTCGATTTTCCATGAGGATTCCAAATATATAATCAAATTGACATGCTAGACCTAGTACTCCACCTGCTAAAAATAGAAAATACTCATATGCCATCCTGGAAAAGGCTCAATAGACTCATAATGTTTCTAGGATCAATGTTGTAAAATCAAAATCCGGATTTGAAGCCTAGAACTCAACCTGCTAAAAGTAGAAAGTGCATGCATGATTCTAAAAAAAAGTGTCATCAGGCTCGAAATCATGCAAGGACCAATACTTTATCCTAAAAAATGGCACGGGAGTCTTTAGTGATTGTCTCCTAAAAATTAGGGCACCCTACTAAAAATAGCAATATCTCTCACATCCATGGAAAACTATGTTAACATTGTCTTTGAAGAAAAAGCCACCACAACATCATTCTTGTACCTGTTCCTGGTGGGAACCAACCCCTGGCTCACACTAATTCTCAAATCTAGGTAAATATCTGAATTATAGCCAAAAATATACTATGATGGCTCTTAACCCTCAATATTTTCAAGGGTGAAAATCGAGCGGTTAACAAGAACCACATTTTCAGTGTTTTTTTTCTTTTCTTTTTTTAGTTTTCTTTTTGTGGTTTTAGCGCTTTGTAGTTAAGTATGCATAGAAGTGGATGATTAGGTTGAGGGGTAGGAGAATCTTTCCTTAAAAATCTCCAGTTTCATCAAATTATGGGTTGGGATTTAGTGGGAAGTCCCCAAACTCTTGATGGCACTCCGACCCTAATCAAAATGTTCCCACTATATCCCAAAGTCCATGAAAATTTGAAGTGTTCAAAATGGGTTCCCTAGTGGTAGGAACGAGTCCCTATGCAACATAGGATTGAAACCAATGCCTACTAACTATATATATTTCCTATATTCGTTGAGTTTTACTCATGTGAATTACCAACACTTCTTGTGACAATTGTTCTCTATCACTTCCTTAATCACCTTGTGTGGTCTATCAATCGTTTTGTTGTCACAAAGACTTATCTTCCATTATGAAAGTTTAAATATTATGTGTTTGTGACTATTTACAAACATACATATGGTGGTATCATGTTTCCAAATCCAATTCCCAATGCTTTCTGTTATCATAGAATTTTGCACTTTTGCAAATCCTTCACAAGATGCTAAAGTTGTGTAACAATTGGAAGTAAAAACAACTATCACCTAGGAAAGTACTTCCCTCGTTTTAGTGAAGGATGGGTCCAACACAAGGGAGTCTTCCGTAATGACCTCAATGGATCCTATAAAAATATTAGAAAATCCTATGGCTCCCTATATTGGTCACCTCAAAAGGATAGCCTAGGTCCAAGGAAATGTGAAATGTTAAGAAGAGTTTGGACGAGGTAATTGGTTGGCATGGGTAAGACAAGTTTACCAATGCATATAATGAAAATTACCAAGTCTAACAAATGAATAATCCCCTTATAACACTATATATCAAGTGATAAGGATGTTGTACAAAATTTCAACAATAAACAATGATTATACCATCCAAGAATGTTTTATAATAACAACAAGAAACCAACCATCAAAAAAATGTAAATAAAATCTTAAAATATAGACCTTAGAAAGTGGAATAAGATCCAAGCATTCAACAATGATTTCATCCTTCTTAAAACAAAATATTAAGTTAGTATTCAACAATATAATTAATCCCTAATGGTTGTAGCAACCATTTATGACAACAACAATAATTTCACTTTGTTTGCCAAATGTTAAGCTAGTTTGAAGGTTGAGAGTTGGTTAAGAATCTAATTACTAGGTCACTTTGAGAGTGTGTGAGAGAGAGAGATTTAAGGTTTTTGTACCCCTTTAAGATATCAATACTAGTGTCGTTATATTCCTTTGGGTAAATGGATTCAAGCAACACCATCTATTAGATAGCCAAGAAGATATGGAGGTTTGAAACCCTTGGGCTAAAGCCTTATAGGCCTAGGATCAAAACTCAAAGACAAACACTAAGGTTTATGGCCTTATAAACCCTAGGTGACATATTATTCTTATTATTGGAATCCTAACTTCAATATTCAAGTGAACTAGGCCAAAGCCTAAGTTTTATGGCATTATAAACCCTAGATATTGAACTAGCCAATATAAATCCCTAGGGGAATAAAGACTTTTAATCTCTAGAAGTAGGTCTTAAATGATTCAACAAACAAGATGAATGAAAATAGGTATGGGGATAAATAGTTTTAATCCCTCCTAGGGTTTCTAGTTAAAATAACTCAACATACAAGGTAACATGCAACACTTTAACAATATAGAACATCACCAAAATACACCATGAACAAACACTTGAAGAAGAAGACTTACTTATCCAAGTCACTATGCATGAGGAAACCTTGGCTCAAAGACCATCCATAAAAATAAGACAAAACATCCACAATAATATCCTTCCAAAGTTGTGCACAAGTACTCCATAGAAAAATATGGGATAAGAGAGCAATAAAAGTGATGTCTCACAAGTGATGAGTTATGATTTTCCACAATGGAGTGCTAGCCTCTTTATATGAGTAAAACCTACCACATACGTCCACAATAGGCCCTAAAACAACAATAAATCCATGATACAAGTAGGGCCAACCTCTCAAGTAGATTAAAACAATAGATAAACATGCTAACACATGAAAATAAACCCTCCTAGGTCACACATGTGGGTAACATCATGCTCCAAGAGGGTGTAGGAGGCCTCCAAAGGAAACATGTCATCATACAAAAGGTGAAATCATGGTATAAGTGGAACCTCCTCATCAAAGGTCATGTCTCATCGTCAAGGATCCCATCTCATCATCAAAGTGGTTCCCCAATGGAAACCAAAGCCCCAACCATTATGAAGGCATGATATTGCATGATGTCATCATCCATATGCTCAATGTCTGAGGTGGAAAGGTCAACGTCCAAGGTGGAATGAGTGTGCATCACCTCTCAGAATGGTTTCCAAGCATGTCCAAGTGAAATTTCCTCGATATAATGTCCAATAAGCTATGGGGTGCACTCTCCAAGATGTGGACTTCCTACCCATCTATGTGTCAGCATGAACATATATGTAAAATGAAAGTTCATCTATCCATCATCCAAGGTCCAAGAGGTCTGAGAGGATGTACATGAATCGGTCAAATCATCAAGTGGCCCAATGCTCTGCATCACATGTGCCATGCCCTATATAAAATGCATAATGTCCTAGGTAAAGGCATGGAACATCCTCCAAAGGACCATGGCAGGTGCACCAAAAGAAATAAAATCCATAGAATCAAGTAAGTCCAACAATCACAAGGTTCAAGAGTCCTTATAAGCATACAAAGTAGGCCTTCATTTAATACATAAGACACATAAGCAATTCACATTAGGTATCCCCTTCAAACTTCACATTAGCTCAAGAATTTATGTGATTTTGCATGTTTAGGTATGGGAGAAACATCAAGAGAACTTATCATATGTGTTAGTACCTAGGTAGATGGATATTTCTTGAGAGACCCATCTAAGTGTAAGTATGGTGGATGAAAACGTATTGGGATGACTTCATGGTGATGATGTCATTAACATGCAAGGCACCATGTTTGGTCCATTTTCATGTGAACCTTTGTAGGGGGAGCACTTACTTCTTGAGATACCCTTTCCTTGGTACTTTTTTCATTCCAAACCCCTTATCTTACCTTTTGATATTGTTTTGTTGCATTGCAAGTCCCCTTTTTAGGTTTCAAGAATTTATTCTTTCATTCATCATTTTTTACCATGATTAAGTCCTTCTTATGATTATGCATTCGATGCATTAAGACTAGGGGATATTTACATTAGAGGGAGTACAAATCAAGATGACCTTAGGATTTTGAGTTGGTCATTCATTGTCCTGTCATTATTCTTTATTTTATAACATTTTTTCTTTCTTATCATTTTTTTAGAATCTATATCAACCTCAACATTATTTCCCTTCTTCTCATAGAATAATGAGTCTTCGGCCTTTTTGGTGCACACGTAACAACCATATCGAATTTCAATACACTACAGAAGGCTCGAATATGGAAATTTTTAAGTATGGGGGGGGGGAATGATACATTTGTTAATTTTAGAGAAGATATTAAGTTTCTTTTCAATTTACTAGATAACAATAGCATAGGTAATATCACTGAGAGAAACACAATAAAAATATACACAACATTTATCTAGGGAAACCCTCATGGGGGAGAAAACCCAACAAAAACTTCCTTAATATAGATATCCAAGACAATAAAACAAAACACTAAAGAATATCCAACACTGAGCAATGCACCTCTCTCTTCCTTCTTTTCCCAATTGTAGCTATCTCCAAACTTGTGCACTTGTTGAGTGGAATGAGTGAGTGTATAAATGAGGCGTTGGCCTCTCTTATTTATATTAGCTTGCAGGCTCTAGGGAGGTGTCTCTTCACTGGGCAGGGATGACTTCTTCACTTAGTGGTTAAACCCACTTTAATTAGGCCTAGGGATGAATTCTTAATTTTCATAATTTAATTAGGGTTTGACCAATCCACAAAAGGGGATTTGGTAATTTACAAATCTCGACATGATCAAGCCATAAAAGGGGAATTGATCTAATCAATAATGAATCAATAATAAATAGAATACTCTTTTCAATTACAATATTTCAACACTCCCCTTTAACAACAAGGGTATTCTACAACATCATTAGGAGAAAGACAGGGAAACAACATCAACAACATCTGAAACACTGACTGGCATATCTATAAATCATCGGATTTTTTTCTCATCATCATTCACAACATGGAGTTGGAGTAACATCATCATCATCTACATCAACATGTATTATTATAACATTAATAAAACATTATCATCAATAACATCAATAAAAACAACATCATCATCAAAACACAAGGGCTGGAGCAACAACATCATCACGGCACAAAGGTTGGAGCTACAACATCATCATAGCATGAAGGCTGGAGAAACATAATCATCATCATCATGGGGAAACATAATGAGGCAGGTGTTACAACATTTTGTGGTAGTCTGATAGTCCCTAAGTAACTTCCCAGGAATCATAATATTCCCTAGGATATAAAATCCTAATGGATCTACCACGTGGTACTCTGACCTTCGGGATCTGCCCAGGAATCATAATATTCCCTAGGATTATAAAAATCCTAACAGAGCTACCACTATTTACCATATATAGCATATACATGAACAACTACTATGACATACCATCCTTACTGGACCTTCGGGATCTATCCAGGGATGATCAGTCCCCTAGGATATAAAATCCTAACTGATGTACCCTCTATTGGTCAAGATACCATAGTATCATCAACATCACTCCCCCTTTCAAGAGATGTCCTTTCGGACTATACAAATCTTGTATCAAAAGTGATCAAACTTTACATGAGACAAAATCTTGGTAAACACATATGCAACCTACTCATATGTGCCAACATATTGGACCTTTATGGATCCCCTCTGCACCATATCATGAATGTAGTGATACCAGATTTCTATGTGCTTCGAATTGTCATGGAACACAAGGTTCTCTGTCATCTTTATGCATATTTGGTTATCACATAGAATAATGGTTTCTTCCATCTCCAGATCAAATAGACCTATCAACAACTTCCATAGCCATGTGGCTTCACAACTTGCGGAACATACAACAATGTATTCCACTTCTGTTGTGTTGAGAGAAATACTAGATTTCTTCCTACCCTGCCATGAAGTCATGGATGACCCCAGACTAAAACAACATCCTAAAGTGCTCTTTCTGTCAGAAACACTTCCAGTCCAATCTAAATTGGTATAACCAATCAGTCTGAAGTATTGATCTTCATTGTAGTAGATACCAAAGTCTAATGTACCCTTAAGGTATCTCATCACATGTTTTGGAGAAACAAGGTGAACACGTTTGGGCTCTACCAGATACTGACTCAAGGCTTTCATAGCAAAACATATATCTGGCCTAGGGATTCGTTAGATACATCAACTATCTAATGATTTGTCTATATAGTGTAGCATTAATCAATTCTGACGAAGTATCAACCAGGAGCTTCAAATTTGTTTCCATGGGTGTATTCATGGATTTGGACTATGATATATCTAACCTCTTCAGTATTTCAACTGCATACTTCCCTTGGTTGAGGAAGATCTTCTATGGGCTCTGCCAAACCTCAAGACCTAATAAATAGTGCATTAGGCCTAGGTATTTCATCTCAAATTCTACAACGAGATTCTTTGTACAATTAGTGATGAGATTTTCTTCTTCGGTCAAGAATAATTCATCCACATACAACAACAATATAATTGTCTCATCATTCATAACATTGAAGTAAAAGTTAGAGTCATCTTTACTCTTGGTAAAACCCAAGCTGATCATGAAACTGTCAATTCTTCCATACCAAGCTCTAGGACCTTGCTTCAATCCATACAAAGCCTTATTCAACCTGCAGACATGAATCTTTATGTCTTCAAATTCAAACCCTTGGGGTTTTTCTATATACACTTCTTCTTCAATGACACCATTCAAGAAGGTTGTTTTCACATCCATCTAGTGTAACTTCCACTTCATCTTAGCTACAAGGGCTATGATGGTTTTCATAGAAGTGTATATGGATACAGGAGCAAACATCTCTTCATAATCAATGAATTACTTTTGAGAAAATCCATGAGCTACAAACCTTGTTTTATATTTCTTAATACTTCCATCAGCAACATGTTTTATCTTGTATAGCCATTTGGAAGATACCACATATTTTCTCTTCGGTCTGGAAACTATTTCCCATACATCATTATTTATAATGGATTGGTATTCTTCTATCATGGAATCTACCCATTCTTTCTTCTGAATGGCTTATTCAAAGAAAGTAGGCTCCTTCTCTATGAGATCACACATCAAATCCATATAACTGGAGAATGAATTAGGTTTCTTAACTTGTCTCATGGTTCCTTCGGGGGCACCGTACTTCTCTCCATATTGAATAAGTTCCCTTTCCCAAGCTGGATTTCTCTTGTGAGAGATCGTTATCTGGGGAGTTTCTTGATATTATATCATATCATGATCTTCATGAGTCTCATCATCAGGGAAAACTGTGGTTTCCCTCACTGGTTCTGCAACTTTGGGAGCTACAATTTCTTCTTCTTATACTTCTTCAAGCTGACATATCCTTGATTTCTTGAGTGTTTCATCTTCATAAAAGGTTACATCTCTATTGATCTCAATATGAAGGCAACCTGGAATGTAAAATTTGAAGGCCTTACATACCTCACAGTATCCAACAAATATTCCCTTCTTTCCTAAAGGGTCCATCTTGCTTCTCTTTTCTTTTGGAATGTGTACAAACACTGGACAACCAAATATTTTGAGATGGGTTACTTATGGGTTCTTTCCAGAGAACATCTCTTTGGGGTTTTTGAACCCAAGTGCACTATGGGATAATTTTTTTTGTACATACATTGTTTTCTTGTTGCTTCTTCCTATAAGTGCATTGGAAGATCTTGTTGATGGATCATAGTCTTCACTGCTTCCATTATAGTTCAGTTCTTTCTTTCTATTACACCATTTTGTTGAGGATTGTAGGGAGTGGTGAGCTCACTCTTAATCCTGACATCTCTTCAAAATATTAGAAACTCTTTTGAGGTGTATTCTACTCCATTATCTGACCTGAGTATCTTGATTTATCTTTCAACAAGATTATCTATAAAGGCTTTGAATTCCTTGAATTTCCCAAACACTTCATCTTTTGATTTCAAGAAGTAAACCCAAGTCTTGTGATAATAGTCATCAATAAATGATACATAGTATACATACCCAATAAGAGAGGTGGATGGAATTTGGCCGCATAAATATGAGTGGATGAGCTCCAAGACTCCTTATTCTTTACTATCACTCTTCGAGAAAGGATTCTTGATGTTCTTTCCTTGTGCACATCCCTTCCACACACCTTCATGATCAACCTTGAAATTTGGTAGACCTATAACTTCTTTGCTCACATATGGTAAGGCATTGTAGTTGATGTGAGCTAGCCTTCTATGCCAAATTTCACATGGACTCTCAATGGAGTGAATCAAGGCTGCATCTGTGTGACATTTTAATTTATAGAGGTCACCTTCTTCTGTTCCAATAACAATTGCATCTTCTATGGTTTTTCCTTTAGGACACATGAGGAAATCACCATATATAAATGTAACCTTGAAGCCTTTTTTATCTAAGGATGAGCTAGAAATCAAGTTCTTCATCAAACCTAGTACATATAGTACATCCTTCATCTTCATTGGGGTCCCTGAATCAAGTTTATAATTGGACTCTCCTACTCCTTTGATAGGGTACTAGTAATCATATCCAAGTGTAAATTTACGGGGAAAGTTATTTTCTGTAAGGCTAGAGAGAACGTCTCTCTGACCTTTCATGTTCTTGGAAGAACCACTATCTAGGAGACATGTATCCTCCCCAGGTGACACTGACCCTGAGAGGGAAGAGATTAAGACATAGTCTTCAATCGTTTCTTTAATCATCTTTGTGGGTGGCTCTTCATCTTCAATTGTATGGGCATGGTGCCTTTTGTTCCTCTTCTTGTATTATTCTCTTCTAGCTAGAAAATTCTTAGCAATATGTACCATATTATCACAATGGTAACATTGGTAGGATGAGAAATCCTTTTCTCTTCTTTGACCTTTCTGAAACTTTTGGAATCTCCTTGGAGGGTGAGATTCTTTACAAATGAATTTATTTGGTGTGTGAGACTCCTTATGTGGGTGGGTCTCCTTATTGAAGTGATTCCTTCTCTTTCCTCCTTTATTATGAGTATATAGATCTTGATCGTCATCCCTTAATAGTACTGCTTCTCGGTTAGCTACTCTTGCTTCTTCTTGAACACATTCTTCCCAAAGACTGTCAAATTGTAGTTTTTTCCTTTTTGGAAAAAATGGTTTGGATGAATGCATCCCAAGGTCTTGTGAGACAATTAAGAGTTGTCATTATGAGTTCATATTCATCTAGGGTATCTCCAATTTCTTCTAGTTGTTCCTTGAATTAAGAGATTCTAGAGAAATATTCATGAATTGTTTATCCTTTCTGCATATTTGTATTCTTGAGTTGAGTTCTCAAGTTCATCTTACGGTTAATGTTTCTTCCTTCATACAATATGGTTAGGGAATCAAAAATCTCTTTAGAAGTGTTCTTAGATGCCACTTGAGTGATCAAGTGATCTTTGATAGAGTCTGCAATGATTCTTTTGGCTCAAACCATGTCCTTTTGGTACTTTTCTTTAGTTGTAGCATCTACAGGTTCTGGTACATTTTCTTTGATGAATATTGCAAGGTAATTATCTTCAAGAATGAGTGAAATCCTATACTTCCAAGCATGGAAGTTATCCACACCTTCTAAATTTTCAACAAGCTTGGTTCTTGCATACATCTTGACCTGACACTGGGAAAATGACCAAAAAAAATGAAAGTTCTCAGAATTTAGATCTGAACTTACCAAGAGGTGAAATTGGATGAGGCGAGTAGCCTGGTGCAATAAGTTTTATGAAAATCCAACTTTTACCCCTTGAAACTGAGCTTGTGCAATTCTGGACTAGTACTTCTAGTACCGGTTCTAGTTTCCTGGTTTTCTGGTATTCTGGTACCAGTGAAAACTAGGATTTCACTTTTCGGGAATTATGTCCACTAGAAAAGTGTGCTCAAGCTTCCAATGAGTTCACTAGGATAGGGTGCACTTCCTTGATGAGTTTTAGGCTGAAATTCTCTTCCAATAAGAAGCCCTAATTTTCTTGTACGAAAACAGTGACGTTTTTTCTTATCCAATGAAAGGTGCTCTCTTCAGCTTAGCTCTGAAACCATGTTAGTTTTAGAGAATATATTAAGTTTATTTTCAATTTAATAGATAAAAATGGCATAGGTAGGATCACTGAGAGAAACACAATCACAAGATACACAATATGTATCATGGGAAACCCTCATGGGGGAGAAAACCCAACAAAAAATTCCTTAGTATAGATAGAAATACAATGTCAAGAAAATAAACCAAAACACTATAGAGTATCCAACACCGTGCAATGTGCCTCTCTCTTCCTTCTTCTCCCAACTATAGCTATATCCAAACTTGTGCACTTGTTGAGTGGAATGAGTGAGTGTATAAGTGAGGCGTTGGCCTCTTTTATTTATATTAGTTGGAAGGTGCTAGGGAGGTGTCTCTTCATTGGGTAGGGCTGACTTCTTCACTTAGTGGTTAAAACCACTTTAATTAGGCATGGGGTCGACTTCTTAATTTTCATTATATAATTAGGGTTTGACCAATCCGCAAAAGGCGATTTGGTCATTTACAAAGCCCGAATACTCTTTGTAGTTACAATATTTCAACAACATTACCCTTATCAAAGCCTCCTAGAAGTACCCTTTTTCCCCAAGAGTGACAACACAGGACTAGGACACTAATGATGAACACCAAGGTGAAACAAGGAAAAAAAAAATATCGAGCTTATGATCCATTATCCAACTTCAACTCATGATGCTCACTCACATGCCAAATGCATTAAGTATGACACTTTACATGAAACAAGGAATTATGTACCTCATAAGGGTGTCGTACCACCCTCTTCCAATGAGTAATATTGATTAGGTGTGATGAGATGTGTTGTTGAGGAGTGAGGCTTATGAAGGGCTGATGGGTTTCCATTTGTGAGAATAGTGACCATCATCATCGGGGTCACTGTCTTCATTATATGCCATGAGACATGATCTCCTCTAGTTACCCCTAGGTGAGAGGGGGTAACACTTCCTAATTCCATTCTATTGACACCAACAATAAAATATATTTCATCTATTAAAGATATATTAATAATATTGTCCATATATTTAGATTATTGTCATTAACCTGTAATGAATGCCTTCTTCTATATCACATTCCTTACAATTTGTTGTGTTACCTCCCAACTTGTACTTAATGATAAAATCCCTAATCATGAAGGTATAGACTAAGATAGAACTACTAGGATGGTCATTGTTACCAAACAATCTAGCATCAAGTGCAAATCCTTCACAAGGATCTAAGATAAGAGGAACATGGAAGATGCCATGACTATCACCTAGGAAACAACTTCCCTCTCTTTAGTGAAGGAATAGTATCCAACACAAGGGAGACTTCCTTAGTATTAACACACTTTTTCACCCTCCAATATGAGTTTATATAACAAACAAAAAAATATCGATGAAGAAGATGCTAATTCAAGGACAAATACCCCAAATTGTCATGGGAAAGACCCCTATCTGTTTGCGTTGGTGCATGCCAACCTTAGGGGGGAGTCCCTAGGTCCTAGGATAATATATGTGAAGGTTGAGTTATGAAAGGTAGGAAGGTGTGTTAAGTGAAGAGAAGTGAAGAATACACCCTAACGTTTAGGTATTTTTATCGAATTAATTGCATGGAAAGTGAGTTAATGACGAGTGAGAGGAAATTAAGTGAGTGAATTAAGCCTTGATTAGCTCAAGCCCTAAATTTTAGAGATTTAGCGTTTAAGAGGAATGAAAAGGGATTATATGAAATTAATTGCATGGAAAGTGAGTTAATGATGAGTGAGAGGAAATTAAGTGAGTGACTTAAGCCTCGATTGGTTTATGTCCTAAATTTTAGGGATTTAGCATTTAAGAGGAATTAAAAGGGGGTTTTATGGAATTAATTGCATGGAACGTGAGCTAATAACGAGTGAGATGAAATTAGTGAGTGATTTAAGATTTGATTGGTTCAATCACATCCATGATATTGCCACCTCATCCACACACCCCCTTTTAATTAATTAATTCTCCACTTTATGCTTTTATCCTTGGAAAGTTCACCCCCTCATTAATTATGCCACCCAACTGCCAAATGTCAATTGCATCACTGCCAAATTTCAGAATATGACCCTGCTACTTGTCACCTTTGGAGGAAACCACCCCTGCTATAAATGGAAACTACTAAAAATAGGGTTAAGCTCCTAAAATATAGGAAACTATCATAAACATCCATGATGACTAGGGGAACACCTCCATGTGTCATATGTCTAAAAATAGACACTGCTAGAAATAGAATCTCACCGCATGTCAATGATATCATACTCATCAGATTTGATTTTTTGTGAGGATTATAAATATCTTATCAGAATTGACATGCAAGCCCTAGTGCGCCACTTGCTAAAAATAATAAGTCCTTGCATGTTGCTCGAAATAGGCTCATTGGATTCATTTTTCTGTAAGGAACTTAGATATTGTTGGCAGCCAATACAATTTTTTCTATTGCCCTACAAGCTGCCTACACATGTGTCTCCTGAACTTCAAATTGTCGTCGCATTTTGGAAATAGACGATATTTTCATCTCTTGCGACACTTGCAAATTGGTCTCCATTTAGTTTTCAGGACTGTAAGCGTGAAAACTCCTCCATCATTATTTGAATTGTCATGATCTTTGCATTGATATTTTGAGGGGCACTTATTTTTGGTTATTATTGTGTGGTTAAATGAATTTGCAAACTATGCCTATTTGGACATTTTGGTTGCATAACTTAAACTGGTAAGGCATTGAGCATATAGATTTATATTGTTTGGGACTTGCCTAGTCATCCGATTGCATAGGGGTCATGGTTTATGTTGTTTTTATATGATGTGATCCTTATTATTATAAACTATTGGCTTGTCAAATGTTATGAAATCGATTGTCACAATGTTTTATAAACGTTTGATTACACACTTATACGATGGCACATATTTAACCTTTGAGTTTGATTTCACATTGAACATGCGTGGTTTGAAATAATACAATGGTGCATTGGTATGTTATCCACCGTTTGATTTTTGGGTTGGCCGAATAATATGGTTTGAACTATATTATGATTGATTGAACAGAGGTTGTACTTTGTCATTACTGCTTTGCATGGCGGTGAATAATCCCACCACCCTCGCACGCGCACATTAATGCTTCCCCTTTGATCGTTCGTAGTTGTTAACCCAAGCGACTTTGCTCATGTATGTTGTTGTTTTCAACCCAAACCCTTACCATACGCTCGCACCATGGCTCCAGTCGTGAGGGATGAACCGAATGGTAGCCAGGCTCTGTTGATATTCGACAGTGCTCACAACGACCTTGAGGAATTTGGATGGCTCCCGTTCATACAAAAGTTTGATGGTTTTAATCCCTGCGTGGATCAACAATTCGCATTAACCTTTGATGGCTGTCGAGCCAAGGTCGGGGATGTTCAATTGGAAATTAACGAGCAATTTCTCAGTTTAGCTACGGGTCTGCCTGCCACTGGACAACAATGGTCTAAGAATTGCAAAGTGGAAGAGGTCCCTTGGACACTGCTCTTCCAGTATCGTAAGGTTAGCTCCTGTGACAAAGGTTTACCCGCAAACATGCTCAAGCAACGTTGGCACGATTTGCTGATGATAATCAAACAGTTTATCACTTGCGAGGGTCGGTATGGTTTTTTTTTCTTACACCACCTTCGTTTGCTTATGGTTTTCATGGGCTATGAGCTTAATATGCCTTATTACTTGCATAGAAGCCTGTTTAAAATGTCTAAGAGATATAAAAGGAACCAGGCTGATAGCAGCCTTTTTCACTATGGGCTGGTTAAGATTGTTGTTGTTTGTCATTTGGGGTTACACGGAGATTTTTGGACCGATTTCCTTGCTCGAAATAACTTTGAAGATTCGAACCCTCCGCAGGTTGACAAACATGTGGTGAGCGAGGGTAATACTATTCCCCCGGTACCCTACAACATCCTATTACCTAAACCCTTACCCGACTCACCTATCGACCTACCCCACTCCGTGACCAAGGATGTTGAGACTGTTAAGCTCGTGGGAAAGAAACCTAAAGCCAAACCTATGAAAATTCTAAAGGCAAAAAGAATGCCCGTTTAATCTCTCGTATGGCAAGGAACAAGCCAAAGCCCCCTGTCAATCCTGACCCTATCGTGTTAAGCGAGGACTCTGATTCAGAGGTTGAACGTTTTTTGGCAAGTGAATATCCCTATTCCGAAGGTCTGTGTGTCAAACCCTCATTTGACTTCGTGTTGAACCTACCACCTTGCTTGCAAAACAACCCTAACTACCCTGGCATTAATTTTCCTCGTCCAAACCCCAGTCCTTCATCAAAACCCTCTCCTACTCTACCTCAACCTACAGCGCCACCCTGTGATCAGTGTGGCTCATGGTTAGAAAGGTATTATCTTGGTGTGCCAATGCTACAGTCCATAATTCATTCTCTAGAGGACCAAGTTGCATGGCTTACCAGTCAAAAGGCTGAGATTCAAACCACTGATAAGAAACAGAGGACAACAGGTTCTATTTTGTTTAAGAATGTGGAGTCAGCTACAACGGTCGTGAATTCAAAGTTGGAATAATTCGAGCAGCCTCACTGGTATGTCTATCACATGTTTATATAACAAACTCATATCTCTGTTTACAATTTGGATTTTCTCTGTCATACTATATACATTGTGTACATGGTTATGTTTTGATCGAATTTCGTTTCCCAGTTTAGCTTTGATTGGATTGTCTTCGATTCGATTGATCGTGGTATGGATTTGATTGTTTTGATTTGGCTTAAATTAGATACTCTGTTGCTAATTGAAATCGTTTCTATCCTTTCTAAAACATAAGCTGTTTCTGGTATTTCAATTTTGAACACAATCAAAGTTTTGATTTGAATTGGTTATATTGTATACGATATGGTTGACAATAATGGTTAACTTTTATGGTTTTATTTACATATGACTTTCGACCAGCTCGGATACAGTTTGGATTATGATTAATATGATTATGTTTTATATGCACCCAAATCGTGAATAGATACGATTCGTAACAGTTGTACCCAGCCTGTTGACTCGCGTTGGTTTTCTCCACCATGTGATCAGTCCAATTCATACTGAATATAATGTTTAAATTTGATTTGAGGAGCGAAAGTGATTTATCCAGGATCACGAGTTGTTTCTATATTTAACTCAGTCACGATTTGTGTCGATTGTTGCCTGGTTTATGATTATCACTTCTGTTGATGGTTGTGATCACTATTTGACCCTGTCTGTTGACTGTGTAACACTCAGCGACCGAAATCTATGGCGAAATTTGGTTGATGTTGTTATGAATGTTTTATTTGACCATAATCGTAACAGTCTGTCCATATTTGTATTTGATTGAAACAACATGAATCTTATGTCACATTGTTATAGCCATAATAATTGGATTATGATTGTGTTGGATTAGATCGTATCTCATATGATATGATTCACTATTAATTTCATTTGAATTGAAACAGTTATGTTACTGTTTGACCCGATTTTATGGTCAAAGACAAACAGAGTATCCTTACCTCTGTTTCGATTGAATCACTATTGATTTTGTTTAATTTAAATGATAAACTTATTTGAACCATTAGTGATTCATTTTGAATGTTTATTAAAAGAAAATTGGATTGGATTATTTTAAAGAGATTTGATTTGATTTCTATCTGGTCATGTATGTTATTTTAGACTAGCTACAGAATCAAATGATTCTGTAGCTAAGTCTGTAAGATTAGATTTTTATTGTTTTGTTACTAAAATATCTTTCTAACTTGATATGTTTGGTCTATTGCAGATGAATTCGAAATTGCAATGGATTTGATAAGCAGTTAGGGGATATTTGAAATATTTCACTTGCATTTTAGTTTCCTAGTTTAGTTGATTTTGGGAATATCTTCCCAGATTATGTAAAACAGTTTGATATTATCCACAGGGAGGTTTTACACTGTGGAGAGACTTATATATACTTATTATTTTTGTAATAAGGACATCCTCATTCGTGGGAGAACAAGGATATGGAGTTCTAATACAGACTGAAGCATAATTTGGTGTTTTGTCACAGCTTTAGCTTCTCATTATATCAATATTTTGTTTCATGTTGTGTATATCAATTTGTATCTAGTTAATGACTACTTTAGCTATCTTAATCATGTGCAAATGATATAATTTTAGTCACTGTAATTCATATCTGGTTTCTTCCAAGTGTATAAAAGACATAACAATTGCTTAGTTCAGTTTGTGAATGACAGGTTTATCTTCTTCATAAGTTGAATTATTAAATATAAGTTTTCTGCATAACAGGTTTCCCTTATTGCAGAAATTTATAATCATATAGTTGTTATGATTTTTTTTTTTTTTTATGTCTTGTTTGTCCTGTAAACCAACTCGAAGAGCAGCTCAGCCGATCGTTTACGAAAAGCTTCTGGATCAACCGGTGCGAGTTTCTTTCCTCCGACCAGCTTCGAAGTCATCATACGCAAGACAAATTTGGAGCGTTTCCAGGTCAGTTAATCTTTTCTTTGCTGTTTTCATAAGTAGTTTAATTTATATATAAGTTTAATTAGATTTATATTAGATTGTTTAATTTTAGTAAATATATTAGATCGTTTAATTTCAGTAAGTTTTATTTCTTTTTCATAAAATATAAAAAATCAAAAAACATATCTTGTTGTCTTAGGGCATAAAACACATAAGTTTTACAGTTTTTATTCAAATTTGCAACTTGTAGATAGTGTATATTTGTGAATAAGTTGCAATTTAACCGGTGGTTAGACGGTTAATTGTTAGAGTTAGTGAAATAGTAATTAGTAGTTTGTATATATAATAGTTAGCATAGTTTATATTTAGTTTTAGTTTAATATTAGTAGTTTGTTTTAATTAGATTAGTGTATTAGTTTGTTTTTATTTATTGTTAGTTAGTTTAGTTTCTTGTATTTAGTTTTAGTTAGTTAGTTTTAGTTAGTTTTAGTTAGTTTTATTTGTTTTAGTTATATTAGTTAGTTTAGGTTAGTTTTCTCTTTGGTTTTCTTAAGACCTTAGAGCGGCCAACGGAGCCGTTAAACTCGTTAGGGTGGTTCATTCCAAACGGCTTGGGTTATTTAGACAACCCCGGACCGGTTCCACTCTCTCAATTGACGAACGGACGATTTCACCCGTCAACAGATATATCCTCAGAATCATCATCTGACCCCCCTAAATCCACTTGCTAAATATAGAAAGTGCTTGCATGTCATCTTAGAAAAGGTCAAACAGACTCATAATGTATAAAGGATCAACACTATATGCTTAGAATCCTAATATGAGGCTTGGAGCTCAACCTGATAAAAATAGAAAATACTCACATGTCGCCTGGAATAATTCCATCGGGCTCAGTATCATGCAAGGACCAACTCTGTATGCTCAAAACTGTCAAATGAGTCTATGATGATGATTGTATCCTAAAAATTAGGGTCACCTGCTATATATAGACATCTCTCTCAAATCCATGGGAAACTAAGCTAACTCTACCATGGGAAACTAAGCTAACTCTATCTTTGAAGAAAAAGAAAACCACATACCAATCATGTACCTATCTTTGATTGGAACCAACCTCTAGCTCACACAAGTGCCAAAAATCTAGGAAAAGCTTTGAATGTCAGCCCAAATAGTATATTTTGGCTCTTAACCCTAAGTATTTTCAAGGGTGAAAATTGAGGGGTCAACAATGGTGACTCAAGGGGACGAGATCCCCTTGTAGGATGTTGAGAACCATATGAATCTATGTGTTTGTAAACTGAAAATTATGCATTGGATAATTGAAGGAATACACCAATAGACTCGTGTACCTGTGTGTAAGACAATGGCCATGTAAGATGACCTGTGATAAAAAATCCTATCCAATGGGCAATTGATTCAAATCAATATAAAGCTCCCACTGAAATACTGAAACACATGGGTCTCATTCAAATCCTCTACCTGCTATCACCAAAATGTACACTACTCCCTGTGGTAAATGTGTTGATGTTGACACAAGGGAGAAATTCACTTAGTCATATGTCAATAATGTAAACACTTTCCAAGTGCAAAGGAACACCTGTAATGTCCCCATTTTCAAGTCCTCTTACTCTTCATTTGGAGATGAATTTCGAGGTTTGTGTCAGCTTGATCAGAGGGGTAATTTGATGTTACCAGTGATCTCATAGGGTTTAGAGGATTTTTATGATTCTCGACCAGGTCTGTTTATCACCTTTCATCATCAGGATCACTCTCGCACAGTCAATTTTTTATTTCGGTGCATTTCGACCATTCCCCTAATTTGGGAGTAATATTGAGCATATTTAATTGAAACTAAGGTTGTTATTTTAATTAAATTATTTAAGAGAGGCACCTTAGTGTAATAGATCGTTGGAATTACGATGAAAAACTTTAAATGTTGGGAGGATGAAAAGTGATTTCCATTGTCTGAAAATGTTTTAAAATAAGATAAATCACTTTTTGGAGTAAAAATAATGTTATAAAGTGACTTTGGGGAAATATTAAAGATAAATTTGTAAGTCACTTTTATATTATTTAATTGGGGGAAAAAGGTAAAATGAGTATAAAGGAGAATTAGGAGCTCATTCTCTCATTATGCATGATTATTTTCTAAAAACAAATTGGAGAGCTCCTGTGGGTTTTTTTTAGGGTTCTAGTTGAAACCCTTGAGTAGATTAGTTTCGGTGGTGAAACTATCCACTCTAGCTGGTCAAGAAGGAGAGATTACTCATATCTCTCATTTGAATTTATTGCAGAAGAAGATCCATCATTTTTGCTAAGTGTTTGGTTATTTGAATAAGTTTTTGGGTGTTGTGGAAGCTATTTCATTTCAGTGTTTGTAGACTTCTTTCTCTTGGACAGTATCATCAATTTCCTAGATTGTGAGAATTTATAGAGTTATTGTGATTATTGTGAGGACCAAACCCTCTATAATCAGATCATGGGTATCTCTAGAAGAGGTTTGTGTCTTTCCCTTGTTGTTTTCTAGGGTTTGTGAGGACTATATATACAAATTGAGTGGTGAAAATGGGGCTACTCCATTCCATATTGAGTTTCCATTGTTTCCATCCATTCTCCTCATTGGATTGTGCCACTTATGTTCTATTATTGCTATCCAGAAAGGGGACAACTTCAGTAAATTCATTGTTGTTTAAGAGAATCACCTAGATGGGATCAAATCGTGCCAGTCACTATTGTGTATGTTGTTCAGAAAGGGACCACTTCAGCACATTATGTTTTGCACTTATCTGTTGAAGATACTATCTTGAAGAAATAAATTTATAGCATGCCAAGGATCTCCAAACGTGGTCATTTCCAGGTCAGAAAAAGCGACAAATTAGTTTGTATTGTTGTGTTGTTTATGCTGCTACTATTTGAGAATAAGAGTACTACCATTTTTGCAATTGAATGTAAACCATCATCTCTGAAATAATATATATATCATATCTATTAGTGTTGGGTTTGTTTGTTGTTATAATTGATGAATGAGGTTATTACCTTTTTCCATTAAATGTAATCTTTATTATTTTATATTGATGCAGCAACGGAAACTCAATTTGGTGCTAAAACCTTTGTTTTTCCATTGTGAAATTGCATTTAGAAAGCAAACAAACAAAGAAAAACACATCAAAAACCAAGAAGGGATATTAAAGTCAAACTGTTTAACAAAAGTCCTTAACCATATCAGTATATCAGAAAGGGGACCTTACGGCCTATTAATTGTTTGACAAAAGTATTGAACCATATCAACAGACCAGTTAGGGGATTTAGAACACACCAGCAGTTAACACATGATATATCAACAATGAAATAATCGACGAAATCCCAAAACCAAGTAAACCAAAATATATCAGTAGAAAACACAAATATATCAACAATTAGGAGATGGGATATTATAGTGGTATCATATTTGTGCATCCTGCCATCCTGAGGGGAAATCAATGAAAATATATCTTCAGATTGTTTTCGATAAGTGACCAACACTTATACCTTTCCATTTCACTAGTGGTAATTTGGTATCAAGGCTTGCATTTAGGTCTTAGTAAATATGAAGACAACTCAGGAAATCTTGGTATAATGGTTACAAGTTTCTCAATAATATCAAAATAATCTAACAAAATTGTTAGAGAACTGCAAGCTGTTGAAGCATCACTTATCAGTTGGGAAGAAAAAAAGAAGGGCTCAAATATGAAGTGGTTGGTGACATGAATTCCTCACCTCATGATGGAATTTGGACAAGACCCCAGGATGAATTCTTGGAAGTTCATGCATCTATTCAGGTTGAGGATGTGTTCAATGGGTTTACAAAACAACAACCTTTAATACAACATTAGAGTTATCCTATGAGGATGATAACACTAGTGATTATGATGGGCATGTTGATTGAACATATGATGATTATGATGATTTGACGGTGTTATTACCTAATCATGATAAATATTTGGTGTTGGTTAAACTTCCTTTGGATGATGATATAATTTCTTGGGAGTTATGTAGGAAGGATGACAAATATGAAGTGGATTTTGGGAAGCATAATTGTGAATACAAACCAGAAAATTTGTATGAAAACGATAGTTCCCATGAGTCACATCATTTGGTAGGGAAATTGAAGGTAAGTGAAGACATGAATATGGAATTCATAACACATGAGGATGTTAGTTGTACTCATGATTTTAGGGAAGGACCTCTTGTTATGCTCAAGAACATGAAGCATTCAGATTTGTAGGGGATTGAAGAGAGGTATGACTCATAAATTTCTGATTGTACACATAGTTTCCATCAAGGGGATCATGAGCCATCTATTTTGGAGAGCCCATTGAAGGATTAATTCATAATTGCAAATGATATAATGGAGCATATGCCTTGTGGACCAACCAACAGGGAATCATATGCATCCACTTATTGCGGGAATGGATATAATACATATGTGGACACATCAATTTGGGATCCAGGTTCAGTTGACATGAGTGGAGTGGATGCAGAGGATAATATTAAAAGGGAGAAGAATTTTACAATTGTATGTAGTGGTATACACTAATATACAATGGTGATGTACATATTGTTGTTTATAATCTGTGTGAGGAGGAGACAAATTATTTTGAGGACAATATGTTATTTCATAACACTGTCCCGTCATTTTTTCTTGAGGATTACAGAGCTAATGAAAAATATGATCTTCATGATCTAAGTTGTGAGCCACTTCCTAATGCATGCGATGGAAATGGTGTAATATGGGATCCAAATGACTATTCAAGTATTCAATTAGCACAAGAGGGTGAATTTCACCTTGACTACATGGTGATTTATACTCACCAATTTTCTTTCAGCCTACATATGTATGATTTGACTATGTTTATGATGGCACATAAAGGTGGGTTAGATAAAAAAATCCACAGATCACTCTGGTATGATGTTCTCCCATATTCATAAGATGAATTCAAATTTTTTAGGTCTCCTACTTTGTTTCCACCAGATGATTGCATGCAAAAATAAGAATCAAAGAATTGGCTTATTTTGATTCCAATTGATATTAGTGTAGTGCAGTGGGAGACAATAGGTATTGGGGATGGTGGACTTCTAATGCATGGGATCCGAAAATTCATCTGATTGGTAGATTGCTTCAAATTTTGACAATTATTGGAAAAGTTGTGACAATGATTGGTCTGTTTCATTTTTGGACTGTCATGAGAGGAGATGCAGAGACTTATTCTATATGGAGGAATAGATTTTGTTTTTCGATACCCAGGATCAAGTTTGGAAAGTGGATTTGTAGACTTTGACTTCATTGAGATACCTTTGCAGTATATGATTCATGGTAGTGGGTTCAACCCCTACAGGTATTTCAGCTTGGGATTCCAGGAGAGGAGAATGCAGTCTGGGCACGATAGTCAAACCATTATGATTAGAGTAGTGCACTTTCATCATGGTGGTTCCTTTTTTAGACTAGCTTGGGACTGTGGGATTACATTATTTAGAATTTCAACAACTAATAAAGATGAGAGAGCCAATTTTTACTTTCAAGAGTTCACTCATGTGGTGCATTAGATTGGTTTCCTAGAAGAGAAAATCTCTGAGAGGTTGACTGAGCTTTTGCAGTATCTATTTTCTCTACTGATTGGCAGTATTCATGAGACTTATTGTGTTAGTACCTTGCAGAATAATGGTTTGAGTAGAGGGTTCTTCACATATTCCAGTTTGGATTGGGACCCTGGGATCATTCTAAGTTTCAATTTGGTTCATATTGTTGATCATAAGGTTGTGATGAAATTTATCAAGCAAAAGAAATCTTTGGGAAGGGAGGACTATAATGTCCCCATTTTCGGGTTCTCTTTCTCTACAATTGGATATGACTTTCGAGATTTGTGATAGCTTGATCAAAGGGGTGATTTTTTGTTACCAATGATCTTATAGGGTTTATAGGAGTTATATGATGCCCGACTAGGTCTATTTATCATATTTCATTATCAGGATCACTCCTGCACAGTCATTTTTCGATTCCGATGCATTTCAACAATTCCTATAATTTGGGAGTAATATTGAGCATATTTAATTGATTACACTAAGGTTGATATTTTAATTAAATTATTTAAGAGGGTAACCTTATTATAATAGCTCATTGGAACTGGGATGAAAATATTTAAATTTTAGGAGGATTAAAAATGACTTCCAGTGCCCATAAATGTTTTAAAATAAGATAAATCACTTTTTGGAGAAAAAAGGGTGTTATAAAGTGACTTTGGGGAATATTAAAGATAAATTAAAAAGTAACTTTTATATTATTTAATTGAGGGGAAAAAAGGTAAAAGGGGTATAAAGGAGAATTAGGATCTCATTCTCTCATTATGCATGATTATTTTCTAAAAAACAATTGGAGAGCTCTTGTGTCTTTTTTTAGGGTTATGGTTGAAACCCTTGACCAGATTGATTTTAGTGGTGAAACTATCCACCCTAGCTGGTCAAGAAGGAGATATTACTTAGATATCTCATTTGGATTTATTATAGAAGAAGATCCATAGTTTTTTCTAAGTTGTTTGGTTATTTGCAGAATATTTTTGGCGTTGTGAAATCTATTTCATTTTAGGGTTTGTAGAATTATTTTTCTTGGAAAATACCATCAGTTTTCTAGATTTGTGGAAATTTGTAGATTTCTCGTGGTATTTGTGAGGACCAAACCCTCTACAATCAGATCATGGGTATGTCTAGAAGAGGGTCGTGTATTTTCATTGTTGTTCGTTGGGGTTTGGGATGACTATAGATACAAATTGAGGGTGAAAAGGGAGTTGTGCCAGTCCATATCGAGCTTCCATTATTTCCATCTAGTCTCCTCATTGGATTGTGCCACTCATGTATTGTTATTGCTATCCAAAGAGGGGAAAGATTCAGAAAATTCATTATTGTTTAAGAGAGTCATCTAGCGGGGATAAAATCATGTCAGTAATTGATATGTATGTTGTTCATAAAGGGACCATTTCAGCACATTATTTGTTGCACTTATCTTCTAAACATAATATCTCGAAGAAGGAACTTTACAATGTGCCAAGGCTATCCAAACTTGGTCATTTTCAGGTAAACAAAAGGGACAAATCATATTGTATTGTTTTGTTGTTTCTACTGCTATTGTTTGAGAATAAGAGTACGACCATTTTTGCAATTGAATGTAAACCCTCCTCTTCATAATTTTATATATATCAGATCTGTAAGTGTTGGGTTTGTTTGTTGTTAGAACTGTTGAATGAGGTTATTACCATTTTCCATTAAATGTAATCTTTACTATTTTATGTTGATGCAATGAAAAATTAACTTGGGGACAAAACCTTTGTGGTTCCATTGTGAAATTACATTGAGAAAACAAACAAACAAATAAAAACATAATAGCAACCAAGAAGGGATATTATAGTCAAACTATTTGACAAAATTATTGAACCATATCAGTAGATAAGAAAGGGGACATTACAGCCTAATTTTTTGACAAAATTCTTGAACCATATCAAAAGACCAGTTAGGGGATTTAGAACACACCATTATTTAACACATGACATATCAAAAGTGAATTGTTTGACGAAATCCCAGAACCAAGTAAACCAAAATATAATAGCAACAAAAAAATATATATCAGAAGTTAGGAGAGGGGATCTTACAACACCACCAATAATGATAATGGGTTATAAGGTACGAGCATGGCATATCATTGTGAAAAAAATTATGAAGTCGAACAATGACAAGGATCATCCATTCAAGGCCCAATGATACTCAACCTTGTCGTATGTGAGATAACTGCCAATGAGGCTAACAACTACTAAGGAACTCTACTTTTGGATCATCCATAGATAATGTGTCAGATTATATATAGGATGAACTACTAAAAAGAAGAGCAATGACATATATCTTCCCTCAGTGTGAAGTGATAAATCAAGAAGATATAAGATGAAAAAACCAAGTACCATATCCCTATTGTTGGATGAGGTGGATTACTGACTCAAAGTAGAAGACTTAATGATAAGGAATGAAGAGAAAAGACACAAGATGACTCAATACTCTCCTATGTCTCTTCAACTACCCATCCTAAAGGATAAATTCCTTAGGAACAATGAACAAATGATACCCCCATCCAGGCTCAATATAATGATAGGCATAAAGGCTTGGGATATGAAAGATAAGACACTCAAATTTTGACCCAGGAATAGAAATAGTGGAAGGCCACTATACTATAAAAGGAAAAACATCACAAGACATGACCACATGATGATATACTTGAAAAAATCAACGATACTTAAGAAAATACTAAAGTAAATAACTAAAGGGAAAAGACATTGCAAAGGAAAGGTAAATTGTTGCCTTAAAAACTAAAATCAGAAAGAGGGAAAGACTGAAATAACATGTGGAAAGGAAAGACAACTACCCCTAAAACAATTTTTTTTTACCTCAAAGTTGCCATGATCAAATAAACATACTTTAAATACCAATGTAACCATGCATCCAAATGATCAGTCCTACGGGAGAGATCAACAAATTCAACCTTCTAGTGGAACCCACCGTGAAGTCTCCTATGTTGGAAGGATTCCTTAATGTACTAGTTGGTGAAGGCATAATTGAAAGGTGTTGGCTGGAATTCAGAACATGGTACTTCAACAACATTAAGAGTGAATGCATAAGAGTTGAAACTCTTAGAATCTACTTGTTGAAATACCTCCATCATCTTGAGCTCAAATGGATCATTATAAACATTGATATAGAAGCATCGATCAATCACGGTATCCATAAGAAAAACCTCTTAATGTGGGATCATAAAAAATGTGTAAGGGTTATCATCCTTAGTTTGAACCAAAAATGGATCCTCTTGTTGTAGGTATCTAGTCAAGTTGTTCTTGAACCACTACTGGGATGTGCATGGATGAAGTCTCTTGCTAATCCACTTCTAGTTGGTTTTCTTGTGGTTCCTCCTCTTGAAAATTTTCATCATCACTAATGGAAGGAACCACTAAACACTCTTGAGCACTCAAATATTCACCTTAATATTCTTGGAACTTTTCATGTGACCCAAGTGGTGCAACTATTGGTTCCTGATCTTTCAAGCCTCAATCATCATCTTGTTCATCTTTGGGAACCTGATAACATGAAAGGTTATCTTGTATAGAAACTAATGTTTCTTGCAATGCTTGGGATATTGAAAGGAGAGGATAGTGTATGTCTCCATTGTAACATTCCTCTATTATATCCAAAAGTCTTTGTAATCTTTGGGTAACTGTAATGAAACCAGAAGCATTATTTCCATCATAGTTTTCTAGAATAACTAAAATTTCCTGCAACACTTGGGAAATCGTAAGGAATCCCTACTAAACCACTGGTAGAACCTCATGGAATGGAACATGGAATGAGGGAAACTCACAGGCTACAAGGTTATCCTGTTTATTTGACCATATCTCAATGAAATTATCTTGGAATGAATGAATCCCATCCATCGATTGAGGCATCAAGAAGGGATTTTTACCATGCTCGAGCCTCCCACTTGAGGGTAGGAAGAAACATCCTCATCACCACATCCTCATGTTCCACATAAAAATCATCCACTACTTGTAATAAATCAACCAAGTGATACTCAAATGATACTCCCAACTTTCCCATGAACCGAAGAAAGCGCTTAAGATATTTATCTGTAGGTAATTCATGGGGATAATCTAGAAATGAAACAAAATTCAGTGGGTCATAGGAAGATAATATATACCCTACTCGTGGCCTCACATTTGTGGCCATATGGTTAATCTAAGATAGAAACAACCACGACTACTATCATAATATTAACCTGAGATGAAAATAAAACCAAAAATGAAGAAGTCAAAGTTACACTCACCATAGTTCGCATTGAAAATATATTACCAAAGAACTCAGTATGCTTACCAACTTTGAGAGGATTTCCCAATGAAAGAGTAGCCTTGTTCCGAGAAAACATATTAGAGTCTATTCAATCTCAGAACTAGACCATGTGAGGGAATCGAAACCAAAATATCTTCTTGTGTAAGTCCCCTGAGAAGTCATACATGTATCCCATGGAGTCACCAGGTGAGTAAAAAATAATAAAACAATAAAAATAAAAACCCACCAATGTCATTGTTACCAAGTATTATGTTCCTAAAAAATGGTGCCAATTGGTTAGCACAATTTTTCACCCTCCAATATGAACTGATATAACAAAAAAAAAAAACAATGAAGAAGATGCTAATTCAAGGAGAAATGCCCCAAATTGTCACGGGAAAGACCCCTCTCTATTTGAGCTGGTAAATTCCAACCTCAAGGGGGAGTCCCTAGGTACCAGGTTGTTGATTTGTTAGCTAATTTTCTACAAAATAACACACAAAAACAATAGTAAAAAGGATTTGTACAATGTGTAAACACACCACCAAATCATTACAAAAAATAGTTTTAAAGTTACTTGGATGGATCCTTCAGTGTTAACACAAGAGAGAGGAAAGAAACAAGAAAATAAACCATGTAAAATATAGAGAAATATCATAGTAAATGGTAAGAATTTATAATTGGTTTGCAAGAGTAAGAACAATATACCAACAATAAGGAAATTTTTTAAAAAACACATCACTTTGTTGGAATACTGAGGGGGCGGGGGCAGGGGGTGGGAATCAGTATGAGAAATTTATACCACTTTTAACCACAATATATAATCTTTAAATTTATTAGTAGTGTTCAAAAATTTATCATTAACATCCAATATATCAGCAGTATGAATCAACAGTGCATAGTAAACAATCACAGAAATAGAGTACACTTTAATTTACATGGAAACCCAAATGGACGAAAACTATAGAATGATTTCTTATATATATGTATCAAAGAATACATTCATAGGAAGAAGAAACTTCCAAATTCTCTAGATCCAACTTATAGAAGGAAGCTCCAACACCCTATTTATAGGCTCCAACCTGAAGGAAGCTACAAATCCCTGATTTACCAACTACAACTGAAAGGAGGCTCCAACGCCCTAGTTTACTGACTCCAACATGAAGGAAGCTCCAACTCCCTGATTCTTTGAAACCAAACAGAAGGAGGTTGCAACCCCCTTTCCTTTCCCCATCCTACCATCCTAAAATATAGATGTAGACCAACATGTCACTACCACAATCACTGTCATTGTCAACTTGTCACTGTCAACATGTCACTGCCACTGATAATAAACCATCAACATGTCATTGCCATTGTTTCATCATCAACCAGATCCACTCACAACTGCATGAAACTCATGCCATGATCACCAAGATAATATCTCAAACCATATTCCCCACATCACCACAACATGCCTCTAGTCATGTACCAAACATGTACCAATATCACCAATAAGCACCTCTAACAATGCACTGTATCATCATCAAAATATGTGTCCCAACCATGTGACAAACCATGCAACAAACCATGAACCATAACATCACCAAGATGTGTCTCATCATGTACTAACATCACCAAGCATTTACCATAACCTCATCAATATATACATCCAAACCATGTACCAAACATGTGCTAACATCCATAAACTATGTACCTCAAACATGTTCCATATCACTCATGATATGTCTCAACCATATACCAAAATATATCCCATAAACCATGCACCATAACATCACCAAAATATGCCTCAACATGTACCATACCATCACCAAGATATAACCTTAAAAACATGTATACAAATATACCTTTAATCCTGTAGCAACCTTGTTGCACCCTAGAACAAGGATCCCCTTTACCTCATACAAGCTACCTCATATTGGCCAATAGATCAAGTGTTCACTAGATATATATTCAATGAACTTTTGGATAAGAATGAGAGACTCTTGATGTGTATTTATACTCTTCCATGTAATTGATTTTCAACCACTTTACCCTTAATCAATTTCTTGCTTTAACCACTTTACCCTTAAACAATTGTTTTACCCTTTTTCCTAATTATAGGGTCATAATTGTTTTACCTTTTATCCTATTTTTAAGTTCATAATTGTTTTACCCATTTTCCTAACTTTAGGGTCATAATTGTTTTACCCTTTTTCCTCATTTTAGGTTCATAACTATTTTACCCTTTTTCTTAATTTTAGAGTCAACCTGTACTTTCTTGTTACAACCACTTTTCCCTTAATTAATGACTTTATAATTGTTTAGGGATTCTTAACCATTCTTTGGGGCTTCCAACTTCATGAGGCCATAAATCCTCAACCATGAGGAACCACGTGGCATACCACCCACCGCTGGAAACGACATGACGAGAACTATCCATCCATGAGTATGTTACATGTTGTAATGTACCCAGCCACGCTACTTCAAAAATCGCTTCTGAACTAATTTTGAATTCTGATAATTTTTTAATTAATAAAGAGGTATGAAATATTCACATGCAAAGATCAATATTCATGCTACATCACAAAATGAATGAATATAATTCCATATGCGACAATAACCAGCAAGCATACACATTATAAACATGAATCTCATAGATAATAATTAATACACAACATAATAAATATACAGGTTAATGAAACCATGACATAGAGAACTTATCTTTAATGAATTGAATAACCAAATAGCAACAGACCAAGGATGTTCTACCCAAGCGTAGACACTGTTGTTCCAAGTCTCAACAACAATGTCACCCCCGAGCGAGGGCTATGAATCCACAAGGATAGTTCCAGGGTGTCACTCAGCTTCCCAACCCAGTCAACACTCAAGCTCTCATAGGATTCTCAATGTGCACAACAATCCAAAGTACACCAACTCTCTTCTATCTAGCCTACAAAACCTAAGAGAATGGACCCCCTTCTCTGCCATGTAATCCCTCGGGATATCCACCTCCTTCTAGGGCTCCAGTGCATCTGGTCAAGAATATCCATGTTGGGACTCTCAGGATTTGTATTTGTGAGAAAAACTTAACACATACCAAAGCATCTCAGACATGTAGGCATTAATTCATTGCTAGAATAAACCAACAGTCATTACAGCCAACAAAACCATGGCTCCTCTCCAAATATTCAATTTTCTTTCCCAAGCCAAGATCAAAATGAATGAGGAATGAAGAGTGGGTGAAAGAATGAATGGAGAGAGAACATAATGAAATGTGTGAACAATGAACAATGAAAAATGCATGAGTGAACCCCAAACATACCAATGATGGGTTTATATATTTCTTGGAATTAAACAACCACATGGCCTTCCCCCAAGAAGCTCATGTAACTAATATTCTCCATTAAAAAAAATGGGTAAAAAAAATATAAAATAAATACTTATCCCCTCAATCCCCCTCTCTTGTGGAATCATAGTCCCCTATAACACTTGTCCTTGTTCATATAGCAACCAGTGATGTATTTATTATTAATAGTTATCAAAACATTACATTTCCTAGGCACACTAGCCTCTTTTGATAGTTTGGGAACTTTGGCCTTTCATAAATTAACAAAATACATTATTTAATATGGGGCTCAAAACCAGGGTATTATATTCCCCTACCCCTTATTTTTCCACTATCCTCAGTGCATATACAAAACAAAAATCAAAATTTTAAAATTTATTCAAAAAGTTGTGGGTACTCTGCCTACATGGAATCTTCATGCTCCCAAGTAGCATATTCAGGAATGTAGCAGGTCCACTGGACTTTTACCAATTCTATAACTCGATTTCGGAGCATTTTGACTTTTATGTCCAATATTCACATTGGTTGGACCTGAAAGTATCCCTCTATCTCTACCTAAATCAGATTCCAATCAATAAAATGGTTAGGATCATGTACACATGTTTTTAGAAAAGAGACATGAAATACATTATGCACATTCATGGAAGAAGGAAATGCAAGCATGTATGCAACTGGCCCTATTATGTCCAATAACTCAAATGGACCACAGAATATGACTACTATCTTTGTACAACTACCCAAATTCAAAGAGATCTTCTTGGGATTCAATTTTAAAAGCACATACTCCCCCACTTTAATTTCTCTATATGTCCTATTCTTATCTACATAAAATTTATATCTATCTTGAGATGCCTTTAAATTCTTCTTAATTCTAACCATCTGGTCTTCCATATCCTTGAGCAATTTTGGCCCAATTACCACTCTATCTGTTGGGTTGTCCCAACTCACTGTAGTATTGCATTTCCTACCATACAAAGCTTCAAATGGGATCATTTTCAATGAATCTTGATACCCATTATTATAGGCAAACTCAACCAAGTGAAAGTAATCCTTCCACTTGTATGGCTTATCCATCACATACATTCTCAACATGTCTTCAATTACTTGGTTGACTCTTTATGTCTACCCATATGACTGTGGATGGCATGTTGTGATGAATTTCATATTTGTACCAAATCCTTTAAACAATCCCCTCCAGAAATTTGAAGTAAACTTTGTATCTCTGTCTAAAACAATTCCCTTAGGTATCCCATGCAACCTTGCAGTCTCCCTCATGTAAATTTCTGAAATATTAGTTGTTGTATGAGTCATTTTTACAGGAACAAAATGCGCAACATTTGCCAATTTATCAACCACTACCATGATTGAATCATGTTGTCTTGTTGTCCCAAGAAATTTAGTTATAAAATCAATGGTTGGCACTTCCCATTTCTTCTATGGAATTGGTAATGGATGTAGCAAACATGATGGGTTCCTATGCTCAGCCTTCACTCTATGACATTTCATACATTTGGCAATGTAATCAACAACATCTTTCTTCATTCATGGCCAAAAGAATTGGCTTCTTACTGCTATAATTGTTTTTTGGTAACCAGGATGTCTGACATACGAAACATTATGCATTTATTTTAATACCAAACTCCTAAGTTATCTAGAACTATGAACACAAATTATATTTTTATGCATAAGTAATCCATCTTCCTTCATCTCATATTCTTTAATTTTTGTTGTACATTTTCTTGTTGTAATCTTTCTTTTACCTGTAGGTAATGTTGATCTATAACAACACCATCTAAAATTATGCTCTTTAAATGTGATTGATGCATATTAATGGTTGTAGCATGCATGATATGTACTCTTCTACTAAGTGCATCGACAACTTTATTTTATTTTCCTTTGATATGCTTGATGTCAAAATCATATTCACTTAAAAATTCCATCCATCTCGTTTTCCTGGCATTCAAAGTTGGATATTCAAAATGATATTTCAGACCACTATGGTTTGTTCTTAAGTCATATATATTCCCCATGAGATAATTCCTCCACATCTTCAATGCATGAACAATGGCAGCAAGTTCCAAGTCATGTGTGGCATAGTTCCTCTCATGTTCTTTAATCTTTCTGGACTCATAACCAATGACATGTCCATTTTGAGTGAGGACTCCACGAAGTCCTTCCTTGCATGCATATTTATATACCAAAAAACTTTCATTTGGGTTAGAAATCTTTAAAACAGATGCACTAGTAAGTAATTCTTTCAACAAATTAAATTTCTCTTCACACTCAGTTATCCATTCAAATTTAATTCCCTTATTTTGAAAAGAAGTGATGGGATGAGCAATCTTACTAAACCCTTCTATAAAACTTTTGTAGTAACTAGATAATCCTATAAAATATATATCTTCTGAAACATTCCTGGGTGTTGGCCATCCTCTAATGGCTTCAATTTTCTATGGATCCACTGTTATACCTTGTTTTAAAAATATTGTGTCCCAATTAATGGATTTGTTCTTGGTAAAAATAACACTTACTAAGGTTGGCATACAATTGATGTTCCCTTAGTACTTGAAATACCAATATTAGTTGATGTTCATGCTCTTCCTCTGACTTAGAATATATAATTATGTCATCCAAGAATACTATGACAAATTTATCCAAATAATTTTAGAATATGTTACTCATTAAGCACATAAAGACAGTTGGTACATTGGACAGTCCAAATGTCACCTCTACAAATTCATAATGCCCATACCCAATTCTAAAGGTTGTCTTATAGATGTCTTCTTCCTTGATTCTTACCTGATGGTATCCTAATCTCAAGTCTATTTTTGAAAATTTGTTTTTCCCTCTTAGTTGATCAAAGAGGTCATCAATTATGGGTAGAGGATATGTGTTCTTCACAGTGGCTTTATTCAGATGTCGAAAGTCAATACAAAGCCTCAATGTTTCATCCTTATTTTTGACAATTATTATTGGTTCTCCCCAAGGTGAAACACTTGGACATATGTACCCTTTCTTCAACAATTATTCCAACTACCTTTGTAATTCTTTTAATTCCGGTGTACTCATTTTGTAAGGTGTTTTTGATATTGGGGCAGCTCTTGGTACTAAATCAATAGAGAAATATATCTCCCTCTTTTGTGGCAACCCTGGTATTTCTTGGAATACATATTCAAACTCTTGCACTATCGAAAAATGTTCAAGGATTAGCCCTTTTGTATTTTATGGCTCCTCCACATGAGCTTCATACAATTAACATCCTTTAATGAAACATCCATTCAACTGTAAGGCTGAAATCTCCCTTATAGAAATGCATCTTGGAACTCCTTTCACAGTGCTTTGTTTTCCTTCTTCATCAAGACATGTAAATGTCTTGTTATGACAATATAGGACAACATGATGATTTTCCAACCAATCCATTCCAATTAGAATATCATACGACCCCAATGGGATAATATTTATATCAACATTAGTATTCACTCTATTAAGACTTATGGAACAACCTATGACCATCTCATTGATCCTTTGTTTGGTCCCAGTGGATAGCTGAACCAAAATTGATTTTTCAAGCTTAATTGTTTTCTCCAAATGTAATCTATCCACTATTTTAGGATCAATGTAACAATGAATTGCTCTTGAATCAATTAAAATATCAATTGGATGATTAATGATCTTACCTTCCACCTCGATCATATTGGATTGGTATTCTTCTTGTTGATCATATAAGGCTGCATATATTCTTCCCATGTATTCTACTATTGTAGCCTCTTGGATGTTGTGCAAGGTCTTCACTTTGTCATTTATGTGAGGGAAATCCTTGTACAGGTGATGTTCTTTACATCCCCAACATTGGATTGGTGGTATTCCCCTTTTTCCCAAGGATTCTTCTCTCTTAGATTCATCCTTATTAGAATGGTCTAGTTGATTTTTATTTGGGCTATTTATGTTGAAAGGAGGTTTGAATCCTTTATTTCTCTAATCAGACTTCTCTTTCTTCTTATCCTTCCAATATTTCTGCAAAGACTCTCTGTCCTTTCCTTGATCATATAGGTACTTATCCTTCCTAATGGTCTCAGTCAAAGTCTTGGGATCATAAAATTTAATCTTCTCTTTATAAAATGAAGTCATTCCACTCAAAAACCTTTGTATTTTCACTTTCTCATCTTTTATAAACCCCACATACTTTAGCAATCCCAAGAACTTATTTTCATACTCTGTCATGGTAATGCTTCCCACCCTCAGTTCAAAGAACTCTTGAATTGTATTGTCATAGAAGTGCTCTGAAAGGTACTCCTTCTGAAAATATTGAATTTATTCCAAGTGATCCTGCTCTCATTTATGCTCTCAACTTGCTTAAGTTGATCCCACCAAATAACAGTTTTTCCATGTAGATGGTAAGTGGCAATTCTGGATTTTAGGTTTGGTGAGTAATTATGCAATTGAAAATACCTCTTGATTCCAAGAAACCATGCATTGGCATCATATTACCTTTCTCTTTCACCATAAAAGGATTGTGGCTTAAGCTTCCTCAACTCTCCTTGCAAATTTTTCAATTTGTGTCTTCTTCTTTGGTGCCTAACAAGAGACACCTCTGGACTACTTATGGAATATTCAGATGCATAAAATTTCCTTGTTGAGTGAGGTGATTGATGTCTATGATTTCTGCTAGCACTTCCTGAATAACCAACACTTTTGTATCTATCTCTTCTTTCATGATATCTTCCCTCTTCCTCCTATCTTGAATTTGACCCATTCTTTGTTTTCCTCTACAACTGATTTAAGCTTTGCATCACTTGAGAATTTATCTGATTTTTCACTCATATCATTCTCTCATTGTCTTATTTATAGCTTTGTACTTATATTCTCGGGCTTCTCATAGTCTCTATTAATGTTTCTTTCTCCCATCTACCCTTGTGTCCATTTGAGTATGTCTTTGCATTACCAACACTGATATGTTTTCCTTTGGCCTCTTTATCATGGATGTAAGCCCCCTTTCCTTCTTCCATTTATTTAATATGAATTTTTATACTAAAATGATATTTTTATACCCCCTAATTATGCAAAATGTGGAAGCAACCATTTTTGTTAGAAATATGAATATCATAAAAAAATTGTCGATTAATGCTACATGTCTTTTTTTCTGCTCAATTTATGAATATTTGTATCACAATTCTCCACATTATAACAATTCCAAGTCATTCTAATATGAATCATATTTCCAACGACTATAATATTCCCCCAATCCAATTTATGATTTGAAAGTTATGGATTCTTGAAAAGGCCACTTTCATGCCATTTATGCATTTTCTCCACTAGTGAAATTTTATTGAAATTCCAACTTCAGTCAACTGCTAAAGAAAATATGTCAAGAACTAGAGAAACTTTTATATGATGCATAGATAATTTAAATGACAAGGAATTCATAAAAACTTTCATATTTGTAATCTAATACTCCAGTCAAAAACTGCAACAATCTAGAAATGACAACTTTTCCCCTTTTCACCTATTTTTCCAAACTTTTGGTAAAATTGGCTATCTCTCAATTTCTACACTAACAAAAAAAAATTCACTAAACCAAATTTGTTTTTCAGGATGAGTGTATAAAATTTTGAGTAAATAAAAATTTTCAGTTTTGTGATATGGGGTCACTTTCCCTCCTCCGAAAATCTCAGAAATCCCAAAAAAGTGGTCTGGAATAGTTCCTCTAACAATGCACCATATCATCATCAAGATATGTGCCTCAACCATGTGCCAAACCATGCATCAAACTATGAAACATAACATCACCAAGATGTGTCTCATCATGTACTAACATCACCAAGCATGTACTATAACCTCATCAAGATATGCATACAAACCATGTACAAAACATGTGCCAACATCCATAAGCTATGTACCTCAAACATGTGCAATATCACTCATGATATGACTCAACCATATACCAAAAGATTGTTGGATTACTGAGAGGGGAATTGAATCAGTAATAGGGCAATTCCATCCTTTTTAACCACAATATGCAAGTGTTATATCAATGTAGCATTATCATCCAATAGTTGCAGAGTAAATAAACAATGATCAAATGAGAAATCATACGCATACACAGTACACTAGTATTTTTATGTGGAAAACCAAAGTGGGAGAAAACCACGAAATTATTTTTCTTATATGTCTTTAAGAATTACATTCATTGGAAGCACCAACTTCCTTTGTTTTCCAGCAGCAACTAGAAGGAGGCTCCAACCCCCTAATTTCTCAGGATACAACCTGAGGGAAGCTCCAAATCCCCAATTATCTGGCTATAGCCAGAAAGAGGATATGACCCCCTATGTTCTCCAACTACAACCGGAACCAGAAGGTGGCTACAACTAGCTGTCATTCCCCCGTCGAACCACCCTAATGTAGAAGTAGAATGATGGAACCACTATCACACTATCACTCTGAGATATATTGATGTAAACCCATACCAATAAACCTACACCAAACAACATGTACAAATAACATGAACCATGCATCAACCTTTACCTCAACCTGTACATAAACAAGTGCATCAACCATGCACCAATCTGTACCTCAACCTGTACCATGAACAAGTGCCTCCAACCATATACCAAGTATGTAACAATCATGTATCAACTACTCATCAACTATGACTCATCAAGATGTACCAACATCATCAACTATACACCTCATGTATGTGCCAAGTCATCAACTACTTGTCTTAACCATGTACCCAACATGTACCTCAACCAAAATCCCTCATCAATTTCATCATCCAAATCTGATTTGTAACTCTGTAATAGACCTGGTGTATAATATCACATACCTGCAAACCTTCCTTAACTTTAACAACAAGAGACTAGCATTTTCATCAAACCTTACTTCAATCTCACATGACTAATTTTGTAATAGTCAACAACCCTAACTTTAAATAATCATAACTATGTATATGTAATGAATAAAGATATAAAAATGGTACACAATGTTCCTCAATGTCTTTTATGCAATTCCTCCAAACTTCACTACTTGGAACCTCTCATAAAAGGAGTTATAGCAAAAATGGCATACCTTGTTCAATTCTAGATTATTCTAGAGAGCGAACTTCTAGAACGTGCCCCACACGGAATATTTGTTGTATGGATATAAACATTATACACAGAATACTAAATACTGTACTCTAACCAACACAATTTTTCTTACTGAATTTGGATCTATTATGAAGAAATTATGATGTTTTCACCCGAAACACATGTTTTAGACTAGTTTCAGGACTAGTCACAAACCCTATTTTCCACGGCGTGTAACTCCCAAAATACAAAGACCCACAAGATGAAATTTGTATCACAGCTACTTGGATATGTTTCCTCAATGGCCTCCCAATTTCGCGGTCTGAATCATTATAAAAAACGTTTATTGCGAAAATAGTGAGATGACATGTAAATAACATACCTTAGAAAGCATCATCAAAAGAATTTATCCTCCCTTGAATTTCTCCCTTCATTACTTCACCTTCCCTCTGAAATTCGACTTAGATATCTATTATCCCCCACTTTTAGGGATAACTAAAGAGATTATGTCTCGAGTCCCATAGGTCCTAGACATGGATTACTAAGAGCCATATTGACTTGAGCATGGCCCTGGAGGGCCCATCTTTTCTTCCTTTCAGCGCCTCCACTTTGTGAGCAGCAACAACATCCATCACCTTCGGTTTGGTCCTGTATCAAAGATGGTTCTTTCTCCATGAGGTAATGAGTCTGGGTATCATGGTATGTGTCACTCTGATCCTCAAAACCTTTGAATATGTTCATTTAATTCCTTTTGTTTCTAACAGGTTCTTGGATATTATACTTATCCACTTGACCATGTCTGGGGGGAATGACAGGATGCCCTAGAAATCTTGTGCCCATAGGTTTTGAGTTTCCACTTGGGGGATTTCTGAAAATTCATCGTCTGCTCTCGTCATACTTACCACTTTCCATCTTACTTCCTGCTCATCCATCCCATTACATTGGGTTGTCCAATTATTTAAGGGTTGCACCTTGCCTTGTGTGAAGAATGGACTAAAGGCCCAAAAGGTAAAAGTAGCTGGCAAAAGATTAAATCCTAAAATTAAAAGCTCGAGATGCTTTTCCCAGGGATCCCTGAGAAAGTAGTAAAGGGATTATCAGCAAGAAACAAGAGGGACCCATAAAAATAATAAAACAATACCTAGTCAGAGGATAGGGGGTCTCATCACGAGCCAACCTATTAGGTCCATGGGCACCTAGCAGTATGACACTACTAGCAGTTGGTTACCATGCCAGTGTAGTGTCTCTTGGTTTCATGGCCAAGATAAAGGGGGTCTCATCAGGATCCATCCTTCTCATCTTCGTGAAAGTGCTTGTGGGTAACATTGCCACCACTGGTCACCACGCCAAGGCAGTGTCCCATGATTAGATTCTTGAAGAAAAATAAAATAAAGAATAAAAGGCATGAATGGGCTTGGAGACATTTGCATCTAGGATAGGTGCATCTCGCCTTCTACAAAGGAACCCACAGGTAAGACCTTCATTTCCCTTCTTTCACTGCACCCCTTGTCAAGACATCCCTTATTCACCTCACCCATTTACATGACTTGTATTTAATCTCTTCCGAAAACATCCCTTTTCTAGTGGACACTAGCCCAACAGGACGCCCTATCACTTTCCCCAAAACTTGCATTGCAGATTTATATAATTTCTTTGAGCATTTGACTGGGGTAAAAGGGGTTTTATGCACACGTTTAATAATATTGATGATTATATGTGATTTACCTTGCTATGATCCTTGTGACTTATGATCCCATGGAGGGTGTATCTGTTGATGTGAAGGATCATACCTGACAGACAGGTACCACATTGGATAGGTACACATGGGGAGATGATTAGTTTAGACCTCCATGGGGAGATGATTAGTTTAGACCTCCATGGGGCTGAATATCCCACCACATGGATGTTGAGACCCCAACAAGGGGCAAAGAAAGGACAGAGGGGTTTTCACTAGAGAAGAGGAGGACGTTCCACAGAGGCACCCTGGAAGAGCCTTACCTACGGGGGTTGTGCCCTCTTCATTGGAACGTTGGCCTTGGAAGGCCCAGGACATCACCCAGAAGGATCATGATGTCATCCAGCTTTATGGACATTTTGGGGAGACAATCATGGCAGTTTGGCACGTGTGGAAGATTGGATAATCCCAAGGAGGGCTAACATTTTTCTCCAGGAGGCTACATTTTCCCTAGAAAGGGATAACGTCACCCTAGAAGGGGCATGACATCTTACTTTTTCTTGATTAGGGTTTAATTTATGACATTTTAATGTAAAACAATATTATTTTGTATTTTGTCCTTGTCAGCCTGTTGAGAACTCAACACACCCTAAAAAATATATATTCATTTCTACTTTTTGGGTACCACTTGATCTTTTGCACTGTTTGTTTCCACTTCAGTATGAAACTGTTGCATGTGCTTATCTTTTATGTTTTCATGTTTGAATTATGTAAAGTCTTCTTGAACATACAAATAATCATCTTAACTTTAAAAGGGACTTAAAAACTACTTAAGATATCGACAGTCTAAAGTTTTCCCCAACACACTCAGGAAATTCGGCATTGGGAAAGATTAAAAGTGACGAAAATTGCTTGAGAAGATCAAAATAGTTGAGCGCCAATATTCATCGGCATCGAAAGAAGGGGGTTTTCTTGTCCCCGTGAATAATCTCCACTAAATATATCGCTGAAGATCGATCCATTTGGATTCAGCAGAAAAAAGAAAGAGTAAGTGTCGTGCGAGTAAAGGAATAATATCGTCGATCGGTGACCCCCGAAACATTTTCAGCGTTGGAAAATTACGAAGATGATTCCTACCAAGAAGTTACGCACTTAAAATTTCTACGATCACCGATCCCTAATACCATCGGCGTCAAAAGTGTTCACTGGAAGTATATCTATGGAAATATACGCAAGGATAGTACCTGATCCTTGATCTATGCACCGGAGAGACGCGACATGATGAGACATTTTATCCCTTAGATAGGTTAGGTACAATGCATTTAAAATGTTAGTTAATTCGTAGATCGTGCATTAGTTGTTTTTTCGTGCATAAATCAAAAGGGACCGTTTAAGCCTATTGATACAATGCATCTCCCTCTGCACCTCCATCATCAACTAGTTAGAATTTATTTGTAGAGATCTGGTGGTAGTTTGTTTTGAATTACATCCATTACTCATATTAACTGATTGATACGATTGATAGGATCTCTTTCGTTATATTCTCTTAAGTCATTTTGTATGATCCTATTTTGCACAGCAAGGAGTTTAGAACACACAGAAGAGCAAGGCTAACAATATGAAGAAGGCTCCTAAGGGTCAGTAAGTATTAAACAACAATTGTAGTGATCATTACAGGTATGTATCATCTTATGGTGTTTTTTCGGCTTTATTTCATATGTTTCAACCCAAATCTACTATGTACTCATGTTTAAAAGACTGTTTAAATTGCAGGAATAATGCCTCTGAAGAAACCCACCACCAGGAAATCTCCAAGAGCGCACAAGTTGCAAGAACCAGAAATGGGAGAGGGTTCCTCCCCAACAGTTGCAAGGTAATTAGAATTCACTCCAAAACCGGTGCCCGCCATTAAATCGACCACCAAGAAGGTATTTGTCTAGCCCCCGGCCTTCAGAGACACAGAGGCAAACATTGGGACCAAAACAACATTCCCTCACTGGGAATAATTGTTCAAGAAAATAAAGAAGGAAGAACCCCTCGAGTATACCCCACACAACGATCCTGATACAAGAAGACTCGATGATTATGTCCTTCCAAATATCTGTAAGGCATATATGCACATGGTGGCAAACCATACTCTGGGGTTTCCTTGCATTGAGATCCTAAAGTGGCTCATTGACCACACTGATGCACAAATTTTTTTGATTAATGACGATAATGACAAGTGTGTCAGGGTTTTCTCTCCATCATAGGTTCAAAGTTACTACAAGCTCAGGGAGCCAGAAGAAAAGATGAGCATCGATTTCGTTGTAAGTTTCTATGTAGCACACGAAACTATAAAAATCATGGCATCATGGTGGAGGGAAGACAAAAAATTCACGAACCGGACTTCTAGTTGGTATCCTATGGCCAATATAAGGGATCCATACATATACCTAATGGCTCTTCTCTGCAGGTTGCATGGGGAGAAATATTTCTCTTGATTTTTAGAGGCTTGGATGCCTCTAGCTTATATGGTAGCCATTTAAGGCACGAGCTTCGATTGGGGTGCCATCATCTCCAAATAGTTGAGCACTTGCATACAACAATCCTAGATGCTAAAAGAGGGAGAAACCCTCTCCTTCTAGATGGCCTCATATCTGTTGGACTTCATCTGTGCAAAGAACATTTTCTCTGGAATGAACCTAAACTGGCACTCCTCTGAGCTCCTGGTCCATGTATACTTCAACATTCTATGGGAAAACAGGTACAATAAATCCTATTCTCTTATCTGTGACCATTTTATTGCACGCATTTATTTTTTGTTGCTCAAGAAAGAGTTCCCAAGGTTGTCGGATGAAGCAAAAAAGGTTATATCGAAAGTAGTTCACTGGTATCTAGATGAGCGTGAAACCTACATCAGGGTTTTCAGCACCACAGGGGCACCCCATTTGTTACCTATATATGTCCTCGATTGACTAGTGTTAGGGGAAATTTTCTATCAGACCATTCTACAAGGTTATAACTCCACTTTAGTAAAGGACAAGAAGTGGGCATTCATACCTTATGGGTTTCATATTGGCTTCTATATGGTCAAAGACACCGTGCATGCTAATAAAGAAGGGATAAGTCAATTGGAATTCTAATTCCAAACTGGTCATTTTTCACAAGCACGATGCCAAAGGTCTAGTCCTAAAACACGCATCACAGGTATCATCATGTTGGCCTTACACCCATGACCATTTTGAAGATGAAATTTTCACCGAAAATGCTCAAGACTGGAATGAGGTGGTGGCAAGGATGGTTGATCTTAGAACAACCCAATTCAAGGCCATGAGTTGGGAAGAGCAAGTGATGTCCTTGGATAAAGAAATTCTCAGGACCCGAGAAGGGACGATAGCATCAGAACTGGGCGAAGTGGTGGGTGACCCCCAAGTAGCCATCGAAGTGGCAAAATTTTATCAGGAATATCCAATACAAATTAGGGATTCCCTTGAGTTTCAAGTTGAACAAGGGACGGGGGGACTTCTGTGGTAGCAGGCCCAACTGCTAATGAAGCTGATGCAGTATAACCTGGGCCTCATCATAACACATAGGATTCCAACTGATATCTGAGAAGGATCCCAACGGAACCAGGCGACCCCGATTTCACAAACCTTGGTAACATCAATGGGTAGGATGGCTTAGAATCCACTGCATCACTGGCAAGACCACTGGCAGGCAGGATGAATCAACCAGAGATAGGTAGAGTGTCGGTAGGAACATGCACGCCTAATCCTCTGAGAAATCTTATAAATATATATAGTGACGATGAGAGCCCAGAGTCATCTCACGACACCCCTGTGTGTGTCCAAGAGGAAAAGGGTTCTGAGAAGACTTCTTCCCTAGAGCCTGAAGTTCAAACAAAAGAGGTCCCACAAAAGGAAACAGAAGTTGAAAGTGGCCTCAAAACAAAGGGACCCAATACATCGAAGACCGAAGAAAATCTAAAGGACAAGCCTGGACCGAAGGAGCCAAAGAAAGAATCCCCGCAAAAGGAAATCAATGGTTTTGTGACCAACAAGAAAGTAAGTAACGAGTATACAACACCGAAAGCCTAGGAAACATGCTCACATGGGGTGATCGGAAGATACTAGAGCCAATAGATAGGTAGCAGATATATATTCCATCTCCTACAATCAAAAGAGAAAGGCCATCATGCAAAGGACGACAAAGAAAACAAGGATCAAGTTGGATCACTCCATCTTGGTTACTACAAAGAACTTGATCAACAAAGCAGACGCCCGAACATCTAAACTTCTCGGCATGGGAAAGGCACTCTCGGATGCCACCCTAGATAGAGCCAAGAGAGATGAAAAGGAACTACTTGCTTCCCTAAAGGAGCTCGAACACTTGTGTCATTTGGTTGAATACTATAAAGGCACCACACAGACTACCTTGTACTTGAAAGGTGAGTTCGAAGAAGTTTACAATGAATTCAAGAAAGAACGACACCTGTTAACTGCGAAAATAGTTGTGTTCCAAGAGGACACTCTCATGGCACTCGCGACATGAAAGGATATGGATCAATGGTATGAAATGGCGTAGCAAGTGGTAGAAAGACTCAAGTACATTGAGGCAGTCCAGTAGGGTCGAGACAAGGAAGAACATGGCCTTTGGACAGTTGGAAAAAGTAGCCTTAATCGTATGAAGATGTTAGTCGAGTACTGAGCTAAGATGTCTTTTGATCCACACCGATAAATCCAAGAGAAGTGGATCAGATGCAAGAAGCACAGGGAGAAAATTAATAAAGTAATGAAATATATCGGACTCCCCGAGTTCTGTACCCCCGACAACTTCGTTGACCTGAGTGACATAGTGGAGTCGCATGCCAAACAATATTCGCTATGGACTGAATAACTCGCAAAGATGTCTGACACAAGACCAGGGCAAGTAAAATGATTTGCAGAACATCCAATCAGAGCCCAAACCATGCTACAACAGTTGGACTCAAGTCTAGTAAGGTATCGAGCACATGTAGTGGACATCAGGGGAATATATGTGGCTCCAATGGAACAACACAGATTTCCATGGGCCCAAACTTATGAAGAACTATTTATCAGTTTGTCTGAATACAAGAGAACTCACCCTTTTCAAGAGATATCTCGGGTTGACTATTAAAGAAACTGTTAGAAGATGACTCCACGTGGCGATTTTTTTTTTGCTTAAACTACACTTAGCCGTTAATTTCAGTTAAAGTTTATATTATAAATAAAGACATCAACCAATTAGTGAGGGGTTGATGGTTGTTGTAAGAACTCTTTCTTTCTAGTTGTTAAGAATTATTTTGAAGCTGCTATGAATTGAGAAGTCCTTCTGGACCAAAGACAAACTATTTTCATCAAATGCATGTGATTGGACTTGGAGAAGAACTACTTCCTATCCTATTTCATGAATGATGCAGTAATTAGTAAGAGAAATTAATTCTATTGTCAAGTTATCTGGTGCAATGTTTTAATGTTCTTGGCTTTAATGATGAAAATGAATTGTTGTGTTATTATGTGATGAATGGTTATGGTAGATGAATTATTTTTCTTTCCATTATCTTATTACATATGTTCTTTCTTTTCCGATAATTAGTTTCTCAGACAATAATTGGATGCTCACATGGTTGATGTATTAGTACTAGGCCTATGGTATAGAATCATTGTCTGCATGTTTGAGCAGCAGGTTATCCCAAGCTCAGTATCTTCCCCAGTAGTTAAAACTTAATCATGTTTGTTGTCAAGTTGGTTTATACTGGCTTGCATCTCTCATACCAGTCCCACCCAAGAGAAAATACAGAAGAGAATAGTCCTAACTGAAGGAAGAGCCTTCACAAGAAAAAACAAATCACATCGATAATTTGGTCGGATTGAAAGATCTGGAGAACCATTCCATATTCAAATGCTGCAGAGTCTAATTGGACCTCAGTGGAGGGTTTGGTTCCTACTGTTGAATCAAGGGATTTAAGACCCATCAACACAACCTTTTGATGACCTAAATTGTAATTAAGGTCATTGGTATGGAATATATTGAGGGTTTTCACTCTCATATTTTCATCATCTTTCACTCACACATTAGTGAGGTCTGGAATTTGTGCCCTCTTCTAGGGTTTTGGCTGAAATTTTGCGGCGCATTTGTTGAAGGAAAATTTTTCTTGGAATTTTTGGCATTTCTCTTAGTGGAAGGTTTACAACTAGGGTTTTGCTACATGATTTATTGGTTTATGTAAGTGAATTTATGCAACACTTCTTAATTGAATGGTTATGGTATTGTTTACTTTCATTTGTTATTATAATTTGTTGAATTAAACCCTAGGTGACAAGAACATGCTAAGTTCCTTGTCTCATGTCCCTACTAAGATTAAGAGCTATTTGATTTTATGAAGTAAGATAGAGCCTTTCCATAGAAACACTCTATCCTTATTCTTCTAGCCTAGTCATTTTTCATCTTGTATGAGACAAGGAAGGATAAAATGCACTAAGGTCTAGGGTTTCTACACCTTAGTGAGTCATTTTCCCTAGGGTTTTATTGATGAAGCCTTTCTATAGCAAAAATTCATCATTAAACCCTCTTGTCCTTAGCCATTTCATTTATTACTCAAGCTAGCAGTTTTTTTATCCTACCATTGAGCTAAAGAAGGAAGAGAGAGCACTAAGGCCTAGGTTTTCTACATCTTAGTGAGTCTTTCTCCCCTAGGGTTTCATTGTTGAGGCCTTGCTTTAGAAACACCTCAAATTTAACCCTCTTGTATTTGGTCATATCATTTTCATTTCGTCCCTTAAACATTTGCAACCATTTGACTCCATTTTCTGTAATGGCACACCAATCTAAGACTTCTTGTATTGATTACCTTGATCACATACAACTTCTAAAAAAAATCTTGAACAACTACCTAACCTTCTAACCCCGGCGTATACTAACATCTACTAACCCTACTACTTCCATTGTTTATTTATGCTATACTTATACCATTGCAATATTTATATCTTTAAAAGCAATTGAATGATTAACTAAGGCATTGTTTCTTAATGTTGATATTGTTACGTTGATTTCCATTAGCATTTATTATGAAGTGATATATTGTAATCATTGCCATTGTACAAATTTGATTAGAATCATCAATAATATTGTTTATCAATTTCTTTACATCATAAGTCCATAATTATATGAAGTGCTAACCAAGCAAGTGATCTTTCATATGCATAGTTTCTTTGTTGTTTTGTCTTGGGTAGGTACATTTCTGGTTACTTTTATCTTTATTGGCTATTAAGCTAGACTTTCTTATCGGTGGTGACTTGTGAGGGGGAAATTATCACTTAGCCTTTTAATCCTTTGCCTTCTCAAAACCCCAGGTCACCGGGGATGTCTCCCCTGGGCCGTACCTCCCTAAATATAAAGAGCCATCCCATTGAGGTGACAGTGGTGGGATAGTCTCAGTTACACTAGTTTTCCCTCCTTTCATCCGTCTTTAATCTTAACTAAAATTGTGAAATAACATTTTGGCAACTTTATCGGGGAACACAAAGTTAATTCTCCTCAAGAAGACACTTTACGGTAAGCCTTTCCTCAAGATTCCTTATCTTACAAATCTTACCTGGCAACTCCACTAAGGGTGATTCCCATATTTCTTTGATAATTTCAAGAAAATTATCTGGCGAATCCACTGATGATGAAGCCAACTATGAATTCTCAATGGGATATGGGAAACTACAAGCCTTTAGACATGAGTAAAATCCCAGTATAACCTAGAAAAATGCCCCCAAAGTATGAAAAATGGCTCCCTAGATTCACTGGTAGTGATGGGGAAATACCCGACTATCACATGAGTAATTTTTGGGCTTTCTTTCAGCTCCACCCTATCAGTGATGATGTTGAAGACTTGGTAATGAAACTCTTCTCTTCCACCCTGCATGGAAATTCTAGAAGATGGTATGACAATCTTCCACCCGCTAGCATCACATCTATGGACCAGTTAGAAGAAACCTTTCTCATGAGTTGGGGCATGAAATTGGAATATATCCAATTATTACTTAAAGGACTCGAATACATAAGACAAACTAAGGATGAGACTGTTAGAGCTTTCCAAGTTAGGTTTCATATGTTACTATACCAAATTCCTATAAGCCATTATCCTGAAGACAGGTACCTCATGTATCTCTATACCAATGCACTTCTGGGACATTTGAGCTTCCTCCTCAACAAAAAGGGTCCAAAAACACTCAAAGAAGCATATAACATGGCTATAAAAATTGAGGAAAATATCTCCTTGTTCAAGGAAGGAAATTCCTTTACCCCAGATGCATATAGTCTGGAGAGATTAGTTTCCCTTGAGATATTTACTGAAAATTCACAAGAAATAAGGGAATAAGTTATCAATCAGCATAATGAAGACACAGTTGATGATCTAGAACCTAAGAAAAATGATGAAGTATCAACCTGCCCTCCTCCCTCTGATGAATCCGTCCACGAACCATTTCCTCCTGCACAACAAAAGGATGATGAGGTTAGTTTCTTTCCTTTTTAGGATTCTGATGACACCTTGTTCCATGATTTAGAAAATGAAGGGGAAATGGAAGCCTTGAACGAAGTCGATATTATTTTTTGTACAATTGAAGATGAAGGGGAAATTCATGAGGATGAAACAATGATGCATGTTGAAGACACCCAAGTCCTCAAAGCTCCTGCACAAGAAGAAACAGTAATTTACCCTCCTTTACAATATTTTGATGATTTTCTACATCGTGATTTGGGGAATGAGGAGGAGATGGATGAGACTTTAAAAGTTCTAAATCCTTCATGCTATGATACAGATAGTGACATAGTTGATATTGATGAGTTCATACATGTCGGAATACGTAAATGGGATGTAATTGGTTTTGGTATGGACCACATTTATGACATTGAGAACCATTTCTAAGTGTTGCCTTCACAGTTATCATTACATGATACTTTTGATTTTGATCAGTGGCAACAAGGAAATGATATATTTTCTCATACTTTTCGAACACCCAAGGATGACCTAGTGCCTTGTTTTTTTGATGATTTTTAGTCTTACCTTGAGGATTTTGATGAGTACTCCTCTGATCACTTGGATTCATTCAGTGAAGAATATTATCAACCACTGTTGTGCTCAAGTTTTGATATGAGTAAGGATGTTGTTTTCCTAAATAATAACCCTTGTGACAAATTTTTCCAGCCACCTTCGATTACTTTACTTCATTCTATCTCTAGAGGTGTAGTTGGGAGATTTGTCTCTTGTATTGAATTTTCTCTGAGGAAAAACCTAGAATCCAAGGGTTGGTTGAATGCTACAAGAATAAGTTTGTCATCTCATTGTTTCAACCTTCCCTTAAAAGTTTTCCAGCCATTTACTAGATCCTTGTCAATCCCTTCCAGGGTTTCAGATTGTGAGAACGTCCTAGGTATCCAACTTGCAGACCTTTTGAGTTAGTCTTCTGAACCTTTGATTTTTCACGATCCCTTCCTGAAGTGGATTGAGCACTCTCCTCGAAGAATGACTTGGCATGAATTTTTCCCTCACAGCCACCTCCATGAGATAGACCTTATAGTTTCCATTTATACAATACATTTTCTAACTCATGTTACCTTTTTCCTTAACTTATCACTATGTTGGTTCATGATGAAGCACAAAGGTAGGTATTGTGGGGCGTTGTTGGATTGGTTTCACTGGTCGTTTGAGTACATCTAACATCCAGCCAATAATTAAGTGAAGGTAAGTAGGTAGGCATGTTGCATTCATTGTATATAGCATTGCATTTCATGCTAGAGTAGCTTGTTTTCACACTTGTACATATGATTTCTTTTGTTTCAACATTATATATATATGAGTTGGGGGTGATGTCACCACCCTAAATGATTACAGATAGTTTCTATTGAGATCAAGTAGGTTACAAGTTATTTTAGATATGTTGAGGTTCTCATGTGCTCTATAGTGAGCACATGTCCCCAAGTTGGAGCCAAATTTTATCCCCCAATTTTAGGGATAACTAAGGAGATTATGTCTCGAGGCCCATAGGTCCTAGACATGGAGTACCGAGAGCTAGATCAACTTGAGCATGGCCCTGGAGGGCCCATCTTTTATTCCTTTCAGCTCCTCCACTTTTCATCGGCAACAACATCCATCACCTTTGGCTTGGCCCTGTATCAGAGATGGTTCTTTCTCCATGAGGTAATGAGTCTGAGTATCATGGTATGTGTCACTTTGATCCTCAAAACCTTTTAATATGTGCATTTAATTCCTTTTGTTTCTAACGGGTGCTTGGATCTTATACTCATCCACTTGACCATGTCTGGGGGGAATGACAACACGCCCTAGCAAGCTTGTTCCCATAGGTTTTCAGTTTCCACTAGGAGGATTTCTAAAAAGTCATCATCCACTCCCGTCATACTTACCACTTCCATCTTACTTCCCACTCATCCATCCCATTACATTGGTCTGGGCATTGGGTTGGCCAATTATTTAAGGGTTTCACCTTGACTTGTGGAAAGAATGGGCTAAAGGCCCAGAAGATAAAAGCAGTTGGCAAAAGATAAAATCCTAAAATTAAAACCTCGAAATGCTTTGCCCAGGGATCCTCGAGAAAGCAGTAAAGGGATTCTCAGCAAGAAACAAGAGGGACCCATAAAAATAATAAAACAAGACCTAGTAGAAGGAGAGGGGGTATCATCATGAGCCAGCCTATTAGGTCCATGGGCACCTAGCAGTATGACACTACTAGTATTTGGTTACCACACCAGGGTAGTGGCTCTTGGTTGCATTTCCAAGAGAAAGGGGGTCTCATCATGAGCCAACCTTCTCATCTCTGTGAAAGTGCTTGTGGGTAACATTTCCACCACTGGTCACCATGCTAGGGCAATGTCCCCTGATTAGATTCTTGAAGAAAAAGCAAATAAATAATAAAAGGCATGAATGGGCTTGGAAACATTTGCATCCAGGACAAGTGCAGCTCGCCTTCTACAATGGCACCCACGAGTAAGCCCTGCATTTCCCTTTTTTCAATGCACCCCTTGTCAGGACATCCCTTATTCACCTCACCCATTTACATGAATTGGATTTAATCTCTTCCAGAAACATCCATTTTCCAATGGACACTATCCCAATAGGATTCCCTGTCACTTCCCCCAAACTTGCATTGTAGATTTGTATAATGTCTTTGAGCATTTGACTGGGGTAAAAGGGGTTTGTATAATGTCTTTGAGCATTTGACTGGGGTAAAATGGGTTTTATGCACATTTTTATTAAAAATTGATGATTATATGTGATTGAAAAGGCTATGATCCCTGTGACTTATGAGCCCATGGAAGGCATATCTATTGATGTGCAGGATCATACCCGATGGACAGGTACACATGGGGAGATGATTAGTTCGAACCTCCATGAGGATGAAGAGCCCACTAGATGGATGTTGAGACCCGAGGAGGGGGAAGAGATAGGACAAAGGGGCTTACACTAGAGAAGAGGAGGACGTTCCACAAAGGCACCCTGGCAGAGCCTTACCTAGGGGGGTTGTGTCCTCTTCATTGGAATGTTGGCCTTGGAAGGCCCAGGACGTCACCCAGAAGGCTCATGACATCATCCAGCTTTATGGACATTTTGGGGAGACAGTCATGGGAGTTTTTCACGTGTGGGATATTGGAGAAGCCCAAGGAGGGCTAACTCTTTTCTCCAGGAAGCTACATTTTCCCTAGAAAGGGATAAAGTCACACTAGAAGGGGCGTGACGTCTTACTTTTTCTTGATTAGGGTTTAATTTATGACATTTTAATGTAAAACAATATTATTGTGTATCTTGGCCTTGTCAGCCTTTTGATGACCTAAATTTTAATTAAGCTCATTGGTATAGTATATATTGAGGGTTTTCACTCTCATATTTTCATCATCTTTCACTCACACATTAGTGAGGCCTAAAATTTGTGGCCTCTTCAAGGGTTTTGGCTGAAATCTTTAGGCGCACTTGTTGAAGGAGACTTTTTCTTGGAATTTTTGGCATTTCTCTTGGTGGAAGGTTTACAAATAGGGTTTTTCTACATGATTTCTTGGTTTATGTAAGTGAATTTCTGCAACACGTCTTAATTGAATGGTTATAGTATTGTTTACTTGCATTTGTTATTATAATTTGATGAATTAAACCTTAGGTGACAAGAACAAGATAAGGTCCTTGTCTCATGTCCCTACTAATATTAAGAGCTATTTGATTTGTTGAAGTAAGATAGAGCCTTGCCATAGCAACACTCTATCCATATTCTTCTAGACTGGTCATTTTTCATCTTGTATTTGAGCCAAGAAAGGAGAAAACGCATTAAGGCCTAGGGTTTATACACCTTAGTGAGTCATTTTCCCTAGGGTTTGATTGATGAAGCCTTTCTATAGAAACACTTCATCATTAAACCCTCTTATCCTTAGCCATTTCATTTAATACTCAAGCTAGCAATTTTTGTATCCTTCCATTGAGCTAAACAAGGAGGAGAGAGCACTCGGGCCTAGGGTTTCTACAACTTAGTGAGCCTTTCTCCCCTAGGGTTTCATTGTTGAGGCCTTGCTTTAGCAACACCTCAACATTTAACCCTCTCATCTTTGGCCATATCATTTTAATTTCGGCCCTTCAACATTTGTAGCCATTTGACTCCATTTTCCCTAATGGCGCACTAATCTAAGACCTCTTGTATTGAGTACCTTGATCACATACAACTTCTAAACAAAACCGTGAACAAATACCTAACCTTCTAACCCTAGCATAGACTAACATCTACTAAACCTATTGTTGCCATTGTTTATTTATGCTATACTTATACCATTGCATCATTTATATATTTAAAATAAATTGAATGATTAGCTAAGGTGGTGTTTCTTAATGTTGATATTGCTACGTTGATTGCCATTAGCGTTTATTATGAAGTGATATATTGTAATCATTTCCATTGTACAACTTTGATTTTCTTCATCAATAATATTGTTTATCAATTGATTGACATCATAAGTCCATAATTATATGAAGTGTTAACCAAGAAATCGATCTTGCATATGCATAGTTTCTTTGTTTCTTTGTCTCGGGCAGGTACACTTCTGGTTACTTTTATCTTTATTGGCTATTAAGATGGACTTTATGATCGGTGGTGACTTGTGAGGGGGAAATTATCACATAGCCTTTTAAGCCTTTGCCTTCTCAAAACCCCAGGTCACCATGGACGTCTCCCCTGGGCCTTACCTCCCTAAATAGAAAGATCCATCCCATTGAGGTGACAGTGGTGGGATAGTCTCAGTTACGCTAGTTTTCCCTCCTTTCATCTTTCTTTTATATTAACTACAAACTATGTGATAACAATATCCTTTGGTTACCTCAATAACCTGAAGATATTCAATATGATCAAGTGTAATTAAAATTATAGAGCCTTGCCTCTTATTTATACTTTCATGTAGCTTCTTCAAGGGGTTACCTTTTAACCATATTAACCCACTTTCCTTATTTTAGGGTCAACCCACTTCTAACCACTTGTCAACTTAGTAATTTCTCCATTAACTTTATAATTTAAATAATTTCTTTTGTATTCACTTTGACTTATAGTACACTCATCACTTCAATTTATTATTTACCTTCTAAAATCTCTTAAACCACTTTGACTACTTTGACCTTTTGGGGCTTCTAGATGACTCATGAGGATTCTCCAACTTCACATCGCCATAAATCTCTAACCGTGAGGAGTTATGTGATGTTCCACATACCGCTAGAAATGGCATGACATGTACTATTCATCTAGAATATTGTTACCTACAAATATATCAAAAATCATACCATTATCCATCAAACAAACTTGGGTCCATTACCTAAATTGTTGTGCTACCGGAATTCACTACCATACTTTCTTCAAGGGTTGACATCAATGAAAACCAACCCAATTAATCAACAATATCCCCCTTTGGCATTGATGGAAACACTCTAATGAAATACTAAAGTCATGTCACTCATTCTCCCCCTTTACCTTTACCTTTTCATTTACCTTTTCATCTGATAAATTTCTCCTCCTTTGTCAACAATGGAAAAGGTATCTTTCCATTTGGGGTTTCTCCCCCTAACTAAAATGTCCTTGGGGATACTCCCCCTGACTGAACTCTTCCTGAAACTGATCTTCCAACCTGAAATGTCATCTTTATGGTGCTTCCTCATGTATATCTAAGACATATAAGATAAGAATTCAAAAGCATTCATTTTGGAGTAGAAATTACTTTGATTCTCTCGTGAAGATACTCAAAGGCTTCTCTTGGAAGCAGTTTTGTAAAGATGTATGCCACTTGTTCTTTTGTTCCCACATATTCAACTCTGATGCTTTTTTATGTAACCTGTTCCTGTAGAAAGTGATACTTGATTGGATTCTTCTTCTTCTTGGAGTGCATCATCGGGTTCTTTGAGATACTAATGGTGCTTGTATTATCACAATAGATTGGAATGGGATCATCATACTCAACCTATATATATGTCATAGTTTGTTTCATCTATAGAACATGTGTACAACATATTGTTGTTGGAATATACTCTACCTTGGTTGTAGATAAGGATATTGATGATTGTTTCCTGCTTAGTCATGATACTAAACACCCACCCAAGTAGAACGTTGCTCCACTGGTGTTTTTTCGGTCATCAATGCAACCTACCTAATCTGCATCTGTGTAGGCAATAAATGATAGATCCTTTCCTTTTGGATACCATAATCCAAACTCTTATGTTCCTTTGAGATATCTGAAAATCCTCTTTACTGCTAATACATGTGATTCCTTTGTTGTTGCTTGAAATCGTGCCACCTGTCCAACTTCCTGGATTACATCTGGTCGGGATGTTGTCACATCTAGTAAGCTACCAATCATTGACCTGTATTTCCTCTGGTCTATAGACTTTGAATCATCATCTTTTCTCAACTTGAAATTGGTTTGCATAGGAGTGGTAAATGGTTTGCATAGGAGTGGTAACTAGTTTGCAATCTTCCATTTTGAACCTCTTTAGCATTTCTTCAATATACTTAACTTGAGAAATCAAAATTCCTTGGTTTCTTTGACATAAATGAAGACCCAAAAAGAAGGATAGTTCTCCAAGTAATGACATTTCAAATTCATTATGCATATCCTTTGCAAATTTTTGGCTTAACCTGTCATTAGTACTTACAAAACAATATCATCAACATAAATTTCAATTAATAAAATACTACCTTGAGTTACCTTGATGTAGAGGCTGTTGTCTGTGCTTGTTTTCCATAGTTCGTAGGGAATTTTTTCATTGTTTTTCTAAGAATTACTCTATTTTGAATGTGAATTGTTTATGCACTGCATGTGTCCAAAAAATATCTATCAATTTGGAATCCATTAGCATTCTTCAATCCATTTCCTGTGTAATTACCATCCATTATGATAACATTCCTTTGTCTCTGAACCAATATATATATGAATCCATGCTCTCATCCACTATCATATATTTGTCCAAACCTGTTAAGTGTTCTTACAAATCTATCTCTGTCCATATTGTCCAAGACTCTACTTGTGAAATTGTCCATAATGTTGACCCATTTATCACTATACTATCATGAAGTATTGATTAATCTATCAAACTGTACTTCTGCTAACTAAATTCTCTAAATCTATCTTCTCAAACTCTGCAAGTTGCTCGAAGGATGATTCTTTGGTCTGTCACAGCTATCGCATAGACTCCCCATGTCTAATATTCATATTACCTGGGAGTCTCTAATCTAGATGGCTCAAAAAAATTCCTTCTATGATGTGTATTCATCATCATCTTCATTGGTAGATTCATCATCATATTCATTGGTAGATTCATCATCATCTTCATTGGTAGATTCATTATCTCTCTGAGCTCTGACTTCTTTCTTTATGTCTGTGGATTCATCTTTCACTACAATTATTGAAAGTACAATCTCTTAAACCTGTTCCTTATTTACCTGTCCTTCCTTTCTTTCAGTTGTTTTCCAAACCTTTATGTATCTGATATCTTTCTTTTTCTCTATATAATTTTCTTCATCTTGTTTTATTGCCAATCTTGTGATATCTAGTACCTAGTCTTTGTTCACTTGTTCTTCAGGTTTTCTTATCCATACTTTCTTATATATGATATCATTGTTCTCTTTCATGGAAGTATCGATCATGCTTCTACAATCACTGGCTATGTGTCCATAGTTATGACATTTGTAACACTCAATGTTACCTGCGACCACATAGGCACTTCTTGCTTGAACATTTCTTTTATAATCCCTGCAATCTGCAACCTTATGTCCAAAATTAGTACAATAAAAACAATGACCATAAAAGAAATTTGTATACCCAAGAGTGAATGATCTTCTTTGTGGTGTAGTCCTTCTGAATTTCTACCTTGGTTGATCATGATCATGATTTAAGATTCTTTGTGGCTTGAACACAGATGGTCTTCTTGAAGATGCATCTTCAATAGTTTTCTTAGATTCTAGTTGACCATGATTCATTTCTTTGAGTACTTCTGCATAACTCTTTCTATTTTCTTCATTCTTCTTTTCTAGAAACCTAGAGTGCTTCTCTTCATTCTTTGTAACGGATGTGGATGTTTTTGTCTCTTCAACATTCTTTTTGAGCTTGACGATTTTGCTTCTCAATATGACAACTTCTTCTTCAACCTTCTCAACCTCTTCTTCTTTCTTTAATATCTGAGACTTCGTGAATTATTTTTTTCTCTTCGCTTCTTCAGGATGAATTTTTAATGTGATTATTTCTTCTTCAAGTACTTTCTCTTCTTGACCAAACTCTAACTCAAGATGGTTTAGATTGTTAGTTATTTCCTTAAGATGATCTGTCAATAACTTCTCTCTCATTTATGCTTCTTCTTTTGTGCTACTATGTTGGCTTCCAAACACTACTTTTGATATTCGATATTTTTTTCGATCTTTCTGGCTTCTTCTAGATGAATTCTTAAGTTCTCGATGACATGTTGGGCTTATTAAAAAATGTGAACACTTTCCTTTTGTTTCATCAATTCTTTCTTGAGTGAATTTTTTTCTTCTCTTAGTTCATATAAAGCACTAATCAATTCTGTCTCATAATTGTCTTTTTTTTCAATTTGTTTTCCTGTCTCATTTCCTTCATGGAATTCTATTTCAAGATGTCAGTGTTTTTCAAAATTAAAGCAAAACAACATTCCTCTATTGATTATGTATTCTTCATCTTCTGAATCTATTTGACATGGTGAACATATTTATTCTTGATTTGTACCTACATCTTCTTTGGCATTTTCTGAATCTGTGATGGGTGAAGAATATATGTCATGTAACTTATCCCAAATTTCTTTGGTTGATGAACATTTACCAACCTTTTCTCTTACCGGATTAGGTAATCCTTCCCAGATGAAATACATTGCTAATTTTTTATTCTTCTTCAATTCTTTCTTGGCTGCAGTCTTTTCCCTTTTTGAACTATCATATCATGTAATGAATGATAGCCAAATATAATGCCCCTATGCCTGTAAAAATAATTTTTTCCTTATGCTCCACATCTCATACTTTAAGCCATTCTGACCATTAAACAGTGGTACTCCATTCTCAGAATAATCCATGATCTCATTCCAGTGGTTAAATTCTTTCCTGAAGAAACCTGATCTGATACCAATTGTTGGATTACTTAGAGGGGGGGTGAATCAGTAATAGATAAATTTGATCCTTTTTAACCAAAATATGCAAGTGTTATATCAATGTAGCATTATCATCCAATAGTTGCAGAGTAAATAAACAATGAACAAATGAGAAATCATACACATACACAGTACACCAGTGTTTTTACATGGAAAACCAAAGTGGGAGAAAACCACGAAATGATTTTTCTTATATGTATTTAAGAATTACATTCATTGGAAGCACCAACTTCCTTTGTTTTCCAGCTGCAAATGGAAGGAGGCTCCAACCCCCTAATTTCTCAGCTACAACCTAAGGGAAGCTCCAACTCCCCAATTATCTAGCTACAACTAGAAGGAGGCTATGACCCCCTATGTTCTCTGGATACAATCAAAAGGTGGCTACAACCACCTGTCCTTTCCTCATCAAACCTCCCTGGCATAGAAGTAGAATGATGGAACCACTGTCACATTATCATTCTAAGATATACTGATGTAAAAATGTACCAATCAACTTGCACCAAACAACCTGTACCAATAAATTGAACCATGCATCAACCATAAATCAACCTGTACCTCAACCTATAATCAACATGTACCATACAAAGGTGCATCAACCATAAATCAACCTGTACCTCAACCTATAATCAACATGTACCATACAAAGGTGCATCAACCATGCACTAACCTGTACCAAACAACCTGTAATCAACATGTACCATAAACAAGTGCATCAACCATGCACCAAACTGTACCATGAAAAATTTCCTCCAACTATATACCAAGTATGTATCAATCATGTATCAACTACTCATCAACTATGACTCATCAAGATGTACCAACATCATCAACTATACACCTCATGTATGTGCCAACTCATCAACTACTTGTCTCACCCATGTACCCAACATGTACCTCAACCAAAAGCCCTCATCAATTTCATCATCCAAATCTGATTTGTAACTTTGTAATAGACCTGGTGTATAATATCGCATACCTTCAAACCTTCCTTAAATTTAAGAACAAGAGACTATCACTTTCATCAAACTTTACTTTAGTCTCACGTGACTAATTTTGGATTAGTCAACAACCCTAACTTGAAATAATCATAACTATGTACCTGTAATGCATAAAGATAAAAAAATGGTACACAATGTTCTTCAATGTCATTTATGCAATGCCTCCAAACTTCACTACTGGGAACCTCTCAGAAAAGGAGTTATAGGAAAATGGCATACCTTGTTGAATTCTGGCTTATTCTAGAGAGCGAACTTGTAGAGCGTGCCCTGCACAGAATATTTGTTGTATGGATATGAAAATTGTACATAGAATACTATAGACTGTACTCTAACCAATATTTTTTGTCTTACTGAATTTGCATCTGTTATGAAGAAGTTATGACTTTTTTACACGAAACACCTTTTTTAGACTAGTTTCAAGACTAGCCACAAACCATATTGTCCACAGCATGTAACTCCAAAAATACAATGATCCACAATCTGAAATTTGTATCACATCTACTCGGATATGTTTCGTCAATGGCCTCCCAATTTCACAGTCAAAATTATTCTAAAAAATAAGTTATTGTGAAAATGGTGAGATGACCTGTAAATAACATACCTTAGAAAACATCATCAAAAGAATTTATCCTCCCTTGAATTTTGGCCTTCATTACTTCACCTTCCCAATGAAATTCGTCTTAGATATCCTTTGGTTACCTCAGTCACCTATATATATTCAATATGCTCAAGTGTAATTAAAATGAGAGAGCCTTGACTCTTATTTATACTTTCATGTAGCTTCCTCAAGGGGTTACCTTTTAACCATCTCACTTTCCTTATTTTAAGGTTAACCAACTTATAACCACTTGTCAACTTAGTAATTTCTCAATTAAATTTATTATTTAAATAATTTATTTTGTATTCACTTTGACTTATAGTACACTCATCACTTCACTTTATTATTTACCTTCTAAAATCTCGTAAAGCACTTTGACTATTTTGACCTTTGGGGTATTCTAGATGACTCATGAGGATTCTCCAACTTCACATGGCCATAACTCTCTAATCGTGAGGAGTTATGTGGTGTTCCATATACCACTAGAAATGGCATGACATGTACTATCCATATAGAATATTCTTACCTGCAAATATATCAAAACTCATACCATTATCCATCAAACAAACTTGGGTCCATTACCCAAACCATTGTGCTACCAGAATTCGCTACCAGAATTTCTTCAAGGGTTGACATCAATGACAACCAACCCAATTAATCAACAAAGATATCCCATAAACCTTGCACAATAAAATCACCAAAATATACTGCAACATGTACCATACCATCACTAAGATATAACCTTCAAAACATGTATACAAACATACCTTTAATCCTGTAGAAACCTTGTTTCAACCTGGAACAAACATCCCCTTTACTTTACCTCATCCTCGCTACCTCATATTCACCAATAGATCAAGTGTTCACTAGATATATATTCAATGAACTTGTGTATAAGAAAAAGAGACTCTTGGTGTGTATTTATACTCTTCCATGTAACTTATTTTCAACCACTTTACCCTTAATTGATTTCTTGCTATAACCACTTTAACCTTAATTAATTTCTTGTTACAATTGTTTTACCCTTTTTCCTAATTTTAGGGTAATAATTGTTTTACCCTTTTACCTACTTTTAGGGTCATAATTGTTTTACCCGTTTTCGTAACTTTAGGGTCATAATTGTTTTACCATTTTTCCTCATTTTAGGGTCATAATGTTTTTACCCTTTTTCTTAATTTTAGGGTCAACTTGTACTTTCTTGTTACAACCACTTTTCCCTTAATTAATGACTTTGTAATTGTTTAGGTCTTCTTAACCATTCTTCGGGGCTTCCAACTTCATGAGGCCATAACTCCTCAATCACGAGGAACCACGTGTCGTACTAGCTACCGTTGGAAATGGCATGAAGATAAATATCCATACATGAGTATGTTACTTTCATTTACGCCTCCCTTCATGATGAAATTTCTCAAACAACTTTGATTTTGCACAATCACACCTTCGGGGATTCTTATAGACTTCATCAATTACACCTGTCTCTCAGAATTCTTCTAGGGATGACATCAATCAACTTACCGGCAATATTGACCATACAAATGACAACCAACTATCCAGCATTCAACCAGTTGTCCAACGATATCATCAACATATCTAGGGCTTCCAGACTTCTCCAAGGGTTGACAAAAATGACAACCAATTTTCCAAACCAATTGTCAAACACACTTATTTATCATAGGCTTTCCAAAGGGTTTATTGCGCGATAATAGAAAATTGCATAACCAGTACAATGATTATCCTTGCTCAAAGAGAGAGTAACTAGACTAGAGAGAATGAGAGAGAAGAGAAATAGAATAAGTTTATGTTGTTACTGCAAATATTTGACCATAAACATGTGACCAAGACTCCAATACATAGTGAATGAGGTGCACCCTTCCATAAGAAACCATGGGCGCATGAGAGATGGTTTAGGAATAGGGAAAACACATGAGTGAGGTAAGTAGGAGTGAAGAAGAGTAAACAATGTGCGTGAGAGGATAAACACATGAGTTAATGTGCATGTGTGAGGGATATAGGGAGTTAACATATGTGAAGGTTGAGTTATGAAAGGGAGGAAGGAATCTTAAGTGAAGAGAAATGAATAATATTCCCTACATTTTAGGGATTTTTATGGAATTAATTGCATGGAAAGTGAGTTAATGACGAGTGAGAGGAAATTACATGAGTGATTTAAGCCTTGATTGGTTCAAGTCCTAAATTTTAGGGATTTAGCATTTAAGAGGAATTAAATGGGTTTTTATGGAATTAATTGCATGGAAAGTGAGTTAATGATGAGTAAGAGGAAATTAAGCTAGTAATTTAAGCCTCGATTGGATGAAGTCCTAAATTTTAGGGATTTAGCATTTAAGAGGAATTAAAAGGGATTTTTATGGAATTACTTGCATGGAAAGTGAGTTAATGATGAGTAAGAGGAAATTAGTGAGTGATTTAAGCCTTGATTGGCTCAATCACATCCATAATAATGCCACCTCATCCACATGCCCCCTTTTAATTAATTAATTCTTCACTTAATGCTTTTATCCTTGGAAAGTGTGCCCCCTCATTAATTATTCCACCCAGATGCCACATGTCAATTGGATCACTAACAAATGTCAGAATCTGACCCTGACACTTTTCACCTTTGGAGGCGACCACCCTTGCTATAAATAGAAACTGCTAAAAATAGGGTTCGACTCCTAAAAATAGGAAACTGTAAAAAATGTTCAAGATGAATAGGAGAACACTGCCATGTTTCATATGTTTAAAATTAGACACTGCTAAAAATAGAATATCGTCGCATGTTAGTTATATGATACTCATCGGATTTTATTTTCCGTGAGGATTCTAAATATGTGATCTGAATTTTCATGCAAGCCCTAGTGCTCCACCTACTAAAAATAGAAATTCCTTGCATGTTTCTTGAAATAGGCTCATCGGATTTGATTTTTTGTAAAGAACCCAGATATATGCTCATAATCATCATCTGACCACCCCATCTCCACCTGCTAAAAATATAAAATGCGTACATGTCATGTCAAAGAAGGTCCAACTGACTCAGAATGTCTCAAGGGTAAATAATGTACACTCAGAATCATGATCTGAGGTTTGGAGCTCAACTTTCTAAAAATAGAAAGTACTCGCGTGTCGCCCAAAAAAATGTTATCAGGCTCAGTATCATGTAAGGACCAACTTTGTATGCTCAAAATTTTCAAATGAGTCTACGGTCACTGTCTCCTAAAAATTAGGTCCACCTGCTATAAATAGATATCTCTCTCAAATCCATGGGAAACTAAGCTAACTATATCTCTAAAGAAAAAAAAAACACATACCAGTCTTGTACCTACCTCTAATGGGAACCAACCTTTGGATGACACAAGTGTTAAAACTCTGGGTAAATCTTTGAATTCCATCCCAAATAGTCTATGTTGGCTCGTAACCCTCGGGATTTTCAAGGGTGAAAATCCAAGGGTTAACACCTAGTAGCCTTCAAGAATCCCTAGGAAAGACACAATCAAGTATAGGGCCCCCTAGGGTGACTACTCACACTACCACTATGATAAATATAATCAAAGTGAATAAGAGGCAGTGGGACAAAACCATTTCTATATTTGGAGTATTGAAGGCCCAAGACAAATAGAGAGGCTTTCCAAGTCAAGTTTGAGTTCAATAGGGTCACCAAACACTAGAAATAAGGAAAAGGTCTAAGGATGAGATGAAACTTTCAAGTAATATGTGAAATAACAGCAGTAAAGAAATTATTACAGTACAAAAATAATTGATCTCTAATAATATAGAGATTATTTTAGCAGTGAAACATATAACTTAGAACAATAGTTGATGTATAACAACAGTGAACCAATAATTTTTTAGTAGTAATAAATTTGTGACACTTGTAAAATAGTCAATTTTCAGCGGTGAAATGATAACCATTTGATCATGGAATGATCTAGTAAATTATAGAGATAAATAGTAGGTTAAATTAGGGTTTCAACAGTAAAGTTTAGGTCAATATTATGCCTAAACACCCTAGATATATTGGATTTTATGGCTGAAAATGATTTTTTTCTGCAAATAAACCCTAATCCTAACCCTAAAGTAGTAAAATTCAACAACAATGATTGACTATTATGGAGAAAAAGACTAGTGCCTATTATTTTGGGTATATGGGGTCAAAAGAGATCCTTCTTTAGGAGAATAAAGTGGATTATTCTAGGGTGAGGCTTAGAGGTTTTACACTACTAACCCTAAGAAATCCTCCTAAAATATAAATGGGTTGATACAAGGGAATACTCCTCCACTAGTAAACCTTCCAAGGATTTTTGACAAGAAGGGTTTGTACAAAAATGATCTAGAGGATGAAGAATCACCATTAGAGAAACAAAATAAATCTAAAAATGAATCATTAAACAAAACCACAAGATGAAAAGAGAACACTTACTCAAAACATCTCTCATCCATCAAAACCCTAATTTCCATGTCATCCAAGAAGTATAAAATCCACAAGCATAGATCCCAAAAAATTCTCCCTAGTTAACCATCCATAGAATTCTTCATGGAAGACAACAAGTACAAGTAGACAAGAGTGATATATCTCCACAAGTAGCAATGATTTGAAAGTGATAAGTGCTTATTTTATTTATATTATAGATAGGAACCCTTCTCACACAATTCAAACCCTAAAAACATAAAATAATGCATTTATCTCTCATAAACCCTAGAGACAACGCAACAATACATAAAAAAAATCTATGATGTAAGAGTGGATAGGTCTCTAATACCCCCAAAAATGCCTACAAGATGAATTAATGTAGCTCAAGATTCAAATTGTCCCACTCAAAAGTGCTCTATAGCTCACATGTGTGGCACATGTGGCCTCAAAAGGGATGTATCACTCCAAAAAGGTGAAAAGGTGCTCAAAAGGGTGAAACATTTCCCTAAAAGGGTTCAACATTTCATCCCAAAAATCACCTAGAGCATTCAAATATGTGATGTCTCATCAAGAGGTTCCATTTCATCATCAAGGATCCCAAACATCACATCAAGTGTCCCATCATCAAGAGGTGCAATGTTTCATCATCCAAGTGAAATTTCCCATCATCAAAGGGTGTCATTATGCATGGAAAGGTGCCACATCATCTATTCAAGTGAAACATCCTCAAGAGAAGTTCCAATGTCCTCCATGTAAGTTGAAACATCACATTAATCCATCCTCATCATACAAGGAACATCCCATCATCAATGACCTCAAAGTCATGTCCATGTGTGCCAGGGGGTTCTGTGACTAGATCCATGTGATTAGAAGGTCCAATGTCCTCCTAGGGGTTCCAAATTACCTCTCTCAAGTGATGGGGATGACTTCCATATATGTGGGGTAGTATCCCCTAAACATCCTTCAAAGGATCTGAGTGTCATCAAAGAATGTCCAATCATTATCATAGGTGGATCATGTGGTCCAAGAGGAATTGTGAAGACCAGAGGAAAAGTACACAATCCAAATAAAACATATAAAATGAGTCATGTTAATACAAAATCCATTATATAGATCTCATATAATATCATACTTCACATTATCATACAAAATTATACAATTTTCCAAGTCTAGGCATGGGAGGGTCATTATTACCCCCTATTAGGTGTGTCGATACTTAGACCACGAGGTATGTCTTAGTGAACCCATCAAGGAGTATGTGTAATGGTAACAGTATGGATTGGGGTTTAATTCATGGGGTGGATGAAATTTACATGCAAGGCCATATATAATAATCAACCTCATGAACACCTTTGTAGAGGGAGCACTTAGGAAATGAGGTACTCTTTCCTCGACACCGTATCTTTCCAAGCCCGTGTTTTCCTTTTTCTTTATATCTTTAACCTATTTTGGATTTATACACTTGATCTTCTAAGTCCTTTCATAATATATGCATTCATTGCATAGGACTTGGGGTGATGGCCTCTTAGCAAGGGGGTAGAGCTCATGCTTCTTTTTTTTCTTGGTTTTTAATACTTTCCTTTTCTTGTTTGTTTCTTTTCCCCACATTTTGAATTGTTTTTTTTTTCTATTTATATGTCATTTTTTATAAAAATGCATCAACCTTGAGCTTTCAAACCCCTTTTTCTCATGGAATTATGAGGCACGAAACTTTTTGGGATACATGTAACACCCAGCTCAAAAGAAAGGATAACAGATAGGTGACAAATGGAATGTGTTATTTATGGTAAGGGATATGGACAAGATACCCCCATGTATCCCCCAAAATAGTACAAATTTTCTTGAGAGTGACAACATTTGACTACAATGTTATAATTACCACCAAGGTGAGATAAGGAAAAAAGTATAACTTCAAAGCATCATGATTCATTATCTAAATCAACCCAAGATCGCCATTTTCATGCCTTAAATATTAACATCATCACTTGATTTGAAGTGTCAGAATGATGTACTTGAGTATGTAAATGCACCATTTCATATGATTTTGTTGAGATGAACATGTAATGGTAGGCATCTATGGTAAATTGCCTGTGGAGAGTTCAAAATGACATCATTGGATTTGTTGTCTAGAATGTGGATCAAGGAGAAAACATTTATCCTCTAGTTACCCCTAGAAGTGAGGAAGTAACAGTCACCACTATCACCTAAGTAACCTATTATATTTACTTTATGTTGGTAAATGAACATTTCCTCCAACTAACTAATCAACAATACATAAAATAATAAATTGTTCAAGCCACATGTGCAAGTCTCCAACAAAAATAGTCCCAAGGGAATGGGATGTCTCCATCGAAGAAGGTGTAACATGAGTCAAATGTAGAAACTCCAGCCTCAAAACTCCTCTAAGTGGATATATACACAACCAACTGATAAAATTAGGCCTTGAAAACCTCACGTATCTCCTCCAAGGTGGATGCCCTCAATAATAGCATGAACATGTGTGCAAGAAGGCTCAAAAAGGTTGGAAGACTCCTAAAATGAGGGTTTGGACCATGAAACATACTCACGAAGTGATTCATCCTATCAATAAGCATGAGAAGATATTAAATGTAACTTCTAAAGTGGAATTCATCCTCCTCATAAAACATGTACCGAATCAACACCTCAAAGATATCATGTGTGAGGTCTCCAAGGGGTACGTCTCAAAATAATGGCATAAAAAGGTGGTTCATCATCCTTAAATTAATCAAATGAATTCATGGTACAATTCCTAAACATATGAAATATCCATGATACTCAACCATCTCCATGAAACATGGGATGGCCTCCAACTATATACTTACACATGTGTGAAAAAAACTTCTCCCAAGGTGATATGTCCCATCAACAAGAAAGAGAATGTATTCCATGTAACCTCCAAAGATGGAGTGCTCAATGAATGAGTGAAGTGACCATAAACTCCTAAAGGGTGGACAATCAAATGCATATACATAAGTATAAGAAACCTTCGCATGTGGCTCTTCCAAGGTGGACATCGTCAACATGTTGTGCAAGTAATCCTCCAAGATGGCACATGTAAATCAAGAATGCATGATGATATGTGTAAAGTGGTAGATCCAAAGAAGAGTGAGTCAAATAATCCATGAATCAAGTTTCAAGTCACTAAAAATATAACCAACTCATCAAGGAAAAGGGTGACCTCATCAAAATATGCATGAAGTAACCAACAACTCCTCAAGAGTGGACCATCAAATGCATAGACATAAGTACAACAACCTTCTCATGTGGTCGTTCCAAGGTGGATGTCCACAACATGTTTTGCAAGTAATCCTTCAAGATGGCACATGTAGATCAATAATGCATGAGGATATGTGTAAAGTGGTAGATCCAAGGAAGATTCAGTTAAACAATCCATGAATGAAGTGCCAAGTCACTAAGAATCCAACCAACTCATTAAGGAGAAGGGAGACCTCATCAAAATATGCATGAAGTGATGATGAATGTGCATATTCCTCCAAATGTGGGCCAAGGAATGGGAGAGCCCAAGTTAATATCATGAACCATTCTACAAGTAACCTATCCATGTTTAAGTATCATCCATAATAGTTAGGGCATGTTAGGACACTTTTTCACCCTCCAATTGAGTTGATATAATAGAAAAGGAAGTGATGCAGAAGGTGATAATTCAAGGAGAAAATCCCCAAATTGTCACAGGATAGACCCCTCTCATTTGGGCTAGTGCATGATAACCTCAATGGGGATTCCCTAGGTACTGGTTTGTTGTTCAGAAGTCTAATTTTCTGCAATTAATGACTAAAAACAACAATAAATTTTCTTTGGATAGCGTGTAAACACATTGCCAAAGCATTGGGAAAAGAGAGTTTTTTGTAGCTTGGAGGGATCCTGCAAGGTTAGCACAAGAGATATAGAAGAAAGAATAAAATAAACCACTTAAAAGATAGATTAATGTAATATCCCCTCTTATACGACCATTGGGTTTTTGTGTTACCACTAATAAGTTTTTTTGTTTTCTTGGTTCAAAACTTCCGTCAAACAATTTCAGTGATGATATGTTATGTTTTAACTGTTGGTGTGTTTTAATGCTTATTTAGTTCAAGTATTTCATCAAAAAATTCACAAAAAACACAACATAGACTTGGCACACATAAAATTGGTTTATTTTATTAAATGCCAAAAAAAACAATACATACAATGAGAATGATTACAAACTCATTCATTCATATTTAACAACAATAAACTCAACAAATAATATCATATGTCTTTTATTTTTGACCTGTAACTGACTGTCACAATAACAATACTCAACAAACAATCATATTTAATCAATTGTTTCTGACCTGTAGAAAATCCATACATGGGAAACAATAGACACATTGTAAAAACTTCCTTATAGGCACCACGAACAACCTTTAATATGCATTATTTGATGAAGGAAATGGAGATAAGTAAAGTTAGTTCAATTTGTATGAATCCATAATCTGATATTGAATGATTTGTCCCCCTTCTAGGAAACTCCATGGTCTGATATAATTGGTCCAGCCTCCTCTAGAGACCCCACAAATTATAAAGAGAAGGAACGACCTTCTTTGGTAACTCCCACGAGTAGAAAACAATGGTACAAACTCCCTTTAATGTGTCCTCAATATGCACTTATGGCAGCAAGAATACACCATAAACAACATAGGATACTATAAAAAAAAAACCCTCCTTTATATCCCCATGATCAACAACAGTAAATTTGACCTCTTTCTTCCACCCACACAACTTTCTAATAATGATACTATCCAGAGAAAAGAAGTCCACAAACCCTCAAATGAAATGGCTTCCACAACACCAAAAATCGTCTACAAATGACCACACAACTTAGAAAAACAATGAATCTTCCTTCTACACAATGAAACTAGGTGAGAGATCTGAGCAATATCTCCTTCTTGATCAAATAGGGTGGATAATTTCACCACTGAATCCAATCTTATTAAGGGTTTTCAGTTCTAGAGCCAAACAAGCTACAAGAGCTCTCCAAATTGATTTTGGTAAAAATAATCTTGAATAATTAGAGAATGAGCCCCTATATCTTGTTTATACCCTTTTTACCTTTTTTCCACTCAATTAAATAATATAAAAGTGACTTTTTAATTTATCATTAATATTTCCTCCTAAGTCACTTTATAACACCCTTTATTAATTTAATTACTCAATATCATTTTCTAATGTTTCTTTTTCACTCAAATGACATTAAATAATTAAATCATTGAATTCCCTTGTTCATCAACTATAGCCTATGAGAATTATATAGGCTATTAAGTCATCCTCCTGGAGTGATCACTCGGAAAGGGATATTACAGTTCTCCCTTCCTGAGAATGCTTGTGATGGAATGCATGACTTGTATGCTCTAACTTGATCCACTAACAAGTCATGCATTCCATCAGATGTTGCAACACGTCATCTTTGAGGCCCTTGCATGAGAACCTTTCTATGATATTCCTGTAAGTTTTGAAGTATCCTGGGTACCCTTCCAATGGTGTAGCATGAGTAGCCCTCATAATATTCTCTTTGAGTGTGGACTCATGAGCTAAGTATATCAAGAAAAAAATTTAAGGATGGAAATTTATATTAAAATGTAGAAACCTAGGCTAATATTACTAGTCCTTAATATGCAAAATGTAAAATGTTTGGTGATACTTTTGTGAAAATATTCAAATTTCTAAGGATTTTATATAGTTTCTATAAAAAAATTGTGATTTTCAAGGTAAAATAATTTTATTCTATGGAATTTGGGTGAATCGATTTTAGAAAAAATGGAAATTGGAAAATATTTGTTTGGGGAAACCATGGAAAATTATCCCATTTGTGAAATTTATCCCCTAAAATCATCTATGAAGTATATTCTATCCTTGTAGAAGATAATTTCATCCACCACTTTGTACCTGTCATCATGAATATTACCATCCATCAACTCACAAGAAAACTTATTCTTCAAATATTCCACCAAAAGGTGTGACTTCCAATCAACTGAAATCTCCATAAGGGAACATGTTGTTGGTTTCCTGGAAAGGGCATCAACAAAAAAAAAATTATTTCCCTTCACATACTCTATATCAAAATCATAATCATGTATCTTTCTAACCCACTTTTGCTACCTTTCATTCAGATCCTTTTGTTCTAGGAAATACAGTAGATTGTTGTGGTCAGTCCTAACCACAAATATCCCACCCACCAAATACTATATGAAATTCACTAAATCATGCATAACGGAGAGCATCACCTTATCGTAGATGGAGTAGAGTCTCTCTAGTCCCTTGATTTTTTGAATCTCAAATGTTATCATATGTATTTTTTTCATCAATACATCCCCTACACCCTCACCTAAAGCATCACACTCAAGCACAAAGGGATGAGTGAAATCAAGAAGTGCCAATACTAGACAGTTGCTCATCACCTCCTTGAGATTTTTGAATTCCTTTTGAGATTCATCTATCCACCTAAATTCCCCCTTCTTCATGAGATATTTCATGGGTGAAACCAACTATGAAACCCCCTTAACAAAGAACATATAATAAGTGCACCTTCCAAAGAATCCACACAACTTTGTAAGGGTCTTGGGTAGTGGACAATCCAATATGACCTGGATATTCTCCTAGTGTACCTACACACCCTGTGCACTGATCACATGGACCAAATATAGAATATTTTTCATGCCTAACTCAAACTTTCACACCTTGTTATACAATGAATTCTCCCTCATAATTCCCAACACCTCATCTAAATTCCTCAAGTGATCCTCCCATGTCCTACTGTATATAAGGACATCATAAAAAAACACCAATAGAAACTTATGCAACTACTTGTTGAAGATGTGGTTCATGCAAGACTGAAAAGTGGTAGGTGTGTTGGTCAACCCAAAAGGCATGATGAATAACTCATAGTGCCCATAATTTAACCTGAAATCAGTCTTGTGAAAATCCTACTCCCTAACTATGATCTAATGATATCCTCATCGAAGATCAATCTTCAAGAAGTAAACTACCCCATGCAACTATAATGTCCCCATTTTCGGGTTCTCTGGCTCTACAATTGGAGATGAATTTTTTGGTATGTGTCAACTTGATCAGAGGGGTAATTTGATATTACCAGTGATATCAGATGGTTTAGAAGAGACATCTGTCACCCAACTAGGTCTATTTATCATCTTTCATCATTGGGATCACTCTTGCGTAGTCAATTTTTTATTCTGATGCATTTCGTCCATTCCTGTAGTTTGGGAGTAATATTGAGCATTATTCAATTGATTTCACTAAGGTTATTATTTTAATTAAATTATTTAATAGGGGAACATTAGTGTAATAGATTATTGGAACCGAGATGAAAAGATTTAAATATTAGGAGGATGAAAAGTGACTTTTGGTGCCTGGAAATGTTTTAAAATCAAATAAATTACTTTTTTGAGTAAAAAGGGTGTTATAAAGTGACTTTGGGGAAATATTAAGGAAATATATTATAAATTTACTTTATGATTAATCATTGAGGTAGAAGGTAAAAGAGGGTATAAATGAGAGATTAGAGCTCACTCTCTCATTATGCATGATCAATTTATCAAAATATATTTTGGAGAGATCTTGTAGCTTCTTTTGTTTTGGGGCCTGAAACCCTTGAGAATATTGGGGTTGGTGGTGAACCTAATCCACCCTAGTTGATCAATTGGAGAGATCAATCAGATATCTCACATGTATTCATTGTTGAAGGAATAAGATCCATCCTTTGTTAAAATATGTGGATTGATAGAGTTCTTGGAAGTGTTTTTCTAAATCTTGTGGGTTTCAGAGTTTGTGGGAATTTTTTAGGGTTTGTTGATGATTGTGGAAGTCATCCTACTACAGATCAAGCTATTTACTCATCTCCATTCATATCCAATGGGATTGAATCACTTATCTACAGTTAGGGGACCATTAACAAGGTTTTTTACCTTGAATCAAGAAGTTTGTGGCAGTCAAGAAGGAGGCATTCCCTTATCTAGAATCTCATGGAATTCTCAAGGAGTTCGCACTATTCATCTGCAACCTGTGGAATCCTCAAATGGGTTTGTTTATACACTTAAAGTTTGTGGAACTAGAAGGAGGGTTGTGTCACTTCCTAGAGGTCATGGGGATTTAATAAGAGGCCAAATTGTTGTTGTTGTTCATGGGTATAAGAAGAAGGGGACCATGGAATCTCTTTATTGTGCATGGGGTTATGAGAAATTTCCAAACAAATCATGGGATCAAAACATAAGCCACTTACAAACAGATCTATTTTCCAATATTCATATCAGCCTATGTATATTATTGCCTACAAGTCAAAAGGGTTAATCGAATATGATTTTATGTTCTTATTATTGTTGTTGTTTAGCTTAGGATTAAATTGTTATTATTTATAAAAATTAACTATAAATAATGAGGTTATACATATTATATAACAGATATAAACTTGATAGCTTATATGCTATCATAGCCATTTAGATGAAGTCAATGTTTACAGGTCGGAATAAGATATAAACTAGATCTGTTCTTGATAGTTTTTAATTATTGTTACAACATTGGAATAAATTTCTTGTTATTGTATTCAAATGTAGTCATAGCATTTTTTGTAATGCCTCACCTACTTGGGAATACAATTTTTGTTTAAGTTTGTAATGTTTTGATAGTTTGTTGGCCTTGGATTTTTGTCAAACAGTTAGCAAATATCCCAAACTTCCACTGTTAATCCATTTCTCTATTTATTGTAATTTTTTCTAATGCAAGTACTTTTGTCAATCACTTTGTAGAAACACTATAGAACCCCTTAGTTTAACCTCTTCCACCACTGATATAAATTTATGGTTAGTTATGTTTTATGTGCTTCCTGACTTGAGGGTTTTAACAAACAATTTTCACTAATTCAAAATGTACATGGTATATGACATATGTAACAACAAACAAACTATGCTAAAAATAATGTATTGAACAAAAAAGATAGATTCAATAAGAGGGTATTTTTTATTACTCAGAATCGGGTGGTTACACAACAATTAACTCACATTTTCAACTTAGCACAACTGATTGGAATAAGAAGAGAATTTATGGATTGTAACAATAACTAAACTCCACCAACGTGTTGCCAATTTGATTACTAAACCCTCAGAACTATGTTGCTCCAATAGTCTCAAACAACCAATGAGTAAAATATGTCTCTAACCAAGAAAATTGGCCCAGCTGTGAATAAAATCAGTCCTAGGAGTAGGCCTGGTCTCCCCTGTAAACAACTCAACTCCCCTAGGTATAAAACTCAGCCAAGTAAAGAGGAACTATGCCTTGACAGTAAAATGATGCCTCCTCCACAAGAAAAATGATCTCTTCAGCAAGGAATCAACCTCCTCTACTTAATGGAATTATGTTTAAGTGAAAAATCGACCCCTTAATGAAGATAACAACTCTCTTCTAATGGAAAATTGGACCCAGCTGCAGAAGACTCCAACCAGCAATGAACATGGTCTATCTCTCCAACAATATTCAATCCTCTCCACAAGGATAAATCGACCCCTTTATATTTGGCAGTGCCTCCCTCAATCAAACTCTCTCTCTCTGCACACAATTTGTTGCCTCCAAAAGATTCACACTCTCTACAAATTTGATCAATGTCTTCAACCAATGGAAATCAAATGAATAACATGGGTGACTCTTCCCTTAGGTTGGCTAAGGTGGAATATTTAACCACTAAAACCAACTATGCACAAGGGTTTTGCTGCAAAACCCTAGCAGACAATCCACAAGATCTCTCTTCAATTAGATAAATAAAAATGATCAACATAATGAGAAAATATGATCCCCTATCTCTCCTTTATACCTCCTTTCACTTTTTTCCCTTCAAGTGACTTTTAATTCCTCTTTAATGTTTTCTCATAAAATTACTTTATTAATTTAATAAACATTTTTTTACTCCAAAAAGTGATTAATTCGCCTTTATGATTTCTTGGGCCACTAAAGGTAACTTTTCATCATCCCATCTATTAGCACTGAAAGTCACACTTTGACTGCTAAAGTGTAATATCAACACCCATCAGAATGTAAAAGATAACTTTGGTTTTTAATAGGTGGATCATCAAGATGGATAAAGAAAGAGAGAGGGTTGCAAACTGTAGATCAGTAGGCTACACCAATGGGAAATGGAGTCACAAACATCCTACTCATCGAAGGCACAAAAGATGCTCAACAGAAAACAAGATTATATGTTGATAGGTGGAAGAATGAAGAAGGAAAACATAAGATAGAATGTTCACTAAATAGATATCCTCTCAATTTAATGAATCAACAAATACTTGAATATAAACAATGATTGATGGGCAAAATACAGTAGATCCTCTGTTGCTTAGGGATCCATAAATCATTGACAGCCTTTGATCCTCAAATATGTAATATATTCAAATAGGAAGAAATATAAACAAAAGGGTTACAATCGAAAATCACGGCTCTCATGAGTATCCAATAGAAGTAATGCTTACAATCATAAAATGCCCACAAACTTACAAATGAACACACACAGGAAAATTGTCTGCTCCTACTCTCTCTAGCCTCTCTTGGCTCATGAATCCCCCTCTCCAATAGAGATAACCTTCCTTAAATATAAAATAGTATCCAAATAACCTTAGGAGGTCTAATCCCATCTCCTCCATTGGATTCTAATCCTTGGAGATAGGTGGCAACAATCAAAGAGACAAAAATCCAACAAACTGCTAATTTTCAGGAATTTGTTGGAAGTCATTAATAAATTGTTTCCACCTCATTGCATGAGGCCTTTGATGGAGCTAAATCCTAGGTGAAGGTGTCCCTTGAAATATAACTGATCATTGATAATCCATTTGAATCCTCCTTGACAGGTGGCAACCTGCCAATAAGGCGAATATCAAAACAGTGACCGTTATAGGAAATTCGGTAGCGCCGCTGTGCAGATTTGGTAGCGCCACTTATATGTCTAATATATCTCAAACCATAAAACATTTTGAAAAACAGAGAGTGGTTTTTGTTATTTGGAATGTTATGAACAAAAACGTCCTCCAGTTTTCAAAAATACCTTCTCAATTGTTCACAATCCAAGTTTTAAGTTAGTGACTCAAAATTGGTAAAATAACTCTGCACAATTCGTTTTTTGCCAGAATTTAGGTAGCGCCCACCTGTGTGTCTGAGTGAAATTGGGTAGAGAAAATTCGTGAGTTATTTTTATGCTTGAACTTGGATATTGGGTATAACCCAATATAATTTCAATTTTCCCCAAAATAAATAAAATATCCCATAACAATTGTATTCATTTGCCAAAATGAATAATGAAGGATTTATGCAATGCTGAGGCATAAACCAATCTTGTGCTAACATAGTCTCCATGGGGGATAGAGTCCTCCTTGTGAGGCTTTAATAAATCTATTAGTTTTAGTGCCTTATCCTAGGGATGCTCCCAACCTTTAACCTCTGCAATCTTCTTTGATCTATGAACTTCAACTGAAACCAAATGCAAATGAAAACGGAAACTGAAAAAAATGATGAAAATGATGCTTGTTCAGCAAGATTATTGCACACACCTACTTTAATTATTGGGAAAATGAAGCATTCAAGTTACATGAAACAACCAATGAATCCATTTCATCATTTTTTCAATTGTTTGAAGCTTTCAAATGTGCTTCCTTAAGCACCAGAGATAATTCTTACTCAAAGGCATGTCAAAGAAAAATTTGGAAATACACTTTCCATTGAAGAAATCAATGAGCCTAGGCCCACTTTCTGCTTGCAGATAGGATGCAAATGGATCCTGAAAAAAACATCATCAATGCTTTCCCCTACGACATTTCTTTGTGTAAAAAGGAAAAGTATTGCATTAGGTCCTTCCTCCAATGTTCTTGGTTGTTGTATGGCTTGCTAATTTTCTGATTCATCCTCAATGTGTATGGCCTTGGTCCACTCCTGGTCATGAGGTGTATTAGGAAAAAGTCTTAGTGATGCTTATATTTCTTTAATTTCAACCTTTCTCATCTGATCACATGGCATGTGATCTTGGATTCTTGATGAAACTGACCTTGTGTCTTCAAGAATAATATGGGGTTGATAGGGCAGTTCATCACAATTAGAAGTGCTTGGGAAACTACATTATTTTGTCTTATCTTCTGATTGTGAGGGATATTCATCATAGCTTGGCTTATGGTCCCAATTTCTCATTTTTTCACCCTCTAAAATTAGATTATCAACTTTTTCTTCTTTTTCAGCAACAAAAATATGACATGAGGGTTGAAACAAGCTATTGCTGCTTTGATGTGAAGGGTACTTCTCTGATATAAGGTCTTCAATGGACTGTTCATGGAAATCATCTTCATAATCATCATACAAAGGTGAATCAAATACCATTTGACTATTAATGGCTGAGGGGATTAGTACAATAGCTGGGACAACTGGTTGTTCAATGAAAACATCTTCATAGTCATCAAAACTTGGAAAATCATGGCACATTGGTTCATTAACAGTAGGAGGGATTACAACAACAACTGGTAAGCTATGAATTCATTCATGACAAGATGCAACACTATTCGCATGATGAAATAAATATGAACCTAAGATGACCTCTTGACTTAAAGAATCAAGAAAAGGAGGAGAAAGGGAAATTATGGATTGTCCATATTGATCTTTCTCTCGGGGACCTATATTTTGACATGAATGATGCATTTGTTATTCAAATTTAGGAAAATCATTATGAAACTCATCTTATAAGTCCTGCTCTCTACAATCATCCCCTTCATCATCACTGTTAGAGGAATCACTTGTTGAATCTTGAATATATGATGCATACCCCTCACAACAATTCTCAAAAAGTCTTTCAGATGGATAAATTATCTTGCAATGAGAATAAAAAACATCATGAAAGTCCTTCAAAGAGGAAATACTAGAAGTAGGGAGTGCTCTATACCATTGCCTCACATCGCCTTCCAATGAATACATGAACATTTTCATCAATATATCTTCATGATGGATGACAAGCTGCTGCATCAAAGCATGAAATTCATGAACATGCTCAAAAGGGTTGTCATCCTCACCTTCATAAACTATGGGAAACAGATCTTTCCATTCATCAATTTGAGGCACAAGATGTGGATAACCATCTATGGTTGAGAAATTGAGTGGGGCAAACCTCCTGGCCAGGATAGCCTTCATAGCCATTTAATTTGTCTCATCCCCAGTGGAGTCACCAATAGATTTTGAACAATGGAATCGCCATGGTGAATGTGAAGTCTTGAAGGTGTCCAACTTCAATCACCATCTAAATATGGAGTTGTGAAATGTCGTTCTTCCTAGGGAGATTTTCAATCTACTCAAATCCTTCCCCAGAAACAACACCAAGAATATTAGCACTAAAAGTCACACTTTGACTGCTAAAGTGTAAGCTCAGCACCCATCAGAATGTAAAAGATAACTTTGGTTTTTAATAGGTGGATCAGAAATATGGATAAATAAAGAGAGAGGGTTGCAAACTGTAGATCAGTAGGCTACACCAATGGGAAATGGAGTCACAAACATCCTACTCATCGAAGGCACAAAAGATGCTCAACAGAAAACAAGATTATATGTTGATAGGTGGAAGAATGAAGAAGGAAAACACAAGATAGAATGTTCACTAAACTGAGATCCTCTCAATTTAATGAATCAACAAATACTTGAATATAAACAATGACTGATGGGAAAAATACAACAGATCCTCTGCTGCTTAGGGATCCATAAATCATTGACAGCCTTTGATCCTCAAATCTCCAATATATTCAAATAAGAAGAAATATAAAAAAAATGGTTACAATCTGAAATCACAGCTCTCATGAGTCTCCAATATAAGTAATGCTTACAATCATAAAATGCCCACAGGCTTACAAATGAACACACATAGGAAAACTGCTTACTCCTTCTCTCTCTAGCCTCTCTTGGCTCATGAATCCCCCTCTCCAATAGAGATATCCTTCCTTAAATATAAAATAGAATCCAAATAACCTTAGGAGGTCGAATCCCATCTCCTCCATTGGATTCTAAGCCTTGGAGATAGGTGGCAACAATCAAAGAGACAAAAATCCAACAAACTGCTAATTTTCAGGAATTTGTTGGAAGTCATTAATAAATTGTTTCCACCTCATTTCATGAGGCCTTTGATGGAGATAAATCATAGGTTCAGGTGTCCCTTGACATCTAACTGATCCTTGATAATCCATTTGAATCCTCCTTGATAGGTGGCAACCTCCCAACAAGGCGAATGTCAAAACCATGACCACTACAGGAAATTCGGTAGCATCGTCGTGCAAATTCGGTAGCGCCACTTTTATGTCTAATATCTCTCAAACCATAACACATTTTGAAAAACGGAGAGATTTGTTTTCTATTTCAAATTTTATGAACAAAAAAAACCTCCAGTTTTCAAAAATACCTTCTCAATTGTTCACAATCCAAGTTTTAAGTTAGTGACTCAAAACGAGTAAAATAACTCTGCACAATTCATTTTCTACCAGAATTTAGGTAGCGCCCACCTGTGTGTCTTTGTTCTATTGGGTAGTGCAAATCCATGAATTATTTTTATACTTGAACTTGGATATTGGGCATAACCCAATATACTTTCAATTTTCCCCAAAATAAATAAAATATCCCATAACAATTGTATTCATTTTCCAAAATGAATAATGAAGGATTTATGCAACGCTTAGGCATAAACCAATCTTGTGCTAACACCATCCTATAGATATTTCTACCCCGTTTCCAGCGAGATATTACACTAACGTATTTCTCCAAGAAACAAGCGCCAAATAGTATGTTTAGTGTAATTAATTAAAATAATCCCAATAATAACCCTGTTTTATGGGAATCATAGAAATGCAATGGAACCAAGAATAAGTTGTGCGGAAATTATCCTAATGATTAATAATTGTAAATAAACTAATTTGGGCCCCATAAAACTCCTCCAAACCTTCTAGGCTCACTAATGACCTAGTCTCACCCCTTTGACCTAGTTGACTCAAGCCTCATGAAGTAACTCTAGCTACATAATAAGGAAATCCAAAAAGGGGACATTACAGTTCTCTCTTCCCAAAGATTGTTTGTCCAAAAGAAATTCCACCTCAACCATATGATGAAAAAATTCTACCAAACTAAAACTGAGAGTGATCCCTGGGTCCCAAACCAATATGGAAGAAGTGAGACACCCTCTGCTCAAATTGTTTTCCCGCAAGGTACTCGCATGATCGGCCTCATGAATACTATCGATAAGTAGAGAAATCATATACTACAAAAAATCGGTCAACTCCTTGGAGAATTTCTCCTCCATAAAAACAGTCCCATGCAATCCAGTAATAAACTCCTAAAAGTAAAACCTACTCTCCTTTGTATCATTTTTTGAACTACTAAACAATGTAATCCTAGGTTCCCAAGATAATATCAAAAAGGACCCACCATGACGATGCTATGCTACTCTGATCATAATGGCCTGATCACCATGCTCAGACAGCGTTGTCCTCTCCTAGACCCCCAAGATGAAGTCCATGAAAGGACTAAACTCACCAAGGAATCTCAGTGAAATCAAAGCCTGTCAATCCACGACTATCCTCGATCTTGGGTATCATGAGGGGAAATAAAAAAAATACACATCTCCTCTCACAAAACTCCCACAGTGACGCAAACCAATCACTCCCTCAACTATGTCAGTCATCAACCTCATCCGAGATAATCCATCACTTGGATGAATGTTAGGATACCACCTCCACATTGGAATTCCACCACTCCAAATGTCTGTTGATTGTTGTTGTGCCCCGCCAATAACCATCAGATTCCAAATGAGCCAAATCCCCAATGTACAATCTCTATAGAAGATAATTCCATACACTACTTTGGAAAAATCAATAATTGAGGGAAAAAATGTTTATTAATGCTCACCCATACACTCATTGATCTTGGGTAACCTCAACCCAATGGTATACTCAATGACTCTGTCAGGAGGTTTCCCTGGAGGAAACGCTCCAAAAATATACCATGCACCACCATGTGCCAATGTATAATCTTGTATACTGTAACATACTCATATGTCCCCCTGTACCATCTAGTGGCTTGTATGTGCTATTGAATCCAACACTCTACTAATGATGATTCAACATGTTTCCTCGAGTGTGTTCATGCCTATCATGTACATGTCCACCCAATCCATGGACATATATATTTCCTCGTAGGCTAGTCCACAAGAAAGGTTCTCAACTATATCCTCCATAGCTAAGCCATGAGCACCTAATGTACTCTTCAAGAGAAAGGGATCAGGATACCCATAATTCCAAACAAGAGCGCAATTCAAACTCTCAAATTCACAATCCTCTTCAAGATCCTACAACTTTGACTGCTCCCTGCACAAAATCATCATAAGAGGCTCCTCTCTCTCATCCTATGTGACATCCATACCCTTCTATGTCACGACTTCCAAATATTATGGAGTCCCTACTATAAGTGGTGAAGAGTGTGCCACACTCAGTTGATAATGTATCTCCTCAACCTCTCTTTCCTTGTCCTTGACAAACTTGAGGGCAAGGTCCCTATCCATAAAAATTTGCAAGTAGTATGAATTCAACTACTCTAGTTCTTCATTGATGGCGCATAATTGAGCACTAGTGACTCCACCTACCACTCCACTATGTCTCTCCTTTATTTGAGCTCTCCACATAAGATCCTCAATGAATCTACGAGCTCTATCAGTCCTGGTCAACACCTATGTAATTTGATCCTCGGTCACCAATAAATGATCCTCCATGTCATGCAGTGCTAACGACCTCTATCCAACCACATCTAATTGATGTTATTTTTCATATATAAGAGTTCTCTCCTCATCAACATCACCCGATGCACTAGGTGATACCATGTTATGATGGGACTCATGTGTGGAATAATCATCTATGCATGGCTCATGTGAAGAAGGATCAATGTCCCCTGTAAATCTCTCAAACACTCGTCCTTCATCATATGCGGGTACCCTCATGCCCTCATAATCATCATTATGATAAGTGGTATGGGACGTTGAATGCTCATCATAGTTGGGTGCTACCACACCCTCATAATCATAAGCATCCTTAATGTATGTTCGATCAACATGTCTGTCATAGGTGTTATTTTCATGGACTACATAGGACAATGCTAATGGTGCACAAGGTGTTGTTGTGTCATCACCCTCATGATCATCATAGGTGGGACAAGATGTTTCCCCCTCATCATCGATACTAGTGAAAAACCCTTCCAACATACTAGTGTCAATGACCTCATCATAGATCATTGCTTGGTCCTCCTCTTCATGGTTGGATGCATGATCCTCCACATGGGAATTAGTTTGTGCCACCAACAAATCCACATGTTCTAATTTCTTTTATTTCTTCAGTTTTTGTCTTGTGTCATTGAAGGAATCCTCATCTAACTCTTCAGGTTATCTTCCATACTTGATGGAGCAATAGTCTCGCAAAGACATTGTTTCACACAAATCTTTACCCAATGTGATATACTCCTAATAGTAAGTCATTCACTTTCCTATAGCTAATTCCAACTTGATTTCAGCCATGAGCTCCTTCTTTGTCTTCGTCTTTATAAATCATGTATGTTGTCCTTGGTATTAATCCACTGCTACTAATATTTGTCCATTGTATACTCCACAAGATAGAAATATCACTAGATTTGAGACCATTGTAATGGCCCACCTACTTTGGAATACAAATTGTGTTTAAGGATGTAATGTTTTGATATTTTTCTGGCCTTGGATTTTTGTCAAACAGTTGGCATATATGCCAAACTTCCACTATTAAACCCTTCCTCTATTTGTTGTAATGTTTTTTAATGAAAACATTGTTTTCAATCACTTTGTAGACACACTCCATAACCCCTTATTTTAACCTCTTCCACTGTTGATATAAATTTATGGTCGTTGTTTAGTTATGTTTCATGTGCTTGTTGACTTGAGGGTTTTAAAAAAAAAAATCACTACTTCAAAATGCACATGGAATATGACATATGTAACAACAAACAAAGTATGCTAAAAAAACATTTAATGAACAATAAAGATAGAGTCAACAAGAGGGTATTTTTTATTACTCAAAATTAGGTGGGTATACAACAATTAACTCATAGTTTCAACTTGGTACAAGTGATTGGAATAAGAATATAATTTATGGACTATAACAACAACTAAATTCCACCAACTTACTGTCAATTTGATTACCAAAACCTTGGAACTATGTTGCTCCAATAGTCTCAAACATTGAGTGAGGAAAATCTGTCTCTATACCAAAAAAATCGGCCCAACTGTGAATAAAATCAATCCTGGCAATAGGATTGATCTCCCCTATAAACAAATTGACTACCCTAGGTAGAAAACATGGCCAAGAAAATAGGAAATTGGACCTGGTGGTAAAATTATGGCTCCTCCACAATAAAAATGATCTCTTCAGCAAGGAATCAACCTCCTCTACTCAATGGAATTTCATCTAAATGAAAAATTAGCCCCTTAATGAAGATCAAAAATCTCTTCTAATGGAAAATCGGACCCAACTGCAGAAGAATCCAACCAGCAATGAACATGGTCTATGTATCCAACAATATTCGATCCTCTCCACAAGGATAAATCGGTCCCTTTAGATTTGGCAACGCCTCCCTCAATCAAACTCTCTCTTTGCACACAATTTTCTGCCTCCACAAGATCCACGGTCTCTATAAATATAAACAATCTCTTCAACCAATGGAAATCAAATGAAGAACCTAGGTGACTCTTCCCTTAGGTTTTCTAAGGTGGAATATTTCACCACTAAAACCAACTATGCACAAGGGTTTTGCTGCAAAACCCTAGCAGACAAGCCACGAGATCTCTCTCCAATTTGATAAATAAAAATGATCAACATAATGGGATAATATGATCCCCTATCTCTCCTTTATACCTCCTTTCACCTTTTTCCCTTCAAGTGAATTTTAATTCATCTTTAATATTTCCTCATAAAATCACTTTATTAATTTAATAAACCTTGTTTTTACTCCAAAAAGTGATTAATTCACCTTTATGACTTCTCTGACCACCGAAGGTCACTTTTCATCATCCCATCCTATAGATATTTTTTCCCTGGTTCCAATGAGCTATTACACTAAGGTATTTATCCAAGAAACAATATCCAAATAGTACCTTCAGTGTAATTAATAAAAATATGCCCAATAATAACCCCATTTTATGGGAATCATTGGAATGCAACGAAACCAAGAACAAGTTGTGAGGAAATGATCCTGATGATGAATAATGGTAAATAAACTAAGTTGGGCTCCAAAAAACTCCTCCAAACCTTATGGGCTCACTGATGACCTAGTCTCACGCCTCTAACCTCATTGACTCAAGCCTCTTGAAGTAACTCTAGTTGCATAATAAGGGAATACAAAAATGGGGACATTACAGTCCTCCCTTCCCAACAACAGAACTTTGTTTCTCCAATAGTCTCAAACATACAATGAGTAAAATATATATCCATACCAAGAAAATCAGCCCAACTATGAATAAAATCAATCCTAGCAATAGGCTTGGTCTCCCCTATAAAAAACTCGACTCTTCTTCCCTTAGGTTGGATAGGGTGGAATATTTCACTACCGAAACCAACTATGCATAAGGGTTTTGATCTAAACCCCTAGTAGACAATCCACAAGATCTTTCTCCAATCAGAAAAATAAAATTGATTAACATAATGAGAGAATATGAGCCCCTATCTCTCCTTTATACCTCCTTTCACATTTTTCACTTCAAGTGAATTTTAATTCATCTTTAATATTTTCTCAGCTCTTATTGAACAACAATATATGTGCATTGTAGAAACCCCATAATAACACCACAATTTGAAGTAGATGGGCACTTTCCACTGCTGGAAATGATTGTGAATGTTAGCAACGAGTTCTGAACTGGATCAGAACTCTTATAAACCCCACAACTTGTACTTTTTTGGAACAAACTCCTTTGATACTCCCACAACCATCAAGGAATGCCATGACCCTTCTTTCACATTCAAGGATCAACCTCCTCAAACAAACAATATCAAATATATAGCTCACAATCCGAAGATGAGGGTTTTACTTCCACAACAATACCAAAACTTCTACAAATATCCACACAAATTATAAAAATAGTAGATATTCCTTCTGTAATAAAACCAAGTGAGAGATATGAGTGATCTCTCCTACCAATCAAATGGATAGGGTGGATTTCTCACCACTGAAGCCAGATTAGCTAGGGTGGATAGTCTCACCACCGAAACTAATCAAACAAGGGTTTCCTCCAAACCCCAAATACTCTGAGAGCTCTCCAAACCAATAGGTAAAATCATCATCAACATAATGTGAGAATATGATCTCATATCTCTCCTTTATACCTCCTTCCATATTTTTCTCTTCAAGTGATTTTTAATTCATCTTTAATACTTTCTCATAAAGTCACTTTATTAATTTAATAAACCTTTATTTTACTACAAAAGGTGATTAATTCACCTTTATGACTTCTCTAGCCACTAAAGGTCACTTGTCATCATCCCATCCTATAGATATTTTCACCTCGGTTAGAACGAGTTATTACACTAAGGTATTTCTCCAAGAAACATGCTCCAAATAGTACCTTCACTACTACATTGGGTGGAAATTACTAAGATTTAAAATTTCGTCGTAATTTTTTTTTTTTTTTGGACTAAATTTACTTTTTTTTATCAAGGTCCAACTGTTCGTCGCTCTAGTGACCAACATTCCACGTTGGTCATTATAGTGGAAAACTTTCATCGCTAGAGCGACCAACCACGAGTTAGTCGCTATAGCGACGAACTTTAGTCGTTATAACAACCAACTATGGCACGTGTGAGAATCAAACAGTCATTGACTTATTGTTTGGTCAATTTGACCAAATTCCTCGGAAGACCGACGAAATCAATCCTATATATATCTCAGTTACGACAAATTTTCTATAGATGCAACAATCATTTTCTACAGTTGCGACAATCATTCGGGTGTTCTGATGCAATGGTGTTCTTGTTTTTTATGAAATCTTTCTTTCAATTCTCTTTCAAGAAGAGAAATATTGAATTGATCAAACTCTACATAGCTGAGATTTTGAAGGTCAATACTTAAAAAAATTCTGTGTGATTTAGTAATTTGGTGGTATTGAACTATTTTATCGTTTATTTTCACTCCTTAAATCAGATTTTATGGTTTATTTTAAGTCCTTAGAAAGATTTGATGGTTTATCCACTTTTGATAGAGTAAAACGATTATTGATTCAACTACAATCACTCTAATTAGATTCAATCACTCTAATTTTGTTCTTATATTTCATGGAACTTCTTGAATATCTAAGTATCCTTGCCTTAGTAAATTGACATTTAGGGATTCCTCCATGAGTTGGAAAAGAACCAACTAGAAGTGAAGAGAAGTGGATTTTGTGGTGATATTGGGCATCAGTACTCTTGTGTATCCCTAAAGCTACCCTAGTTTTTATTAGGGACTTAATATTATATAGTGTGATTTTGGGTGATAATAGATCCACCTCCTCTTATTAATGGAATATTGTGATTTCGGGGATGAATCAAAGTATGAGGATTAAAACTTGGATAGTAAAAGATGTATAGTGTACCATTTATCATTACCATGCCAAGGAATTGTTTTCCAGCTTTGATTGGTTGTCTTCAAATTAATTTTCTTTACATCATCATTTTTTATGAGAATTAAAGTTTCCTTTACGCTTCTTATGTCATGATTTATTTTTCTCCTCAAACTCTTTCTTACACTTCTATCAATTTTGTTCCTCAATTTTGACAACATAGTAGTAGGTGGATCGCAACAAAGAGATTATTAGAAGATTCATTTATGTTTGGATGTTTATGTATAGGTCAATGTGTTTTTTTAGAACCAAGTGTCATTTAGATTCCCAAATAGCCAGTGTTGTACGCTAGATATGAAATGCATTGGTTTCATGTTTTGTTCCTTATTTTTTCTAGCTGATTTTAGGTTTCATGCTTTGTCCTTTATTTTTTCTGAACATGTTGTATAATTTTCATTACAAATATCTAAATATATACCAAATTATTTGAATAGATTTGTATATTGTACTTATAATGTTTCAATGGATTTGTTGTAATAGGTAATTACAATGTCAACTCCAGATGAGAAAAGAGAGATTGTTATGTTAAAGAAGAAAATGGTGATTCATGTTGATGGGAAATGTTATTGCCCTTGTTATGGATGCAGGGGTTTTAATGGAAGAATACTACCTTTAAAAATAGTTGAAAAACATTGTAGGGAGAATGGGCACGTTGAAGGGGGCAATGAATATCGTCCCATGGTAAGGAATTAGTTATTATAGATATTTAAGGGTATTATACATTAATTGTTTTATTTTAATTTATCTTTCAAAATAATATTTGTGATATACTCTAACTGTATTTTATTTCTTCTATTGTTTTTATTAAAGAAAAATCATCCTAAGAATGTGATGTCGCTTAGCAGGAGACATTTTCATAGAGATAATACTAAAGAACAAGATGAACTTAATCATGTGGGTAATGATGATCACATTATTCCTATGGAAAATGATGATATTAATAATTCAGTTGATGATGATGGGATAAATAGATTGATTCAAGACATTTATAATGCTCCAATGGATGATGATTTCAACTTGGAGGAGGACAACTTGCAGGATGATAATGATGATGACGAGGACAATGATGATGGATATATTTTGGATAAACCTATCCTTCAAAATGCCATTGAATCCCTATATGAAGGCACAAAAAAAAGTGCTCTCTTTGATGTAATGTTGTTGGTCAAATTGAAGGTATCAAATGGTTTTTCAAAAACATATATGACACAGATCCTAAGGTAAGCAACATAATTTTACAGTTTTATGCAATTTTCAACTTTTATTTTATTTTATTTCCAGTGTCAATTGATGTCTAAATTAAGGATGCAATATTTATAATGATTAATATAATTTTCATTATTGATTTTTTTTTTGTATATTGTTGTTGTAGGTTGATAAATGAATATTTATTACCATCACCAAATAAGTTACCTTTCACATACCGAGAATTATCTGTGATTCTGAAAGAAACTGGAATGGAATATCAGGCTATTGATGCATGCCCCAAGATATGTAGATTGACTATTGCTTCTGATTTTTTTAAAATTGGTTAAGATTGAGAGAAGCATATTCTCCTCCATCGCTTTCATCAACATCAACCCATCCTTCGCACAACCTGATTTGCAAAATGCTCAAATCTACTCATTAAATGTATATGTGGTCAATTTTCCCACAAACTTCTCCATTCTCCATTTGGAAAGTCAGGTTTTCTCATAAAAGTTTTGGTTTTTTAAGCCAAATTTTGCATTTTAAGCTAAGTTGGCTCTCGATTTTTAGCATGGTAAAATTTGACTTGACTTAAAGAACTTAGCCCGAAAGCCAAGTTCTAGTTCCAAGTTCCTACTCCCCGAGCTAGTACCTACACACAAAGATAAATAAGGTTAGGATTCTTGGCATTTTGGAAAAAAGGTATAAAAGGATTTTTCATGGAACCTGCTCCAAGATCCAAGTCTTTGCACCTGCACATGTAACATAATACACAAAATACCAAGTATGGCAAGTAAGTTCGAGCCCAACCAACATTAGGAGGCTAATAACTTATCTTCCTATCATTGCCAACTACAAGTATCTCTTGAAAACATAAGAAAAAATTGCAATCAAGTGAACATAATCCTTAGAACCTTTCACTCTTATCATTACTTAAGAAACATAGTGAATCCAATGGCTAGGTACAATTTAGCTCAACCCTAAACCCTAAACCCTAAACCCTAAAACATTGAAGAAGATGACTGATATTTAATTGTTGAAAAGAAGAGGTATGTGTTTATATCTTTTATATGATATTTATATGTTTTTATTTTGTATAATATAGTATATGATACATGTTCTTTAGAATTTCAAATTAGGTAATATGGGGAAAT